>OX422223.1:345895545-346413045 GCA_949130495.1 Sambucus nigra
TTGTGTTATTTTGGTGTTTATATCTATATGTGTGTACTTTTGCGTAGTTTGAATCTATTGTGTATACATATATATGATATTCCTGTTTAGTCTTTGCCTTGCTTTCTAGTCCATCTATGCTTTAATTCATTTTTGGTATCTATCTTGTTGTGAATTTTGTTTCGATATCACATGCTTAGATTACTACAATTTATTGATATCTTTTGTTATCGCATCATAGTTGATATTCATATCTTTATGGATTGGTTGCATTTTTGTTTCCCATGTGCTTTAATGTTCTCATCACTTTATGCACAATTGCATATTTTTTAGCTTGTTATCCCATTCCATATATCCCTTACTTAGTTTAGAGGGTGTATATGCTTTAATTGGGGAAGATAAGTTAATTTTTGATTCTTTATCCTTTGTCTATTCCTGAACAAAAGGGGGAGAATCATAGGGGGAGAAATGTTATCTAATCCTATTGTAATCGTATCTTAGTTTGGGGGAGATTTTACTTAGGGAAAGAGCGCTATCTTCTTAGGTTGATCATAGTTGATAAATGAGAGAATTAATTTAGGGATAGTAATTATTTTAGTTGCATTTAATATTTTGATATTCCCTATGCGTTTAATGTATTTGCTTAAGTGTGTAGGAATTATATTCTAAGTGGCAACTTTCACCGACAAAAAATTTGATCCTTGGGTCTTGTGTCAAGTATTGGGTGGGATATTTTTGAGTCTAGTGAGCTTGACAACCCTTTAGGATTTTTTTTTAGTTTTTGTCCTGGAATAGCCAAAGGGGGAGATTTGTAAGGACACAAATTTCCAATTGAGTCCTTTGTAGCTTTGGCTCAATTCCGGACTAAAATATTTGAGTCATAGGATAGAGTTCAAGTTTAGCCATTCATACCTAGGACGTGTTTGTTGAAGACGTAGCGGCCAAGATATTAAAGCTTCATCAAATGTCGAGTTTAATGTGCCTGGTTTTTACGTCAATAACATTGGTTCCATTGCTCCTAAGGTATGAATGCATTTTGAATATATATATAGGATCTTGGAAAAAATTTCATTGGGTGAATTTTTCATTTAAACGGTTGCTTATTTTTCAGAAATATTTTATTAAAACTTTAATATATAGTTTCTGGGCTAAAACTCAATTTTTCAACTTTCTGGAAGTTGGTTCGAATTGTCGTTCGAACGAGTTTGTCGTTCGAACGAGTTTGTCGTTCGAATAATAAAGTCGTTCGAACGAGTTTGCCAACGAGTTCCCACATTGGTCATTGTAATGTCGTTCGAATGAAAAATGATGTTCCAACGATATTTCCAACGAGATTTATAACGAGTTTACACTGGAACTTCGTTAGAAGGCTCATTCGAACGAGTTTTGGCGGGACCAGTTAATTGGAAGTTTTGAGCAGTTTTTTTCCACTTTCCCACTTCTTTTCCCACTAACTTTTTACCTGAATATGTAAGTGCGGGAACCAAGTTTTTTAACTTAACTTTTTCATATCATACTGTGACACCCCGCCTAATAAAATACCGGGCGATCAATCCTGTATCAAATTATGACAGGAGTCTCATATGGATCATTCTTAGCATCACTGACGAAAGTCCATTTAATTACTAATAACCTAATAGGCCGGTGTCAAAATTTTACTTAACTACTCTTTTTAAATAATTACAATTAAAACATCCACACAGTTTACGTAAATGAAACTGAAATGAAATAAAATAACCGAACACTCGGTCAGAATATACAACCATATCGAATGATGTACTGAAAAAAAAACTAAATGCAATTGGACCATTGGCCCGAATGTGTATACAGTACCTCCTATCTAGATTACAAAGATGGAAGCGGCTATCAAAAACCTGCACGCATCCACAGCTACTGCAGCGGACGTCTGACTCGAAAGAAGTGCCAATATATATATATATATATATATATATATATATATATATATAGCAAGAAAGGAAAAGTAGATAAACGGATCAGAGCCCGAGTTTGAAAAATATTTAGCAAGTGCATAAATGCCTTACTATTTTGAAAAAGGTTTTATCTCATACTTAAGTTTGGTATCGTACTCCCATGAGATACCCGTCACCTCTCTTCTATTAGTGCACACCTAACGCACCCCTCTAAACATCCTAGTCAAGCTACCCTGCTAAACTAGTCTATCACCCAACTACCATCTAACTTAGATAGTCCAAGTGCTAAGGTCTAAACTTCCCTCCATTCTCAACACTGCACTAAGTTCGTGCGTGGGGTGTCTCGCGAAGCGAAATCCAAACAAGGAACCCTCCCGATACACTACTACTTGGCAGGGTTAATGGTAGAGATCCATTAGGCCCGTAGCACAAAACAAATGTATAAATACATATTTATATACATCTTACAATATACATCCGGATAATAACTCCCGGGGTGAGGATTACCAATTCAATTTCATCTTTATAATACACATTCGGATCTATCTCTCGGACTGAGGATCCATATACAAAGTATTTATCAATACTTATCATATTTATCTCAAAACTTTCCATTTCATTTCTTATATGCGGGAAATGTATATAAAAGCCAATTCATTATCATGAATTGCTTTAACATAACACATAACTTTTTAAAAGCCAATTTTATTATCATAAAAATGCTTTTCCGTTTTAAAAACATCCCATTTCGCTTCTTATATACAGGAAATGTATTCAAAGCCGTTTTTATTATCATAAAAATGCTTTTATCATATCATATGCTTCCATTTCCCTTCTTCCATCCGGGAAACGTATCCGAAGCCAATCAATTATCCCATTTCCCTTCTTATATCCGAGAAATGTATTTAAAGTCAATCCATTATCATGAATTTCTTTAACAAATCTAAGACCGTCCCTCCGAGTTTCCACACTGGATGCGCCCCTAAATGGCTATCATCTTCCAGGGCCCATCAAACAAGACAACCTAGGAACCTACCAACGTTGGGAAGCGGCCATATGCCTGTGGGAGAGTCATGACCACACCCAGAATCACCTCACCAGTGCAGTAAAATATATAATCGCTCATATGGCCTAGGACTATATCCATGATTCGTCACTTTTATTGTATTTTATACCCCATTAATTTGTACATTCTAGCGTTCCCGTGCATGTATTTACCGGTTCTTATACTCATTTATTGACTAAGCCCTGAATTCATCATATATACGTTGTATGTGTCTTTATTGAGCTTTTATTGGTCTCGGGAATGCATTTTGGGAAGTTTGGTTTTGATCCGGAAAAGTTCCGTTGACACTTGCACAATCGGGGGAATTTTGGTAATTTTAGCACTCGGGTTTTGATCCCGATTTCTTCACGGAAGTTGTATACCTTCTTCTTATCTTCGCGTGGCCTCCGACGGTGCTTGAATCCGACCTGGAACGAAGAAGTTACGGAAGTTTCGGTGAAGCATGGGAGAAATAATGCCAAGATTGGAAATTTTCCTTCTCCAGCAGGCCCGAATCGATTAGCGATTAATGCCGAATCGATTCGGTTTCATACAGGGGCAAAATCTCTACACTTCCGAATCGATTCGGATTTGGCACCGAATCGATTCGGCCCTGCATTTCCAGCCTTCTTCTTATTACTAGTTTGCCATTTTGGTGGGATTTTGGGGATATATCCCTTGTTTTTCCTCTTTTGTAGATATAGATTACTTTGGTTAGATTTTTTGGATAAATAGAAAACACTCTCTTCTCTCTCCTAGGTCAAGTTCATTTTTGGTTTTTACCAACTTGTGAAGCTTTGATTACTAGTTGAATTGTTGTTATTAATGCAAGAAAGGTTCATTTACTTCTTCTCTACTTGTTCTACTAGCTTTAATTTGCATTTAATTCCATCTCTTGCATTGGTTTGTGTTTAAACTAGATAACTAACTTAATTATATTGTTAACTAGCATGTGTAGTGTAGTTTTAATTATGAGTAGCTAGACTTATGATTGGGGATCATAATCACACCTTGGATGCTTGAACTTCATATTTAGGGTTTGGTTTATAATTGTTCTAATGGAACTTCATGTGTTGGTTTTGGAGCATCATAGTTTCTTAACTTCTCTTGTCATGCAAGGGTTAGTGTTTGAAGCTTTACTACAAACCCAACCCATCTAGCAATAATTAACTAACCCCTAATCCTCCATTGTTGAATTTAGTCTCTACATGGTTGATGTTCGGACTTATTTAGTTATGCTCTATTAGAATTAATTTCAACCAAGCCCTATAATCCCCTTCTTTGTGAATCCGAGGTGGGAAAATGATCCTCGATCCCTTTAATTTCTTGAACTCAAGCTTATCTTAGTTCTTTTCATAGTTCCGTAATTATTAATTAATTAACTGATCATCAATAGTATGTTAGTCTAGAGATTACTCTCAATCACTTTTCCAAACTATTAAATCATCTTTTACACTTTAACTTTTGTGACGTTTAGAGAATCCCTTTAACCTAATCCTGTTCTCTTAGGAGTGTTTCAATCCCTGTGGATCACGATTCCGTACTTACCGGATATTACTTGTTGCGATAGATTTGCACTTGAATCACAAGCTTTATTTAGAGCGCATCAAGTTTTTGGCGCCATTGCCGGGGATTGCCAACTATCTTAGGTTTTAGAAATTCTCTTTACACTATCGTTCCCTGTGGTCACCATGACATCACGGTTTCCAAAAATCAATCCAAAATTCTGTAAATGCATGACGCGAGTAGTAGAAATTTGAATCCTATTCGTGAACCATCGTCTAGTGAACCCTCGGATTATTGGAGACCTTTACCATCTATTTCTCGTTCTAGTTAGGTCTTGTCTTCTTCGTATACCTGGGCTCACTCCGATCCTACAACCATGGCTGACAATGTTAGTGAGCACGGTAGTCAAGGGGTTGCACCCGAACCCCCATATAGGACCATGCGTGATTATTTGCAACCGGAGAGGACCACCTCTCCGTCTTGTATCATTTTTCCCTACAATGCCGCGCAATTCAATTTTCGTAATGGAATGATTCAATTACTTCCTACTTTCCACGGCATGGACAGTGAACAACCTTACCTTCATGTTAGAGAGTTTGAGGAGGTGTGCGCTACTTTTAGCGATCAAAATTGTCCTCTAGATGTCACACGACTCAAACTCTTCCCATTTTCCTTGATGGACAAAGCCAAAACTTGGCTTTGGTCCTTGGCTTCTAATTCCATCGGGAGTTAGTGCGAAATGCAAGCGCAGTTTTTAAAAAAATTCTTTCCAACTCATCGTACCAACTCTTTAAAGAGTCAAATCCAAACATTTGTTCAAACCGAAGGTGAATCATTCGAGCGATGTTGGGAGAGATTTAATGAGGTACTTCATAAATGCCCACACCACGGTTTCGAAAAGTGGAGATTAATCTCATTTTTCCACAATGGGCTTACACTTAATGCGAAACAAATGGTGGAGACAATGTGCTCCGGTGAGTTCTTTGGTTTAGATCCCGATGATGCGTGGGCACATTTCAAATATTATGCCGAGACCACCCAAGCATGGGATACCTCGGATCTGAATAAAACCAGTTCGCGACCTTCGGTTCCGTCCTCATCTAACCCTGGTATGTATCACCTCACTGATGAGGATGAGATGAAAATGAGATTAGATAAATTATCTAAGAAAGTTGAGGAGTTCGGCTCGAAGATTCGAGATCCCGTTGTTCAAACTCATTCCGTAATTGAGGAGTTGTGTGCCATTTGCGACACTAATGCTCATTCGACCCAAGATTGTCCCGCTATTCCTTCTTACAAAGTGATCCTCCATGACCAAGCGAACGCTATGGGAGTTTTTAGAAGATCCCAAAACGTTCCCGACCAAGGGTTTAATCCATCTTGGGGTAACCAACTCGGTTACCAATATCCACAATCTCGTCCTCCCCCGCCTCAGAATTACCAACAACCGTACAACCAACATCCTCCCCCCAAGTTGTAATGCAAGGTCCCCCTCCGGGACCACCTCCACCAGTTATACCTGCCTACGTGCACCCGAACAAGAGAAGTCTAGAAGAAATTTTTCAATCTTTTGCGACTTCTCAACAAGCCACAAATGCTAGGCTCGAAAAAGAAATTTCCAAGTTAGCCGCTTCTTTGAGTGTGCAAGAAAAAGGAAAATTCCCCTCACAACCTCATGGTCCCGTCGGACGAAATAGCATGAATTCCGATGTTTCTACTCCTTCTTCCGATCAATGTAGGTCTATGGAACATGCTAATTCCATCACCACTCTTAGGAGTGGGAAGGTGATTGAAAATCCACCTCCACCTTCCCCGAAAGAATTCGACGAGGTCACAATAACTCTCAGAGAGAGTGAAGTGACTCCCAAAAAGAAAAGAGATGAGTCGCCGACCAAGGGGCCGGAAGCTTCAGTCCCTTGTCCATTTCTTGCACCCTACCCGCAAAGGCTCCTTCCAATTGTTAAACCCAACAAAGATCAAGAGATCATGGAGACATTCGAACAAGTAAAAATCAATCTCCCTCTCCTTGGCGCGATTAAGCAAATACCTTCCTATAGCAAGTTTTTGAAAGATTTGTGCACCTTTAAGAGAAATCATGTTTCTCGCAAAAATGTGGAGTTAACTGAACAGGTTAGTTCCATTTCCCAACACATTACGATTCCAAAATTTAAGGACCCAGGGTGTCCAACTGCTTCATGTATGATTGGAAAGTTTGCCATTAATCGCGCTTTTCTTGATCTAAGAGCTAGTGTGAACCTCTTGCCGTATTCGGTTTATCTTCAATTGGACTTGGGAGAACTTAGTCCTACCAAAACTAAAATTCAATTGGCCGACGGCTCCACTAAAATTCCACGGGGCATCTTGGAAGATATCCTCGTCCAGATAGACACCTTTGTGTTCCCGGTCGACTTTATCGTTCTTGATACCCAACCTGTTTTAAGCCCGAACAATCAACCTCCCATCATCTTAGGACGACCATTACTCGCGACCGGGAATGCTTCGATAAATTGTAGGAATGGTTAGATGAACTTTTCTTTTGGGAATATGACATTAGATGTCAATATTTTCAATGTGTCGTACCTCTCGGGTGACGAGGATGATTGTGTGAAGGATGTGAATTTCGTTGGAATGATATGTGTGGACGACGATCACATTGCAAGGGAGGAAATTGAATGGAGTGTGTTAGATGTGTGTTTTGACATGCTAGGAGAGGTTGGCGTGGGAGAAAACCATGAAATTGGAGATAAATTAGGCAATTTTGATTTCACTCCGATTGATGACTCTATCGTTTCCGAAACTGACATTTACATAGAGTCATCAATCCCGTGTAGGGGGAGTTGCTCGGAGAAAAATATGGTAGAAAATGTCTCTATCGATTTGTGCACCGACCCACCGGTCCGTCACTTTAAGAACCCATGGCCCCCTCTTTCAAATATTAATTCGGTTTTCAAAACCAAACGAAGGTCCAGCGGTTGGGGTAGTCCATTTTGGATAGGTGTCATATCCCCCGATCTTGAACCCGATATAATTGTTAAGTGTATGAGCCTTAGTTGGAGCGAAGTCGGACCGAGGGGAAGGATAGGTGTTCACATGTTGAAGTACGTCCTAATAATATCTGCGGATTTACAACCGGACATCGTACGCAGCAGCCCCGTTAGCAGGGGTGATTCGGTTCGGTGAATCCTCAATTTTGGTGCCAAGCAACCCCCAGCACGTGAGGGGTTGCAATTTTTTGGTTCTGGACCAGTTACATACATATGGTATATCATTTTGGTCCATGAAATCCAGTTGAGGTGGCCCAAAAATTTAAACACCATGAGAATTAGAAAATCTGAATAGCAGAAAGTTGGATCCCAGCATCCGAATCGATTCGGTTTATCACCGAATCGATTCGACCCTTCCCAGTGGCAAAATTTAGAGTCAGCGAATCGATTCGCTATTCAGACGAATCGATTCGGTTAATCCAAAGTGTCAGGTCTCTTCTCCAGAATTGATTCAGATTAATACCGAATCGATTCGCCCTTAGACAGTGTTCAATCCGAGAGTAGCGAATCGATTCGGTTTAACTACCGAATCGATTCGGATCACCTGTTCACTTAAAATTCCCACATTTTGTTTTAATACTCTTCTCATTCTCTCTACTCTCTTAACCTGCGAACACAGCCTCTCCCATATCATTTCCCTTCTTCCACATTTCTTCCACCTCATGGCTTCCTCATCCAAGGTATCCTCATCCAAGGTAACTAATTCAACCCTATTAAATTGATTTCATGACTTACAAAGTGTTTTTGGCATGAAAGTAGGGTTAAATACTTTTTTGTAAAATCCACATTTTTTCTGCGTGAAACTCCTTATTTTCCCATTGTTTGGGATGTGAATCCAGCAAATACAACTTGTTTATGTTTCTTTGATGATTAAGTTGTATTTTTTGGGGTTTTTTCACATTGAGTATGTCATTTTCACCCTACTTTCTATACATTGCACACTATATGTTCGATGAAATGCCTCTGTGAAGATTTTGTGCGCTAAAGCTTCATCTTCGCACCTTTTATCGCACATTCTTATTGAATTATCCTTGTTTGAGTGCGGTGTGCGTCGGTTACGTCTATTCGACCAATTTTTCCCAATGCACACCCTCCGAACCTAGTTCCCCTTATTTCACAATTACTTTGATTTTGTGCATCGCACTTATGGTGTGTGTATTGAATTAATGTTTTGTAGGTTTCTTCGATCTCCAAGCCCACATCCAATATAATTTCGGGTCGGGGAGGTTTCGAATCCTTTCGCTCAAAGCAGGAAAGGGACTGGTTCCGGGCTAAATTTCCTTCGGGTCTCCCAATTGCTATTGAGAGGCCTGTGCACCTTGAGGATTTTCCCGCCTCCGTTCGTCGGTAATTTCAGAAGTTTAATTGGGAAGCCCACCTTGCCAGGGCGGGTGATGTCAATGATGAGCATGTTCGTCGGTTCTATGCGTCTCTCGTCCCAACTGAGGATAGAACTTTTGAGGCTTACGTGCGGGGTAAGCGAATTCCTATTTCAAAGCCTCTCTTGGCTTTGCATCTGACTGGGGCCAATAACCCCGAGGATTTTGATTACCCTTGCTCCGAGGAGGAAGAGGCGAATGTTGGATGCTCCTGACGATGCGGATGCCCCTAATGCTCCTATGCCGGATATTCCGGAAGTGCCTCATCTTGTCCCACCTCCTGCCCCATCTTCTGTTGACCCCATTACATATCTTGGGGTACAGATGGATGAGTTGCAGGCGAATTTTACCGAGTTTCGGGGAACTTATATGACGAGCTTTGCATCGTTCCAGGCTGATTTTGCCGCGTATCGGGGAGCTTACGAGCGCAATATTTCGATGATTTTTAGGGCGCAGATGGACCTATTTTCACATCTACAAGGGGACGAGGCTGCTGTGCCTCCGTACCTGTATGACCCCTATGCCCCTCATGACCCCACCACGCCCGAGTCCCCGAACCGCCACCCGGACGATATGTAGAACGCTGTCATCCTACTTTCTCTGCTGCTGACTTTTGTGGTTCTTCATTTTGATTTTTGGGTTAGTAACTTTGTAGTTGTGTATTGGTGTGGGGAGGAGAGAGTACATTTAGTGTATTTTCTAATTTTGGTTTTTGTTCCCCATGTACACAACTTGTGATTATTAATGAAGTTACTCATTTTCAGTTTCATATTTGTTCTTGTATATATCTCTTTTGTATATATTATTGTTTTTGGTACTAACATGTAACAGGCATGCCGTTGCGCGTTTCTCGAGTTACTCCTTACGGGGTGACTATTTTCTAACCCCTTTTCCCTTTTTATCCCTACTAACATTGGGGACAATGTTTCATTCAAGTTAGGGGGTATGGATTACATTTGTGATGCCGGTTATCATGTTAGTAGTTATTTATTTATTAATTTTAAAAAAATATTCTTTTTCTCTCTCATATCTACTATGATTACTTATATGATCGTCATATCCTATTGTATAGCTACGAAGCATGCTTTGAGTCATTGATTTATTACCCTTTAGCCCGTTATTGTTTGCATTGTGAATAGCATCATAAAATTAAACTGTGAAGCTTTGAGCTTATACACAAATAATTATTTATGATTTGGTTTAAAGTGTTTCAAATTCGTTATTCTAAGGCGCATGCTATACCCTTACAAAAGTAAAAATTGAGACTTATCATCATTTGTGAGCATATACACCCACTCTATCTCTTTCTTGTCAATGAACTCGTTGTCAATCTCATTTTCTTTTCATTTGACTGAATACTAACTGATTTATCAATTGAGCATGATTTTCAATGGTGTTGAGTCCCGCGAATCACATGAAACTTTAAGAAAGGATTATAGGCCCTTGTTGTTGTTTAACCCATATGACCTTGACCTTACCCTTAAATGTTTCCCCTAGTCAACCCCCTTGAGCCTTATTATTCCTTTCGTTTCAACCCCAAATCCCTTGTCCAACTCCACATTGGAGTCCTAAACCCTTATTTACTCCTCCCGTACCTTGATTAGGGATTGTTCCTGGGATTGAATGATGTTGGTTATATGGATTGCAATCAAGCTATGAGTGAGAAAAGAAGAGAAAAGCAAAGAAAAGCAAAGAAAAGCAAAGAAAAGAAAAGAATAAGTATCGAATAAAATGGGTCCTAGTTTTTTCCCATTTCACCATGTGTATGAATATCAAAGTCTCACTCTCATGAATACATTGCTTGTGGAATTTGATTTCGATTCCTAAATTGCCCATTAAATCCATTATCCCGCGCGTTATTCCCGAATCTCCTTTGATCCTACACACATCCCTTTCTTTTCCTAACCCTAACCTAGCCTAAACTCTATACCCCCAAAAGTCCTATTTGATCCTAGGGTGATGTGATTCAAGGGTCGAAGCGATAATCTGTTTAAATGCTTTTCTCTTGGTTAATATGCGGTATCCTTTCATGAGATTGTACTTTTCACTTTTATATTGCTTTCTTCATTGATGACATGTGTGTGGCCTAGTTTCCCTTTACAATTACTCTTTATGCCCACCATGTCCCGTGTGTGTTACTTCCCATTTCTAAGTGTTTCTTTTGTTGAGTGTAACAACCGGAGAGAACTTGAGTATGCATGCCTTAGCTTTTATATGGATTTTGAAAGTTTTGCCAAATCTAAATTACCACATGTGTCCGCTTATTTCGCATTTCCATGGTTTCGATTTTTATTGAAGTTATTTGTTTAATGGCGATAATTGCCGTCTTTTGTGTGAGCTTCGTTCACTTTGTTGATAAATTGTGCTTCTTAGATATTTATTGAGCTACGCATTGAATTTTACCGTATCATAATATGAGTTGATTTGATGTTTGTGGGTGTCATCCCTGGAAACCCTCACGAGACGACACTCGTCCACTAGGGTAACCTAGGGGTTTAACGGCTTATTGCATACGCTAAATGCAATCGTGCGCCCGCGAGAGTGGCATTTTCCTTTGTTGTACATATTTCCTCTATTTTGGTTGCGTTGTTGGCCTTTGTTTCTTCATACTTCATTGCTCGAGACTAGCAATGTATAAGTTAGGGGGTGTGATTCGTCACTTTTATTGTATTTTATACCCGATTAATTTGTACATTCTAGCGTTCCCGTGCATGTATTTCCCGGTTCTTATACTCATTTATTGACGAACCCCTGAATTCATCATATATACGTTGTATGTGTCTTTATTGAGCTTTTATAGGTCTCGGGAATGCATTTTGGGAAGTTTGGTTTTGATCCGGAAAAGTTCCGTTGACACTTGCACAATCGGGGGCATTTTGGTAATTTCAGCACTCGGGTTTTGATCCCGATTTCTTCACGGAAGTTGTAGACCTTCTTCTTATCTTCGCGTGGCCTCCGACGGTGCTTGAATCCGACCTGGAACGAAGAAGTTACGGAAGTTTCGGTGAAGCATGGGAGAAATAATGCCAAGATTGGCAACTTTCCTTCTCCAGCAGGCCCGAATCGATTCGCGATTAATGCCGAATCGATTCAGTTTCATAGAGGGGCAAAATCTCTACACTTCCGAATCGATTCGGATTTGGCACCGAATCGATTCGGCCCTTCATTTCCAGCCTTCTTCTTATTACTAGTTTGCCATTTTGGTGGGATTTTGGGGATATATCCCTTGTTTTTCCTCTTTTGTAGATATAGATTACTTTGGTTAGATTTTTTGGATAAATAGAAAAACACTCTCTTCTCTCTCCTAGGTCAAGTTCATTTTTGGTTTTTACCAACTTGTGAAGCTTTGATTACTAGTTTAATTGTTGTTATTAATGCAAGAAAGGTTCATTTACTTCTTCTCTACTTGTTCTACTAGCTTTAATTTGCATTTAATTCCATCTCTTGCATTGGTTTGTGTTTAAACTAGATAACTAACTTAATTATGTTGTTAACTAGCATGTGTAGTGTAGTTTTAATTATGAGTAGCTAGACTTATGATTGGGGATCATAATCACACCTTGGATGCTTGAACTTCATATTTAGGGTTTGGTTTATAATTGTTCTAATGGAACTTCATGTGTTGGTTTTGGAGCATCATAGTTTCTTAACTTCTCTTGTCATGCAAGGGTTAGTGTTTGAAGCTTTACTACAAACCCAACCCATCTAGCAATAATTAACTAACCCCTAATCCTCCATTGTTGAGTTTAGTCTCTACATGGTTGATATTCGGACTTATTTAGTTATGCTCGATTAGAATTAATTTCAACCAAGCCCTATAATCCCCTTCTTTGTGAATCCGAGGTGGGAGAATGATCCTCGATCCCTTTAATTTCTTGAACTCAAGCTTATCTTAGTTCTTTTCATAGTTCTGTAATTATTAATTAATTAACTGATCATCAATAGTATGTTAGTCTATAGATTACTCTCAATCACTTTTCCAAACTATTAAATCATCTTTTACACTTTAACTTTTGTGACGTTTAGAGAATCCCTTTAACCTAATCCTGTTCTCTTAGGAGTGTTTCAATCCCTGTGGATAACGATTCCGTACTTACCGGAAATTACTTGTTGCGATAGATTTGCACTTGAATCACAAGCTTTATTTAGAGCGCACCAATCCACCCTGCATTCATTAGCCAGGGGGCATCACCATACGCACGCAACTTCCCTTATGATAGCGATTTAGGGAGGTGTGTACCCATAATTTATTAATTATGAAAATATTTTCTTTTCTATTTTGAAAACATTCATTTTTACATTTTTAAAATCATTTACCTCATATCATATATATACTTTAATCACATAGTATATACATATACCATATATTCCTCCCCGAATATATAAAAGGCCATAATTCCCAATCTCATCTAATGATGACCAATTATCCCAAATATTCTCTCAAAGAATCATAATCATGCTTTCATATACGCATGATACTAAACCCAAAGTATTTTCTTACTTTAATAAATAATAAATACTTTAATCCCATCTAAGGATTTAGTGGATATCTCCAAATATACCAATTTGCATTAACTAAATAAGTATATTCTCCAATTCATCCTAATAATCTAGTCGGATTCACTCATCCATAATCAACATAACTATGTTATCTCTTTAGATCATAATCCTCTTTAATACTCAAATTTAGAAAGCTCGCTTTAAACTCAAAGAGGAGAAGTAATAACAAACTCCAAAATCTTGGGCTGAAAAAGGGTACCGGTCGACCGGTCCTGGACCCCCGATCGACCGCGGGTTGCAAATAAGCCTACGAAACAAAGCAGTAGGCCATTTTTCCTTGACGCGGTCGACCGGCCTTAGGTGCGCGATCGACCGGTTACACTAGGTCCTCAACACTAATTTCCTCAAATCCTCCATCCAACAACCTAATTTCATTATCAGGGTTTCTAAACTACACCAAAAATCATCGTAAACATCTACACGATTAATTCTATCCTTTATTTTTCCAATTCCCGATTTGATTTCCGAGTTGATGATTTCATCCTGGAACTGCCATCTTGTAAAAATCATATCAAATCGACAAAAAAAAAAAAAAAAACATGGTTGATGCCCACGCGACCGTATCGAAAAGATATACAACTTTCATGTTTTAGCTGAGAGCTAAATCAGTCCTCTTCCTGGCCGAAATGGCCGCTGAAGACACGGGTTTACTATTCATCATCTTCCCCAAAATCCCAAACTCCATTTTTCTCCATTTTTTGTTGTTTCTAACCTCATCCAACAACTCAATAAACATCTAATCTATGTTTTACAACTAACACATCATTTATTTTGGGGTATCAACCCATTTAAACCATAACTTTCATTTCGTCCAATTCATCACCATAGTTCACACCATTAACAAGGATTTAAGCTTAGAATTCATCTACTTTTATTATTACAATAAGCCCTTATGAAAACTTCTCCCAAAAACCCATTTACTCAAGAATACCCAAACCCAACATCTTTACGGTTTGTTAATACAAAACTACGGTATGAGATTTATGCAAAAAAGTAAATGAAGCAAGTAAACACTTGCCTGGAGGATGAAATCCGACGACCTCGAGTCAAATCCGACAGAGTTTGGACGAAATTCCCCATCTCTCTGTCTTTTCTCCTATTTCCTTCCTCTTTTCTTTCCTTTTCTCTTTCTCTTCTTCTCTATCTTGACTTATAAGGGAGAAAAATTAGGGTTTAACCCTTAAAAACCCAAAAACGACTCGTTTACTCAATTTCGAGCCCTTTTTAACTCTAAAATTCCCCGAAACTCAATTTCAACATTCGGACACACTTTTTCGACTATCTCGGACATTCCGAGACTCACGACGCAGTCGAAATTTCCATCCGAGGTACTTGATCGCAAATCACTATTTCAACCCAAAATAAATAAATGCGGGATTCCCATTAAAATATTATCTTCTGTCGCTTTATCCGGCAGCGACACATTATTAAAATACTCCAATTCATTTACTTAACACCAAAAGTAAATATACCATCCATCGAAAATCATTAAATCCTCAAAAATCCCAAAAATCGCTATTTCGAGAAATTCTCCGAATTGCCAAATTTATACCCAATTATGGAATTTAATTATCTCCAAAAGGACGGGTTGTTACATACTCCCCTCCTTTCAAGGGAATTTCGTCCTCAAAATTCAGATACGACCTACACCACCAATCTAGGATCACAAATTCCACTACGTCTTAGTACCCCTAAAATCAAAAGGTGCTAACACGATAGTCCTTTACCATATTCCGCCTACCTCAAGGTGTACTCACAAAGTGCTAGTTTCACTATAAGCTCTTCTAAATTCTACCTACTAACGCAGATCATCTGCGCGTTACTCCAATGGCTTCTCTTGCTGCCAATAAGAGAAACGAGTCTATAAATACCGCTTTACATCTCGCAAAGCTTCAACTTTATATACTACGCCCCTTCTATTTCATGCGGTATATAAACCAACTCACTAAGGTGCCCATACACCTTTCTAACCTGTGCACATCTGCACAACCATTATGAATGTCTGACACGTAACACTCTCTCCCAATAAGGATCTCCTTTCCTCCGTGTAATTCTCATATATGGGTCCTCCTAACCCGCGAAATTCAATTCTCCTAACCTCGGTGCCACTAACTCTTATCGAACTTATATCCTAACAATATTACGATCTATGCATTACCCTACCTAAGCGAAACGAGTATAATCCTAAATATGTGCTTAGTGCCCAAGGCCTCTCTCAACTTCTGACATTTGCTCGGTTTCATGCGTGGGACGTCTCGCAAAGCGAAATCCAAACAAGGAACCCTCCCGTTACACTACTCCCTCGCTCTGTCGGTCATCGAGGTATTGCGAACTAAGGCACACCAGCGGGACGTCCTAAATCCTACCACGCTAACCTACGAAAGCATTCCTACTATTCTATCCTTCCGCCCATACGAAAGGAAACATAACTAATCGAAGTGCCCAATCTCTGTAAGAGCACAACGTACATCATACCCAAAACATATTTCATCAAAGTTTACCTTTTCATTAAGGCTTGGCCATAATCCTCAAATCAATTTCTCTAAGTCCTACTTCACCCACCTACTTGTGGTGAGAGGACCATTTTAGTGTTTTTCCATAGAACAATATTTCTAGAAGTATACCATCATCATATGGCTAATAGTCTATAGTGGTTCATCCACACTATAAGACTTTTCCACAAAATCGACATCCTTGCATCCTATAACATCTTTCCACTCCCGACGCCGTCAAGATTCATGTGTGGAGTGTCTCGCAAAGCAAAATCCAAACAAGGAACCCCTCCACACACTCCTACTTAACTTTGTCAGTCATGGAGGTCCGTTATTTTCGAATATGCAATCGGGACACCCTATCCCCTCACTGAACAAAATGTGGTTTGAACTCCCAACTCTATCTAGGAGACACCCCACTAAGCGCACCGCAATACACTCAGTCTCTGCGCAATCAATAATGAGCTTAGACTCACAGCTCAGCAATTAACCCAGCACACCTCAAATCATATCTATAAGGTTGCCGCATATACAAATCACGATAATGAAACCTCTGCTCATCAAAGTTCCATCTACCCATAACAATAAAGGTGAACTCAACTTGTATCCAGGTGAGACACCGCAACAACAACCCGTTCCACCCAAGAACTGCAAACACGATAGTCTTGCCGTCATTAGCCTTCTATCGCTCCGAATAACCAATAACATTATATACTCACCATATTACCATACTCGTATAGACATATAAAATGAGCATATATATATATATATATATATATATATATATATATTCAATATATCCACACCCGCCTTTATGGCGAATGAAGGAAAGTAAAATTCCGCTGTCGTGGAAAACACACAAACTAACATTATATAATGTTATTGATACCTCTATAACCCAAATCAAACACGAGTCTAGGGCTAAAGAAACACCCCGAATTTATCTAGCCATGCCAATTATACCTCCTTCATTGAGGTAAAACTTCTAACAATAACTTCATTTCAACCAATTCCTCGGGCGGATGTCCACCAATGGGGTCGTCAACCATACACATTCTCCATAAGTGTTAGCAACACTTCTCTAGTGAGCCTGTCGTTCCTCGAAAGGACTCATTATTTATTGCACCTACCTCACTTAGGTACAATGTTCACTTCTCCATAATGCTCCTTATTCACTGTCGGCCTCTGGCCGAACCTTATGTGAATAATCCAAAACAACATTCTTTTCATTCCTGCTGAATCATGAGGACCCACGGTTAAAACTATCCATAAGATCACTTTTTGAAACCCACCTCCTACCGCCTTCCTCGATTATCAAACGAACCTTGAACGAGCGCACAAAAGATTACTATAAGCTTCTAACATGGCAGGAGAACGGAAACTCACAAGAGAAATCAACAATCCTAATCCCAGGGATCTATAACAAATCGAGAGCAACTCTGAAAGCGTAGTACGTCCGCACAGATTCCTAAAGACACTATAACCTGATGCTCTGATACCATCTATGACACCCCGCCTAATAAAATACCGGGCGATCACTCCTATATCAAATTATGACAGGAGTCTCATATGGATCATTCTTAGCATCACCGTCGAAAGTCCATTTAATTACTAATAACCTATTAGGCCGGTGTCAAAATTTTACTTAACTACTCTTTTTAAATAATTACAATTAAAACATACACACAGTTTACGTAAATGAAACTAAAAAGAAATAAAATAACCGAATACACGGTCAAAATATACGACAATATCGAATGCTTTACTGAAAAAAAATAACTAAATGCAATTGGACCATTGGGCCGAATGTGTATACAGTACCTCTTATCTAGATTACAAAGATGGAAGCGGCTATCGAAAACCTGCACGCATCCACAGCTGTGCAGCTGACGTCCGACTCGAAAGAAGTGCCATCCAGGCATCCATGTGTCTGGAGACCTATATATATATATATATATATATATATAGCAAGAAAGGAAATGTAGATAAATGGGTCAGAGCCCGAGTTTGAAAAATATTTAGCATGTCCATAAAGGCCTTACTATTTTGAAAAAGGTTTTATCTCATATTTATGTTTGGAATCTCACTCCCATGAGATAACCCTCACCTCTCTTCTATTAGTGCACACCTAACGCACCCCTCTAAACATCCTAGTCAAGCTACCCTGTTAAACTAGTCTATCACCCAACTACCATCTACCATAGATAGACCAAGTACTTAGGGATAAACTTCCCTCCATTATCAACACTGGACTATGTTCGTGCGTGGGGTGTCTCGCGAAGCAAAATCCAAACAAGGAACCCCCCGATATACTACTACTTGGCAGGGTTAATGGTAGAGATCCATTAGTCCCGTAGCACAAAACAAATGTATAAATACATATTTATATACATCTTACAATATACATCTGGATAATATCTCCCGGAGTGAGGATTACCAATTCAATTTCATCTTTATAATACACATCCGGATCTATCTCCCGGACTGAGGATCCATATACAAAGTATTTATCAATACTTATCATATTTATCTCAAAACTTTCCATTTCCTTTCTTATATCCAGGAAATGTATATAGAAGCCAATTCATTATCATGAATTGCTTTAACATAACATATAACTTTTTAAAAGCCAATTTTATTATCATAAAAAGTCTTTTTCACTTTGAAAACATCCCATTTCCCTTCTTATATCCAGGAAATGTATTCAAAGCCATTTTTATTATCATAAAAATTCTTTGATCATATCATATGCTTCCATTTCCCTTCTTCCATCCGGGAAATGTATCCGAAGCCAATCAATTATCCTATTTCCCATCTTATATCCGGGAAATGTAATTAAAGTCAATCCATTATCATGAATTTCTTTAACAAATCTAAGACCGTCCCTCCGAGTTTCCCCAATGGACGTGCCCCTAAATGGCTATCATCTTCCATGGCCCATCAAACAAGACAACCTGGGAACCTACCAACGTCGGGAAGCGACCATATGCCTGCGGGAGAGTCATGACCACACCGAGAATCACCTCACCAGCGCAGTAAAATATATAATCTCTCATATAGCCTAGGACTATATCCACCCTACATTCATTAGCCAGGGGGCATCATCATACGCACACAACTTCCCTTATGATAGCGATTTAGGGAGGTGTGTAACCATAATTTATTAATTATGAAAATCTTTTCTTTTCCATTTTGAAAACATTCATTTTTACATTTTCAAAATCATTTACCTTATATCATATATATACTTTAATCACATAGTATATACATATACCATATATTCCTCTCCGAATATATAAAAGGCCATAATTGCCAATCTCATCTAGCGATGACCAATAATCCCAAATATTCTCTCAAAGAATCATAATCATGCTTTCATATATGCATGATACTAAACCCAAAGTATTTTCTTACTTTTACAAATAATAAATACCTTAATCCCATCTAAGGATTTAGTGGATATCTCCAAATATACCAATTTGCATTAACTAAATAAGTATATTCTCCAATTCATCCTAATAATCCAGTCGGATTCACTCATCCATAATCAACATAACTATGTTATCTCTTTAGATCATAATCCTCTTTAATACTCAAATTTAGAAAGCCCACTTTAAACTCAAAGAGGAGAAGTAATAACAAACTACAAAATCTTGGGCTGAAAACAGGGTACCGGTCGACCGGTCCTGGACCCCCGGTCGGCCGCGGGTTGCAAATAAGCCTACCAAACAAAGTAGTAGGCCCTTTTTCCTTGACGCGGTCGAATGGCCTTAGGGGCGTGGTCGACCGGTCACACCAGGTTCTCAACAGTAATCTTGTCAGACATGTGTATTTCTGAAATAGGCTTCTCCTATGGGATGAGTTACTAACCATCACTAGTTAAACTCATGGCCCTCTGCCATTCGTATCATAAAAGGTGTTGAAAAGAAAAGAGGGAATCTTAGAACACTTGTTAAATGGGCCTATTTCCAAGGAAGATGAGGATTTTCCCTTCTGCGGTTTCCCAAAATTGTTGTACGAATCTATTGAGAATAAACTAAAAGCCGGATTGGAAATCTTCTTTGAAGACAAGATCACCTGGACTGAAGACCGATATCATGAGTTGAAACCCTTGACCATCAAATATGTAGACTCAATATCTCTAAGAACTTAAAGTTTAAGAGAAATGCTAATAAGAAGTCGTTTCATTTCCACACATTAGGATTGGATCTCTATATGATCCACACCAAGGTTTTGCTGCCTGGCCCAACCTCTAAGGTCATCTTTGCTAAAACGATGGACCTTAAGTGTCCTGTGTTCCTATCAACACAGCTTTGTACAACTTGAACCTTGTTGTTTACCCTCTTTAAAATGAACTTAAATATGTCCCTCATTTTTATGTTAATGATATCATTGTAAGTTAGGCCTTTTTTGATGAGATTGTCAATGTTGTATTTGCAGAAAATGTTTCTAATGAAATGAATGAAGATTTTGAGTTTCTTGATGTGCCCTATATTAATTGCATTAATTCTAATCAATAAATTGATGAAGATGATCTTATAAATGAACAATTCTTAACTGATCTCAATAAGGAAAAAATTAAACAATGTAATATCTTTCAAACTAATACTGATGAGACTATTATTATTAATCTCGATTCTAGTAGACGTCCACGTGATATTATGGTAGGTTCCACCTCAATGAGCATGAGCGATCATAATTCGAAGGACTCTTGAAAGAATTCATGTATGTCTTTGCTTGTTCATACAACAACATGCCTGGGATCGACCTAGAGATTATGCGACATGAAATTCCTACTCATCTAGAAAGCAAGCCTGTTAAGCAGAAATTGAGAAAGCTCTGGATTGAGTGGTCCCTTAAAGTAAAGGATGAAGTGGTCAAACAGTTGGTCATAGGCTTCATCAATGTGGTCGAATATCCTACATGGATAGTGAACATCATCCTCGTGCCAAAATTAGGAGGAAAAGTCCCCATGTGCGTAGACTATAGGGATGTTAACCAAGCATCTCCAAAGAAAGATCACCCTTTAACCAACATTGGCATGATTATTGATAACACAACCATTCATGCCTATAAAATATTTATTGATGGATTTGTCGAGTACAACCAGATCAAGATGCATCTCAACCACTAAGAGAACACTTCCTTTATCACCCCATGGGGAACCTTTTGCTACACAGTCATGCCTTTTAATATTAAAAACACCGAATCTATCTACCAAATGGAATCTAGAACCATTTTGCAATTACTATCCATAAAGATGTCTAAGTATATGTTGACAATATTATCATCAAGTCCAAAACTCGAGAAGATCACATCGTTACCATGCGTAAATTCTTTGTGTGAATGCAAATTTTTTAAATGCATTTCAATTTGCAAAAATGAATCTTCGGTGTCATAAAAGGGAAACTCCTCAAGTTCATGGTTAGCAAGAAAGGGATAGAATGAGACCCTTCCAAACTTAGAGTAATTCTTAAAATGCCACCATCTCAAAAAAAGAAAGAATTCCACGGCTTCCTGGGTAAACTTCAGTATAGATTAGTTAATTCTTCAACTAGCTGATCTCCATATCCAAACTTTTCCAGAAGGATTCAATCAAAGTCTGGAATGAGGCATGTCAAGAAGCTTTTGAAAAGATCAAGTGGTACCTTACCCGATCTTTGTGCTCATTCCATCGCAGCAGGGTCTACCTCTCCTTCTATAATTCACTATCACTGGCACAATGACATGAGATATGTTAGCCTAATACATCAAAGATTCATGCTTTGATACCCCCAAAAATTCCATAAATAGATTGATCAAATCTACCATAAAAATTACGGGAATAAAAACTTTTAGTAACATTCTTATAATAAGAAATAAATATGAATCGAATAAAAATAAAGAAAATATAATGAAATACTGAAACCACACAGACCAACTTTAGTACCAATCACCATCCAAATATAATATGTAGTCTCTAAATATAAATATACATGTACAACCAAACTAGAAATAAATGAGTACAATAAATGGATACGCTACACTAACTCGACTCCAACAATCATGTGAGTAAGAAATGGGATGTCGCTAGAGATGCACCTTCAACAATCCCGCATCTATAGGAACTATCTCAATAAGAACTGGAAAAATAGTTTTTAAAAGAAAAGGTAAGAAGCAAGCCTATGGAGAATATGATTGC
This sequence comes from Sambucus nigra, assembly GCA_949130495.1. NCBI lineage: Eukaryota > Viridiplantae > Streptophyta > Magnoliopsida > Dipsacales > Adoxaceae > Sambucus > Sambucus nigra. The sequence continues at coordinate 345,917,663 of OX422223.1, forward strand.
AACTGAATCTGGTTCACATCATAACTACATATCTTCCTATCTTGTTTTAACATATTTTAGTTATTAGTTTTTAAACCCAACAACCTTAAATATCATACGGTTCTAAACCCCGAACCCATATACCGCCCATGTGGTTAAATCTTTACATGTTCATTATTTAATCTATAGTTTCTCATATTTAGGTTTATCTCCTTCATTTTAAAACATAAGTTGTGTACTAGTCCAAAATCCATGGTACGTCTAACCAAAATAAACAATATACCAATTATAGGCTTATATCATAAGTGTATACATATTTGATTATGTCATTCCAATAATACAACACATACATCTCTAGTGTAGGAAATATGCAATGCCAAAACATAAGCACATATGTGGGCATCTATACTCTAAACGATATACATATATAGTTCATTATATAAATTGGTACCACTATCTCCAGTACCGCTACACAATAATCACATATTGTAGCAAAAAGACTATACTTACGTCTAGCGTCCACATATAGGTTCAACCTTTGACTTGTAAAAATAGACGAGCATCTATTGCAACCACACATAACAAAGGCCTATTTTTATTCCCTTCGGGGATCTCTGGCTACTAGTATTGTCTAAAGTTGTAAAAAAATTAAGGCCTCATCACGGGAAGGGATAAATCACCATATCTACCCATCATTAATAAACCCTACCATACCCAAGACTCATGAAAGAAATATCCCCGAATACCATCTCAGTCGCGAGTACTTAAACGTGTGACCTAGGGATAGAAATATGACCAAGGGAGAGCCCATCTACTAAGTGAGTTACCAGCATGGTCTGCCCCAACATGGAATCCCCCTAGTGCGCTTGCTAATTAGAACTCACACGTGTGCATTTCACATAAAAAAACACAAGAAAATTACACTATCACTAGCGGGATAAAGCATACACACACATAACCCTCACAAACGGGTTAAGGTAAATCACACACATATCGACCTTATTGGTACCAGGTCAAACTAGTCTCTCCAATGAAAAAACATATAACATATCTATAACCTTGTATTCATCTGATAATACATTAACCATGTCATCTTGGGTTCCCGAATCTAGGCATGGCCACACCCTATCATACTTTAAAAGCCATGCATTAAATATGTTCAATCTCAACAAACCTAGTTCATCTCCCAAGGCATCACATCTAGGTATCAATCCACACCTAATTTTTATGAAACCATTAACTATGATAACTTCAGTTCCCTAAGGATTTTAACAAATTCTTAATCTCACCCAAAGGATGTAACCTAACATGACCATCACAATGTCTCCCCTATACCCCGATAACCTACCGACTCCTCTATAACTTCCCAATTCCTAAAAAAATTCCAATCTACTTTTGGGCTCATAATCTAAGGTCCTATACCTATTATAGTCTCCTTTTAGTTTATCCTTTTCAAAAATTATTCAAATAAACTCAAGGACTAATGCTCAAAATCTCATACGATAATAATGCATATCCACTCTATATGTATAGAATAACTTTAGGCCGAAAAACCTGACCCTAGGTCCCAAAACCCAAAAATCAAATAAAATAATCAAAAGCCTAAACTACGGAAGTCCTTCCATTGTCAATTGATCGATGACTAATGGTCTCTTGATCGATTAACCAAGAACAACCCCAATTCCCTTTGTTATGGGATTCTTCATCTTCAACCCACATTTTTCTCTCTTAATCCTCCATTAATGAACACAATAGTCTCCTCTAAGAACAAAGTCAACATCCAAATGATAAAACCACATCAAAACAATTGAAACCTATTTTCCTTATCAAATCCCAAACCCTTCTATTCAAGTACCGAAGAACTATCCAGTTATACAAACTTCCATGAATTAATTCAATTAAACATAGGGTTTTATATGATTAACAGTATAAAATAGCTTCAAATCATCATCCGTTTTTTTAAATCTTAGTTCGTGAAAAATTCTATCATTATAGCGGGGAAATTAACCCAATTAACATCAAGATTGGGATAATTATTAAAATTAGTTACTTGATTATCTAATATCAAATTTACAAGATAATATGATTTATATTTGAATTGAATAGATACAATACTTTCACATAAACAATTATATTCATATTCCATGTAAAACATGTCATATGGATTGATTGAGAAATCAATCCATAACTCCCTCAAATCATTCTTTCCCTCGGGTGCTTTCTCTCCCCCTCTAATTATTTCTCACTGTGTTTGTAATAAAATGATATCCCTAATAATCCCGTACAATCCTCTAATCCCAAAATTTAATTTGGGTCCCAATTGGGCTTAACCTAAAAAAGCCCAAAAATAACTCGAACTGACTTAAAACCAGTCAAGATCCTTATACTATCACAATAGGCCTTTAAACAATCATTTTAAACTATAAAGGTACATTTTACGTGTCTCAAAATCCAGTTACCAAGTATACTAAAAAAAATAACTAACAACTCGGGTATTTAATAATTTTCCAATGCGAGTCTGAATATTAATTAATTCAATTAATTAATCACTGTGTCTTAAGTTCAAATTCTAATACAAATCAAATAACACATAACAATATAAATGGTGACATCTCTTATCATAAAAAGAACACATAATTAATTAAAAAAAATTAATTGATTAAATAATATGCATAAAAATATAGGGTATTAGGTGCGTAAAGAAAGGGTTGTCTACTACACTAGTCAAAAGTTGGCATGGTATGAAGTGAACTACACTGCATTGGAGAAGTCAAGTGTCACCTTAGTTTAGGTCACTCAGAAGCTCCGACATTACTTGATTGCATTTCCCCTCAAGTTGATGTCACTAATGGATACCATAAAATACCTGTTAGAAAATCCTGCCATATCCAATGGCATGGCTTGTCGGCTGATGTTACTAGCCGACTTCGACATGGCACATGGCACTCAGAAAACCATGAAAGGAAGAGTCATATTTAACTACCTTACTAATAATTCCCTAGGAGGAGTCGATGTATGGATTTCTAAGTTCGCGAATGAAGATATTATTTACACTTCGCATGAAGAGTTCCGATGGCAGATGTTCTTCAACGGAGATGCTAACAAGAAGGAATATGGCATTAGGATAATCCTAATCACCCCTGACGGTTCTCACACTCCCATCTCCATTAAGTTGGATTTACCCAACACCAAAAACATGATAAATTATGAAACATGCAGTATAGGTCTAAAGACTTCCCTCGAGAAAGGAATCAGATGCATTAATGTATGTGGAGCCTCAACTCTCATCATACGTAAAGTCCTCCAAATGTGGAAAGGTAAAGATGGAGAATCCTTTATTTTTATGCTCACCTTTAGGATCTCGCCTCCCGATTTGAGGGTATCACCTTCCACTATCGTCCTCGCTCAAGAAATAGATTTATCGATCCATTAGAAACCTTGGACTCCATAATCTACATGTTCGATGGAATAACGATGGATTCCTTTCTAGTCCAAAAGTAGTATGCACCCACTCATAGCTACCACATCAAACTCACAGCAGAAGAAGGACCAAACATATTTGGACAGTGGTATATGATATTCGATGCTCCCTCAAGCATGGTAAACCTCTCCATGAAGCTAATAAGAATGACTAATCCACTCTTCGTAACCTTGTTGCTTAGTAAATCATCTTTGAAAATGCATTTTTTAGGAGAATTTTTTATAGAACCCATTTGTAATGCATAACATGGGCAGATGTCGATAAAATGATGGAAAAAATCCATAGCGTGGAATATGCCTGCTAAAAAAATCATCCGGTAGGGATATTATGGGATCACCATGGATAAAGACTGCATTGCTTATGTCAAAAGGTGCCTCAAATGGCAATAGTTTGACAATATTCATCACTTACCTCTCTGAGAGTTGTACAACATGACTTCACCTTCGTCGTCTTCAATTTAAGGCATTGACAGCATTGGGAAAGTGACTCCTAAAGTATCAAATGGTCATGAATTCATCCTGGTCACCATTGATTTTTTCACTAAGTGGGTTAAAGCTAAATCATACGCGATGTTGAATATGAAAAAATTGGCCAAGTTCATCAGAAAGAACACCATCTGTCGATATGGAGTTACTTGTGAGTTGGTGTCAGATAATAGGCTTCATTTTGAAGTTTAATTCACAGAAGTAGTTGAAAAGTATCGGATTCAGGGGCATAAGTCCTCTTCCTATGGACTACAAATCAATGGGGTTGTCAAAGCTCCTAACAAAAGCCTCAAATCCATAATACATAAAATGACTAAAATTTGTAGAGATTTAGATGATCTGATCCCATATGCCCTCTGGAGCTACCGCACCTCTATCAGAACACCCAGTGGGGCTACCTCCTATTCTTGGTATATATCATGGAAGTAGTCTTACCCGTTGAACTCAAAATACCCTCTCTATGGGTCATGCTTAAAAGTCAAGTTGGTGAAATCGATTATCAGCAAAGTCCCTATGACGAATCACACTTTTGGATGAAAGAAGACTAACGACTTTATACCATATATAATGGTAGCACCATTGTTTTTCACCATCATTCAACTAGAAGTTCAAAGAGAGTGGCGTTCGAGATGGAGATCTCTCTCTCAAATATATTATAGGATCCATATGGGACCCGAGAGGAAAATTCAAACCTAATTCTTCGAGGTAGTACTGTTATGCTCATAGACCTTGACGGAGAAGAGACGGTGCATCTAGTCAACTTGAAAACATCTTAGAAAATTATACCCTTAGTCCAAATATCATCACACTACGACCCTTCTCATCCCCTTCTATTTGAAAACAACTCAGATTTCCTATCTTTAAAGAATGATGTAAGGCCTGATCTTCTCAAAATTTCCTTCTTAAAAAAGAAAATTTGTAAAATAATTTTTAAACCCTACAGAAGTACGGAGGCTGACCATAAAGTCACTTTGGGCACGGTCCTTTCTTTTTCACAAAATACTAGTCTTTTTCTCATAGAGAACACTAGTATCTTTCATAGTTCAAATGAACAAAAGGATTATCTAGTTGTTAGCAATCACTATAGAATATTCAAATAAAAAGAAGATTCTTCAAAAGTCAAAACAAGAAATGTCAAAACATTATTTCATTCTTTTATTACGAAACACTATAATTACATGAATTATCAGTGATAAAAAAAAGTTCCAAAATACCTTCATAACCATACTAGCCCTACGATCTAGCTTACCCAAACCCAAGTATGCCTACTATTAAACTTGACCCATACATTCACAAACCTTAATTACCAGATGGTCTGACTTATTATCACAATGATCATCACCAGTTGCTGGAGGACCCTAAAATCCCAATCCTGACAACATTTCCTTATGCGCTCATGCGACTGTAGCTTGGATGAAATCACAACGCCCTCCCTCTGAGCATCAAACATATTAATCCACTCTGCCTTGTTTGATCAACACGAATCTTTATAACCAGACTCCTCTATAACTACCTCAAATAATCCTCAGATATAAACCCGATTCATCAACAGATTGGGACGGATGGGTTGCCAGCCAGTGACACTGCCAAAAAGGATCCAAAGTCATCCTCAAAGACTCAGTAAAATCCTCTAGAGGAAAGAAGTTGGTTATGTAAGTAAGAACAATTTTCACACATCCGACATGACGCAAAAGTCACCAAGGAAAGTAGGAGGAAGTTAGATAAAGCTTAAAGTTTGAACATAACGATAGTCTCCTAATTGCAGGCCAGGTTGTACATTACCCCACCATGTCACTGACCAACGAAGGTATTTATCCCCATTCTCCATGAGATACTTAATCCAATTATCCACAGAGGGACTGAAATCGTGAAAAGACTGCGTAGAGAAGTTTAGGATACCAATCAGAGGTTACTCAGGGGGAACCATAAGACGAAGTCTCTCTAATAACCATATGAATAACATCACACGGCTGCCTCATAAAAAGTTAGCCCGACCTTCATTCTAACTATTCAAGACATTTAATGTCTATGTCAATATGGTAGCGTCTGAATTGTGATGATAAGATATCCACAGTATGATCGTGGTCACTTAAGGGTCCTTCGTCATATCACCAGTCACCAAGAGCATCCTGTCACTCAATCCCAAGGCTACAGTGCTAGAAAATCCATTATCAATATGGTCTCTTTGGGATACATAATTTAACACTGGAAAAAGGGTGATATCTCCCCCACTCATCAGAGGCCAGGCAACACAAGGAGATACATACAATAATTTAGCTAGTGACACCCGAGGAGAATGTAACAAGTTAGGCATAGCCGTTCCAACGCTGGGGTTGATGCCTAACACAGTAGAAAATTCTTCATAAGTGGGACACACCTCGTCCAAGACAAAGTGAAACGCATGGTCTTTAGTGTACCAGAACCATGAAGACGCCTCCAAATATTACATTCAATGATATAATTATGGCACTAAGTAATCGAGCGAATGTTTAATGCCTCTTAGTTAAAATTATACAAACACATGACTTCCAACCCCTGAAGCTAGGCATCAAAGGCCTCAGTCACGAGAACCTCAATCTCAAAAGATCAACAAACTTTGTAAAATAAAGAGAAAGTAAGAAGTTGAGGTGTGATTAAAACTCCACCCAAAGGCCCCTTTATACATAAAATCCTCCACAAAAGACGAAGGAATCAGTCACTTACTGTTACAAATGCCTTTGAGCACACATAGGTGCAGGAGAGGGACAATCATGGCTGAAAACGTAACTTTGCCCTGAGCAGTATGCCGATAGGCAGACGAAGGGGTATGCTAATTGGCACATCCCCTATTTTGGGATTTTTTTAACTTTTTCTCCTTTTTAATTTTTCAAATAAGCCCTTTTTATTTATCGAAATAACCATTTTACAAAGGTTTTCCTGGGTATTTCTTCCTACAAAAAACTTTAAAAAATATATATGTTAATTTTAAACTTCTTTCTTATTTTTTCATAAGTGAAACACCTTTGAAAAATTAAAGTGCATGTAGACTACGTCACTTAATTCAACATAAATCATGAAAATAAAAAATGCATCTCTCTCACATACACAAAACTATGTGTGTGTGTGTGTGTGTGTGTGTGTGTGCCTCTTTGAGTATATCACTTTTGTGAATTAAGAAGAAAAAAAGAAAACAAGACCAAAATTGTCAACAACATAGCCCGAACATTCCAAAATCTTCCAAGCTAAGCCACTACCTCAAGGATACCAGGGAATGCGCTTACTATGGGGGAAAGTAGTAGACCCTCTGCTCATAGAGCCATAACTCACCTCAGAAGTTACGATGATGCCATGCAAGTTCTAAATTTCTTCCTCACATTATCGGACATAGAAGTCAATCGATCTCATCCATCCAACAGCCAAGATGACGACACACAAATAGTCTGCAAAAGAACAATCAAGAAAAGGCAAGAAAATCAAAATAAGAGAAAGAAATCAGAATCAAAATGAAAACTAAAAGGTAGAATCATACCTCCCTCTGAAAAACCTGCTTGGATCGGGGAGTAAAACCATCAATCATCACCTGAGGACAATGAGGCACTGATACAAAATGTCTTCCACCCAACTGAGTATGGTAAAAAGGAATTGAAAGGTGATGGACATATTTATCCTTCATTGTCACCACCACTCGACTCCCCGAGCTATGCACTAAAGATACCGACACAATATTACCCCTCCCAGATCCTACCGATGGTGCCCTCCCATATCATAGATAGATGACAACCTTAACCAGCTAGTCACAAAGTCTTGATAGTTACACCCTGCCATCACATCCATGTTGAGCATATAAGGCTCACCTGTCATCATTGCCTCCCTTGTCTCGTTTGACCTCTCCTTGACCTTCCTCATGTAATCAGGGGCACGAATGGTGAACTTATAGATCACTCTCTATCATTTGACTCATCACCCTCACTCCAAGGTACCACACGTACCCAAAATCATTCTCCATAAGTATTTTTATATGGGTATGAATGCTCATCACACTTGCATCCCCCGAGGCTAGTTGCTAAGGATAGACTGTCACCTGTCCCCAGATAAAAATTAGTCATCAAAAATTTTTAAAATGCAAGAAAATATATAAAAAAATACAAAACTAGAGCCTAACCTGATCACTCATCAGGGGTGTTCAACACCACCCTGGAATCCTTCAAGACTGGAAACTCCTTCGCTTCCTATTCGACCTCTTACACCGATACATGGTCAATAACTCCCCTTCCTCACTCACCTTCAAAGACACAAAATCGTCTCATAAAACCACATCTACATAAGGCGACACAAAATATTCTTAAACATCAAGAAGAAAATGAAAAAAATAAGAGCGGTATTTAAAAGTTACCTCCATAAGGAAGGTAGACCCTGTAAAAGTCTATCGGTGGCACCTAATGCAATGATTCAAAGAATAATACAGTTAATCTGGCATATGTCCCTCATTAATACAATTGAATCTCAAAGATAACCCACAAAAGGAAGAAACCATAAATAGGCGATGTCACCGCTCGTCGCCACCATAAATCCCCAAATAAGAGCAAAATAAACAAGAAAATTGCTTGTCTCACCTGCCTATGATCGGTAACATTAATCTTTCTATCCATTAAGGTATCCTTCATCACTAATATCCTAGATGATTCCCCATAAATAATCCACTTGATACCCCTTAGGGTAGCTTAAATCGCAACCTCAGAAATGCGCAGTTTTTGATCCAATATGATTTACTGACCCTCGCACGCCAACCCCGTCAGCTGCTGCACATCCATCAGAGTGACCATCATCTCTTCCACACCTAAACGGAATGTGTGAATAGTGTCCCTCCACCTCTAACCCAAATCTCACAGCACAGCTGGAGACCACAGCTTCTCATCCAAGGCCGTCGCCAGATGACTAAACCCGGCAGCCTATGCCATGAACTTCACCACCCAAGGAGCTTCTCCCACACCTTCGAAATCACCATCAAACCCTAATAATTAATTCTCACATAACCATTCATATTCTTCACCCTCATGTTAGTAATACCCTCTTATTAGTCACGATCTCAATGCTATTATATAAATTCTTACTCCTAAACACCAGTGCCTTAGCTTCACGTCACGCCATGCTGACCAAGGCATCTATAGTCATTAAAGGGTCATTGGCCATACCTTCCATAAATCCCTTCGAAGGAATGACGTCTAAGACTGATTTGTAAAGAGAGAATGAGAGTGCAGTTTTTTTTGGATGTGGGAAAATGAGAAGCCCAACTCCTTTTAAGCCAACAGTGGGTATGATGATCAATAGTTCCGTACTCATGCCTATTAGTAGTAACATTCCACCTTCCCTGAGAAGCCCAGGAGTCCGTGACATAGCCATACCCCAGCCATACCTATGGGTTGACACTTTAATTATCGTCATAAAAATCACAACCAAAAAATCCAAGAATGGCCTGAAGCATTTGCAAAAAAAAATCCCTAAATAAGGTCAAAACCTTTAAATCCATGAAATTTATAATATTTTTACAAAAATTATTTATACATAACGCATTCAAAAGTTTGTCAATCCCACATCATCGTAAAAATCATCCTTAATACTTTAGGGCCACAAAATTAGCCTCGACCCTCTGAATCAAGTCGCTTTCACTCTTTAGGTCTGCAAAATTCACCTAGCCTAGTAGAATTTTCCTCGACCTTCTGAATCAGGTCTCTTTCATTATTTAGGTATCCAGAATTATTTGGGTCCCATAGAACCGGTCTCAACCCTCTGAATTAGGTCGCTTTCTCTCTTTAGGTTTGTAGAGTAGACCCAAACCCGTAAAACTAGCCTTGACCCTCGAAATCAAGTTTCTTTCACTCTTTAGGTCTGGAAAATTGACTTAGGCCCATTAAATTGGCCCCCACCCTCTAAATCAAGTTGCTTTCATTTTCTAGGTTTGCATTATTGACCTAGGGCCACAAAAATAGCATCGAACCTCTGAATCAGGTTATTTTCACTCTTTTGGTTCGCAGAATTGATCTTGACCCTCTGAATCAGGTCACTTTCACTCTTTAGGTTTTCATAATTGACATAGGATCGCAAAATTAGTCCTTATTGTCTGAATTAGGTCTTTTTCACTCTTTAGGTCTCCATAATTAACCTAGGCATGCATAATTGGATTTGACCCTCTAAATCAAGTCACCTTTACTTTTGAGGTTTATAAAATTATTCTAGTCCGATAGAATCGACATTAACTTTATGAATCGGGTTGATTTAACTCTATAGGTCCTTAAATTGACTTGAACCCACCAAAATGATCACTTTGAACTCTTTAGGCCCACGAGGTTACCCTAAATCCCCAATAGAGACCTTAACTCTCTCAATATATTGCTTACGTTCCTTAGGTCCTCAAGATTAGATCTTCACCCTAAACACTCGGAACTTTCCATAAAGGTGTATATCTTTTGATGACCTTCGCTTATCCTCAGCTCTCCCATTGAGAGGCTCTATAGACACCCCATTTTAGTACCGTTCGAAAACCTCCTTAGGCCTCTAACACTATCCTTTTCACCTTCGAACCGTAGGTCCTACTACAAACCCTAATCTAGGGGCAACTAGGCCTTTTTGAGATCTATTTAACTTTGGATAACTCTCAAAATTGAGAGTATATCAATACATTTTCATAGGTCTCTGAATGACCTTTCCAATGGTCCATCCCATGAGCAAATCAACATTATAATTCACATATACTTGCCTTTTTACTCTGAAATCCTAATCGAGAGGCCACTATGCATTTTCGGGCTTCGTTGAACATTAGTAAACTCTCAAAATTGAGAGTATCTCAATAATTTTTCATTGGATCTTAATACCCTTTTCTAACAGTCCACACCGTGTGAAGATCGGTGTTATAGTTTGTGTGTACTCGCCTTTTTACTATAAACCCTGATTTAGAGGACATATGCACTTTTAAGCTATTTTTTACTTTGGTCAACTCTCAAAATAGAGAGTATCTTGATACACCTTTATAGGTCTTTGAATACCCTTTCCAATAGTCCATACCATACACAAATCAGCCTTACGGTTTGCACTCACTGTATTTTTACTCCAAAACCCTAATCGATAAGTCACAAAGTGCTTCCAATCTCCTTTTAACTTTGTTTAACTCTCAAAATTGGGAGTATCTTAGTACACTTTCATAGGGCTATGAATACCTTATCCAACGGTCCATATCGTGTGCGAGTAAGCCTTATAGCCTTTTTACTCCAAACCCTGATCGAAAGGACACCAGACACTTTTGAACTCCATTTGACTTTGGTTTACTATCAGAATTAAGATTATCTCAATGCACTTTTATAGGCTCTGAATACACTTCCCAACGGTCCTAGCCATGCGCAATTTGGACTAGTGGTTTCCATTTTATGCCCATTTTTTTCAAAAAAGCACATTTTGGACTGGCTATAACACTACAAGAAAAATGGTTATTAGGGATGGAAAAAATCTATTCCTAAACGAGTTTTGACCACCCCAAAAGTGTATTAAGGACAGATTTTGTAATGACTGAAAATATTCCTTATACTCGGCATTACAAATATTTAGGGACGGATTTTGCCGTACTAAATTCTAATTTATGGACGCTTTACATTTGGCATAAGTGACGGATTTTGTCATCCCAAAAAGTATTCCTGCGAAAAAAATCCCACTCATGCGCAAAGAAGAGGGACGGTTTATCCGTCCATAATACTCCTCAGATTTGGAAGTAATAATTACGATGGTTTATAACCATCCGAATTGATAACCCAATTAGGACGAAAAAACCGTCCAAAAAGTTATTCCCAATTGATATAAAAAAGGAAGATGGATAATTTATAACTGTTCTAAATGATTAAAAACTTAGCATAAAAATTATACTATTGTATGTTGTATGCTATGATAATAAATGACATGTAATTTTTTTTATAAGTCAAATCATCCAACAACAAATGCAATATATCAACTTCATTTATTGAAATACGCATCCAACGGAAAATTATTCAATTAAACTAGTTCCAATAGCCCAAAATAAACCTTTAAATCAATAAGTACAAACAATTGTCACATCTAAGTCTAAATACTTAAAACATTACAAAACCATACTCATTAATAAGAAATCAAATTGTTAAAAGAAAATTCATCTCTAAATTAAGATGATAAATAAAGTACATATGCTAAAAAACTTTTCTCAATGTCATACGTATAGTAGACACGCTAAAAAACTTGTCTCATCAAATTCTTATACGTAATCTGGAATCAATAAATAATCATTTATCAAAATAAGATTATAGTAAAGTTAAATATGTATAGTAAAATAAAATTATAGCAATATAAAATATCTAAATATATTAGTTAATCGTATTGAGAACTCTTTACAATTTTAAAACAATTTTGGTAGAGTCTCCGTTGCTTATACCTGAAAACCAACCTTTTATATCATCACAAAAGTCCACACAACCATAAAAAATAAAAAACAAAAATCTCGAATGTCATCAACAATAAATAAACAATTTATATGGTGTAAACAATTGAATTATTCATGTGTTACACGTGGATAAAAGCTAATGCTGAAATGCTAACTTGCAAAATATATAAGACACAACATAGAGAAGACACACAAATATTCCCATAACTTGCATTTTCACCATTTAACGACAAGTTTTTAAGCCTAAATCTAACTATTTGCAAATTATATTTATATTCTCAAATCGGGATTCCTGTGACTATGCGATCAATTCATACGAGTTACATTGGTCCCGTATGAGGTGTTCGTGCCTATTACCGGGATCTTTGGTAGTTGTTTTTAATTATTTCCCTTTAATGAAATAGTTTTAAGCCTAAATGTAAGTATTTCTAAATTATCATCATATTCTCAAACCGGGAGTCCCGTGACTGCGCGATCAGTTCATACGAGTTACATTAATCTCGTGTGAGGTGTTCATGCCTCTTACGGGCCATTTGGTGGTTGTCATGCATTTATGTCCTTTGATTGGATATTTTTAAGCCTAAGTGTAATTATTTACAAATTTTCGTCACATTGTCAAGCTAAGAATCCCGTTACTATGATGTTAGTTCCTACAAAATACATTAGTCCCGTGCTAGGTATTCGTGCCTCTTATGGGTCCGTTTTGCATTTTTGCACTTTAACGACATGTTTTTATGCCAAAGTCTAATTATTTGAAAATTTTGTCATATTCTAAAAATGGGAGTCATGTGACTACGCTATAATTTCTACAACTTACATTGATCCCATGTGATGTGTCCGTGCCTTTTAGGGGGTCGTCTGGTTGTTGTTTTTCATTTTTTCCCTTTAATGACATGTTTTTATGTCTAAGTCTAATAATATGAAAATTATAGTCAGATTTTCAAACCGAGAGTCCCGTGATTACACAACTAGTTTAAGAGTTACACTGGTACCATTCGAGGTGTTGGTGCCACTTACCGAGCCTTTTGGTGGATGTTTTTCATTTTTTCCCTTAAAGATATGTTTTTATTCCTAACTCTAACTCTTTTCATATTATAGTCATATTCTCCAATTAGGAGTCCCTGTGACTAAGCGGTTAGTTCTAAAGAGTTACACTGGTCCCGTGCGAGGTGTTCATGCCTCTTATGGGGTCATTTCATTGTTCTTTTGCATTTTTTCCCTTTAATGTCATCTTTTTAATCCCATGTCTTACTATTTTTAAATTATAGTCAGATTCTCAAATCGAGAGTCTCGTGATTATGCAATTAGTTTCTACTGTATGCATTGGTCCCATATGAGGTGTTCGTGACTCTTACTGGCCCGTTTGGTGGTTGTTTTGCATTTTCTATCTGTAATGACATGTTTTTAAACCTACGTGTAACTATTTATAAATTATCATCGTATTCTCAAACCAAAATTTCCATGATTATACTGTCCGTTTTTACAAGTTACATTGGTCTCGTGTGAGGTGCTCGTTCCTCTAACGGGGACATTTGGTGATAGTTTTGTATTTCATCATTTAATGGCATGTTTTTAAGCCTAAGTCTAACTATTTGTAATTTTTCATCATATTCTCAAGCTTAGAGTCCCGTGACTAAGTGGTTAGTTCTTATGAGTTATATTGGTCCCATGAGAGGTGTTTGTGCCTCTTATGGCGCTATTTGGTAGCTGTTTTGCATTTTTGCCCCTTAACATCATGTTTTTATGCTTAAGTCTAATTATTTGCAGATTATAGTCATATTCTCAAACTTGGTCAGTTTTATGAGTTACATTGGTCCCGTGCGAGGTGTTTGTCTCTCTTATGGGGCTTTTTTTTGCATTTTTACCCTTAAACGACATGTTTTTATGCATAATCTAACTATTTACAAATTATCGTCATATTCTTAAATCTAACTATTTACAAATGTATCGTCATATACTCAAATTGGGAATCATGTGACTACGTAACCAGTTCGTACAAGTTACATTGGTCCCATGCGAGGTGTTTGTACCTCTTACAGGGCCATTTGGTGGATGTTTTACATTTATATACTTTAATGAAATATTTTTTACCTAAGTCTAACAATTTGCAAATGATAGTCATATTTTCAAACTGGGAGTGCTGTGACTACGTGGTCAGTTCCTATGAGTAATATTGGTCCCTTGTGGGGTGTTCGTGACTCTTACGGGGCTTTTCGATGGTGTTTTTGCATTTTTCCCTTCAATGGCACGTTGTTCAACCTACGTTTAATAATTTTAAAAATTATAGTCATGTTATCTAACCGGGAGTCCCGTGACTATGCGGTCAGTTACTACGAGTTACATTGATCCCATGTGAGGTGTTAGTGCCTCTTATAGGGCCATTTGTTATTGTTTTACATTTTTTCCTTTAATGACATGTTTTTAAGCCAAGTCTAGAGATTTGCATATTTTTGTCATTTTTAAGCCTGTCTAAAAATATTCAACAATGCAATAATAATCCCCCAATTTCAATCCCTTCCACCAATTCAATACAATAGTATTTTTAGATGTTAGTTTTAACATTAAAGTAGTTCTACTTGACTCATGTCCACATTTTAACACTACACACGGTAATTGGATAGTGATGAGAAATGAGAATACTTATTCCTTACAACTGCATATTGGAAGTGCTGGGGGAATCATCTGGTGGTATTGGACATCCTGCATTTTATATCACATGAAGGAATTTGTTTGTGGTTCGTGACATTAGTTCTTTCATCTCATCCATCTCTTGATGACGATGATTCTCCTCTCCATGTCCGTCACGGACCTTACAAATGTCGGTCGAATACCAACTCCTATACATAATGTTCATCCATGCTCATCATGACCAATTTCATCCTCAAATATATGATCTCTCACTAGTGTTTTAAATGGTGTGCAATACCATAAAATGCTTATTGCAATATTTTTTACATTAGACACCAAGAATGGGCACTAAGATATAATGCCTCTATACCAACCACTCCATCATCTATGATATATGTCTTATCCTTTAATTTTCAAGTCTCTCTATACACACTAAGCTTGTCGGTAGGCAAGTTGGCGTTTTTCATCAATTGTCGTTTAAGTAAGATAAGAAAATACACAGATTACGTTAATAATAGTAATGATGAAATTCAACATAATCATCCTAAAACTAGTAACAGAAAAAAATATGTAGCCTATATAAAATATGATAGTAACTTTTTCTATAACTGGAGAAGTTGAAATTCTCCCAATACTAGGACGGGCACAAAGGTTAGCCCTATTTTCAGTTCTTTGGGATGCCACTAACTATATAATAAGTTAAATCATATTACAATTTTGATACATATAAACAATCAATATAAATAAAAAGAAAGTGTTTCTATATATGTCATACCACCATATCCTTCTCACCCCAATGAGTCACTCATTTAGGCCATATATTTGGATCACCTTGGAGAGGTGCTTTTTCAAGTCGCTCATTGTTGTTGTCACACATCTCATGATAACCCTTTTTCATATGATACTTAAAGAGCCTCCATGCATTGTCCACCATTTGAAAAAAAATCATCTTAAATCCTTCAGGTTCATTTGAATTGACCTAAGAAGAAAAAAATATAAAAAAATCATTTGAATGTTGTATTAACTTAATGAAAATAGACAAGTACCTTCACACTCTTCCAAACTACATCTAAATTTTTGTCCGACACTTTTCTCTAGTCTTCCAAATCCAACGAAAATAACAACCCTTGTTGAGAAAAGTATCCCAACTAACTCACAAGCTTCTTTTTGTTGGGTTCAATTAGTTGACAGTCATCCAATTATCAATTTTTGACCAATGTCCCATTCTTTCCATGGTTTGGCAAAAAACCCTTTATGTTTCTTACAACTGGAGGGCCCACTTTGAGTTGATAATGGGGTAGCCTTACTACAACATAATTAAACATTTTTGGCATATTTTCACATTGCTGGAAGAATTTTTGAAGCACACTTTTATTGTAGCATAATTTATTTATAGCATAATGTTTGGCATAATTTTTTACCAACTAGTAGGATAATCATAGATGGAGGAATGGAAGGGAAAACAAGTAAGATGTGATGGTTTCTCTACTAGATAGGTAGACGCATACTTGGATGTTAAATTATATTATCTGAGAGTTGGGATGTCATTGACTGAGATAAGTCTGGTTGGGACTAACGTGATTATATTGACGTTCGAGCACATGGGCGGATAATTTTTTTCTTAAGAATATCGTGACCCTCTTCCTCCCACATGATGATAAGGGAATTTAGTTGGCATGATAGATCTGTATATAAAACATATATGTTAAATTAAATATTAAGAAACACTATACATGAAATAAAAAATAAAAAGTTACACTATGATATGACCAAAGTGCACCCTCGTAATCAAAGTCATTAACCTCGGCCTGTCTCATAGTCGAGTTGACAAGAAGCTCACCACCGCCATCAGAAAGGTCGTATTCTTCAAGGGTGGCTCTCTACTACCAACCTCGACTCTGCAGCAGCTGAGGTTAGCAATGCCTTATGGGGACAAGTTATTATCAACATCCTACTCTGCTTAAGCCGACGTTACATCTCACCGTGCCTAACCTCAGCTAGTCTTCCCGGCCGAGGTCATATTGATGATTGACATGAAAAATCAACACCATCGGACTTCAACAACCTTGTACTCAGCCTGGCCGAGGTTACGTCAGTCAATGGAACAAGTTCGATCATATGCAATCATATGTAAGGTTTGGAACACATGAGCAAAATAGTTATAACCGAATCATTCCCCTCACGTGAGGGAATATTCTGATCATCGTTATCTACATGAGATAAGATAAGTGTCATCATTATACTAGTTCAATCTTCATACACATTCTCATTTCATGCTTGGGGGTTACATTACACCCCCTAAGAACTATATATATAGGCCTTCCTCAACCTTGTAAAGGATCGATAATTACAAACCCTAGCCAAACTCTGGTGCATTTATAGTAGAGAGAGAAAGTGGAGTGATTGTATTGCTAAGGCCATTAGATCCCTCTTTTGATAGTGACACTTACACTCACTTGCACAGTGAACGTAGGAAATTGCCGAACCAATTATATTGGTGTGTTTATCCTCTTCTCCTCATCTCCTTCTACATATCTGTGTTGTTATTTGCTACCATTATTATGCCTATTTGAGATCTACTACCTCTTTATCTAGTGTTTTTGTTTACATCATCATCATTTTGGCATCGTCCGTGGGAACGAGAAGATTCATCTCTTCCTCTTTTGCTTCTTAACCTCACCGAAGACTTTGGTGGTGAACCAGGCATCACCCTTCGCGTAGAGATGTTTCACCATTTAAAGAGGTCCCTTAAGGTTTCCAATCTCTATAGTACTCTTATCAAAAGCTCAAGAATATGGAACTAGAGTTACCACCACCTCCTCCACCATCTGGTATTGATGAACCCAGTTCTAGCCACGCACCACCCCAGTTCGAGGTGGCTGGAGCCTTGAAGTCCTTGGCAGTAACTCAACAAGTGATGCGAGAGAAATTTGCCCAGCTAAGCCAAATATAATGAGACCACCTGGAGTCTTACAGGAGATAATTACTCTGTTGGGTGCTCAACCACAACATGAGGCCAGGGCACCAACCCGGGCACCACAAAAGGACCAACCTACTCCTCAACGGAGGAGGGATGTTACTGACCCTGGGCATTTACGCCTCGGGCGGGAAGAAAACCCTTGCCCAGAGGATAGGTACGATGACATTGAGGCAGAGGATGCCCAAGAAGATTGTTGGGAGACGTATGTGGTCTCAAACAACATTGTATATCCTATACAGCAGAGCCGAGGTCAGTCTGAAAGACGAGATAGTGATGTAAGATAAATAGGATTAGCTTTTGATCTCTTAAGTAGAGGGTCATACTTTTAAAGGATCGGGCCAGTTAATGATCTGAGGTAGAGGCTATCCAGGTCAAGAAGCATAGCTGGCTCACAAAGGGAATGTGGTGATCATTGGTCTCACCATGGCCAACCCCCACATGGCTGAGACTGTGGTAAGGGGGAGGTCAATAACACACATTGGGCAGTAGATGGGGAACCCTCATTTCACCCTATAAAAGTGGATGAGGACAACCTCAGCCAAGAAGATGTTGCTAGACCATGGAATGATTCCATACAAAGGTTGGAAGAGAAGATAGGGAACCTCATAAAAATCCCAGACCCATTACAGAGGGTGTTTTCAGAGGGCTCACCATTTGTGGTAAGGATTGTCAACTTCCCAACCCCTGCTAAATTCAAACTCCCAGCGGTATCTCCCAAGTACGACGGTAGTACTAACCCAGTCCACCATATTGAAATGTATCAATCTGCAACAGACATTTATTCAATCTCTGATGAGATAAGGTGTCGAGCTTTCTCAAGAACTTTATTGGGGTTGCACATATTTGGTTCATGTCTCTTCCTAAAAATTCAGTTGAAAATTTCAAAGGTTTGGGCAAGCGATTTATTCATAACTTCTGTTTTGGGGTAACACCTCAGAAGAAGATGAGTCACTTGTTTTATTTAAAGCAAGGGAAGAATGAAAGATTCAGAGACTAAATTGCGAGGTTTAACAAGGAAAAATTGGAGGTAGAAGATTATGAAGAGAGCATAGCCATAACATCCCTTATTGGAGGAGTTCAGAAGGGAAAGATACTTTGGAAGATTACTGAAGACCGTCCCGAGTCTATAGGCGAGTTGTTAGAAATAGCTGGAAAGGTCGTGAACACAGAAGAAGCAATGGCTGCGAAGTATGAGGATGAGAATGGAAGTATTAGTGGTAAGTTTCAAAGGAAAAAGGATGAAAAAAGAGGGCTATAGACGATAAGTTTTTACACTACACTCCTTTAACCATGAGACGTGAACATATCTTCAAGAAAATAAAGATTGATAGATCGCTGAGATGGTCGGAGAAGAAGAAGTCTCCTTCGCATAAGAAAAATAAGAATCTGTGGTGCGAGTTCCATCAAGATCACAGCCATCTTAATAACAAGTTCTTCTCCCTAAAGGAAGAGAATAGGAAGATGGTAAAGTCTGGAAAGCTCAGAAAGTATGTGGATGGTATATCTTATAAGGGGGAAGACACAACCCCAAAAAGAAAAAAAATGACGGATGTCAGGAAGATGTCCATTCCAGAAGAGATGATGACTCAAATGATGATGATGACGATGACCCTGACCTCCCACCAAAAGATGACAATGCTCCAGTGAAGAGGGTTGGTATGATCTCTTTCAGTGTGAACACTATCTATGGGGGACTAGTAGGGGGTAGCTCAGAGGTAGTAGATCGCAAGGCTCATGTGTCCGAGGCTAAGGTAGTGACTAAAGCCGAGGTTATGAACTTGGCATATACGGAGGTTAAGCGCGAGAAGAGAAAGAAGATAGATATGGACACCCTCATGGTCTGCTTCTCATGACTTAGATTCAAGGGTATCTTAGCTCCCCATGATGACCCTTTAGTCACCACCACAAGGGTACATGGGTGTGAAGTTCAGATGATTCTCGTTGATGGGGGTAGTCTAGTAGATGTTATGTTTTGGCCCTATTTTAAGAGCCCGGGCCTCAGCAGAGCTAGGCTTGTCCCTTATCATCATCCCTTGATTATCTTCAGTGGTGAAAAGGTTCATCCATTGGGTATGTATGAAATGGATGTGAGAATGGGAGATGAATGGCCTAAGAGGTTGACCAGAAAAATCAATTTCTTTGTGATGGATGAAAATTTCTTCTCAGCTTACAACCTCATCATAGGACGAGTAGCCCTCAAGGAATTTGAGGTCGTGCCTTCAACGGTCCACCAAATGCTGAAATTCCTGACTTCTTATGGAGTAAGGGAAGTGCAAGGTGACCAAACATCGACACGTGAATGCTACTTTAACTCTTTGAAAGAGAGAGAAGAGGGAAACAACCACGTACAGCATCTTTACACTTGATCCTAGAGATGCAACAAAGCTCAAAAAGGGAGAGCCCATGGAGGAGGTTGAATCCATCGTCCTCAATGAGGATGAGCCAGAAAAAAACCATCCAAATTGGCTAAGACCTAAGACCTGAGATCAAAGAGGAACTAGTAAAGGTGCTAAGAAAGAGCAAGAGTATCTTCGCATGGAGCCATGCAGACATGCCATGTATTGATCCTGGGATTATGTGCCATAAACTTAATATTATAGAATATTTCAAGCTCATCAAGCAGAGAAGAAAAGTATACTCAAGGGAAAAGTATGATGTCATCAGAGATGAGGTTAAAAAGCTTGAAGAGGTAAAGTTTATAAGAGAGGGCATATACCCAGAGTGCTTGTCTAACGCTGTCATTGTGCCCAAAGCTAATGGGAAATGGAGGATGTGTGTAGATTTCATTGATTTAAATAAGTCTTGCCCAAAAGATAGTTCCCCCTACCTCGTACAGATCAGATGGTGGATGCCACAGCAGGACATGAGGTCATGAGATTCATGAATGCATATTCAGGGTATAATTAGATCTTTATGGACTCAACAGACTTAGATAAGACAACCTTCTTTAACGATAAGCGGACCTATTGCTAAAAGGTCATGCCCTTCGGCCTGAAGAATGTAGGGGCTACTTACCAACGTCTTGTAAATAAGTTTTTCGAAGCTCAAGTAGTAAAATCCATGGAAGTTTATGTGGAAGATATGCTGACGAAGAGTATGAAGGCCGACACTCAAGTGGCCGACCTTGGAAGAACATTTGACACCATGGATAAATACAGAATGAAACTCAACCCGCCCAAATGTGTCTTCAGAGTAGGAGAAGGAAAGTTTCTGGGATTAATCTTCAACCAAAGGGGAATATAGGTTAACTCTGAGAAGATCAAGGCTTAGATGGAAATGAAGACACCCAGAACCATCAAAGACGTTCAGAGGCTAATCGGACGAATCGCAGCACTTAACAGGTTTGTCTCAAGAGGCACAGATAAATGTCTTTCCTTTTTCAAAGTTCATAGAGAGGACTTAGAATGGAATAAGGAATGTGACAAAGATTTCAAAGAGCTCAAGTCCTACCTCGGATCCCCTCTATTCCTATCTCGGCCAATTCAGGGAGAAAAGTTGTATGTATACTTAGCTGTCTCAGAATCATCCATCAGTGTTACGATTGTAAGAGAAGAGGATGGAGTGCAGAGACCAGTGTACTTCAATAGTAAATCTCTCTAAGGGTCTTAACACAAGTAACCTCGAATAGAAAAGTTAGCCTCTTCTTTGATACATGCTTCTAGGAAAATAAAGACATACTTTCAATCCCACTCCATGGCCATCCTTACTGACTCCCGACTCAGATAGGTCCTCCATAAGCCGGAGAAGTTAGGCAGGCTAATGACCTGGGCCATTTAGTTGGGGGGAATATGAGATTTTCTATCAACCGAGGGTTGACATCAAGGGACAATCACTCGCGGATTTTATGGACAAGTTTACCTGGAATTGGGCCGACATTGAGATTAATCAAGAGGTTGCACGTTACCCTGAAGAGAGAAACGTCAGCCAAGAATCGAACAAGGTTGAGTCAATCAGAGCCAGATAAAAAATAGTTAAGAATGAGGAAGAGAGATATCTCTTTAAGTAAGGGAGCCTATCAGAGGGAAACTTCTCTTCAAATGCAACCATTTGGAACCTCTTCATTGATGGGTCATCTTGTGAAAGCAGAAGTGGAGCAGGGTTAATAGTGTCAGCAAAAGATAGTACCAATATTGAATATGCATTGAGGTTCAAATTCAAAGCTTCCAATAATGAGTCATAGTGTGAGGCATTAATAGCAGGTCTCTCTTTGGAAAAAGCCCTCAATATTGGCCAGCTCTTAGTCCAGAGTGACTCCAGGTTAGCCGTGAATGAAATCCTGGGGGTGTATGAGGCCAAAGATAAAAGGATGTCTAGATACTTGAAGAGGGTGAGACTGATGCTAAAAAGCTTTAAGGAAGTAAAAATCAAGAGGATACATCGGCTAGATGACAACCGAGCTGATGCACTCGTGAGGTTGGCCTCAGCAATAAGAACACACAGAAGGAGAACAGTACTAGTTGAGATTATGCTAAAGCCGACCATCGAAGAGGAAGAGGTTGCTAGACCTTGCCTGAATCTGAATATGGGGTAATCATGGATGGACCCTCTTATAAGATACATCAGAGAGGGAGAGTTTCCAGAGTCGAAGTTAGAAAGGAGAAAGCTAAGGTTCAGAGATGCTAAATTCTCAATTGTAGGAGATATCCTATATAAAAAAGGGTTCCTGCTCCCTCTCCTTAGATGTATTCACCCTTCAGAGGTTCCACACATCTTTTATGATGTGCATGAGGTCTCTTGTTCAAGTCACATAGGAGGGAGGCCATTGGCTAAGAGATTAATCACTTAGGGGTACTGGCGGCTGACCTTAGCCAAAGATGCAGCTGTGTATGTGAAGAAGTGTGATAAGTGTCAGAGATTCTCTACCATACCTCATCATCGACACCAACCTCTTACTTTTATCAGCTCCCCTTGGACATTTACAATATGGGGCATTTATTTAGTTGGACCCTTGCCAAAAGTTGTAAACAACTATCGGTTCTTAATAGTGGTGTAACAACCCTCGCTTTTGGGAGCCTATTTTATATTTATCTACCATATGGTGCATTTATATATATATATGTGACTGGTTGTGGAGTAAATATTAATTTCATAAGATAAGTTAATATTTACCAAAATGTTACATATTTACCTTATGTGTGGGTGAATATTACCATGTGGTGTTATATTGAGTCATGAGAATTAAAATGACATTATGGTTTAAAATGAGACCGCAACTTAAAATGTGTTATAAAATTTCCAAATGATAATTTGGAGGGTGTAGTTAGTTCCGGGAGGTGCGAGATAGTCAAATTGTGTGCCATATTGTATTTTGAGGTTTTGGGCACTTTTGACTGGTTTTGGCATATCGCGTAATAGAAATCATTTTATTGCGGTATTGACATTTAAAGATTAGAGACTTTTTTCTAAAGGACACGGTTTAGTCTCCTTAAGTCTTTCATTTTTTTTCCCTAAGTGAAATTCTAGCCCTAGAGTTAGAGTGAGAGAGGAAGAGAACTTGTGGAGAAAGAGAGGGATTGAAGATTAGTGGTTTGATCTTGCATTCTTCTTCAACAAAATCTGAGATTGAAGCCCCAAGGCAAGTTTTCTACTTGCTATTATATGGTTTAAGGTGGATAATTAGTGTTGGTAGATATGTGATAGTTTTGGTTTAATGTAGTTATGTTTTTGTTGGGATTTATGAGTTTTGATGTCTTTGGAAGAGATTTGATTATGGATTGATGTAGAATAATGTAGTTGGAAGCATTTATGATCATTTAGTATCAGTAAATGAGGTTGGTTTGGTTTGGTTGAAGTTGGCTTTGGGCTTATCTTGAAAATAGGAAAGATTGGTCTAGGTCTGCAATGACCGGTCGACCGCGGTCCTCAGACCGGTCGACCGGGCCTTCGGGAGAGGGCACACTACTTTCTTTCAAAGGCATAAATGTTGAGGCGCGGTCGACCGGAGTCCCCTTACCGGTCGACCGGCCCTGCCGAATTGAGCATTCTGCTTTTCTTCTTAGGCAAAAACTTGAGACGCGGTCGACCGCGGTCTTGGGACCGGTCGACCGGTCCCCTATTTTTAAATCTTTTCTTTTCATAGGGACTTAGGAACCTTCTTGCATGAAGTAAAATTTGGCTTTTAGAGTCCTAGTTGAGTCTGGTTGTCACCCTAGAGTGGAATGGATTTCACTTGGGGTTAAATCCAGGGGGGGGTGTTCTAAAGTGATGTTTAGGCATCACTCTTCTGGTTACTTCTTCATAGAAGAATAGGGGTTGTAGGCCCATGTTTGGAGACTTTAGGGGCTTAAATTGACGTGTATAAGACCTTAAGGTTTGGGAATGATTGTGATCCCTTAGAGAATTATTCGAGGCATACCCTATGATGGATATTATTGAGATATTTTATGATTTTGGTTTCAGATAAAATGAAACACACATATGTTAATGGAAATGAAAAAAATGGGATTTTTATAGTAAATGCTAATTTACTTAAACACACCTCTCTAAATGCTATCATAAGGGAAGCTCGCGCATGCGGTGATGTCCCCTGACTAGAGAATGCAGGGAGACTATAGTCCTCGGCCATATGCGGGTTTGTTATATGTTTTATTCTGCGCTAGTGAGGTAATTTCGGGTGTGGTTATGGCTCACTCGCAGGCATATGACCACTTCCCGACGTGCGTTAGGTGCCCAGGCTACCTTATTTGATAGGCCCTGGAAGATGATAGTTATTTAGGGGCGCGCCCAGTGGGGAAACTTGGAGGGGAGGTCTTAGAATCCTTATATGTATAAGAATATAACTTTTCTAAATTCAAGTGGGACTTGATATATGTTTATTACCACCGAATGTATGATGGTAATGATATTCCTGCTAAGGAATAAGAATTGAAAAGAAATGAGGATAATAATGATATTATATTCCTGTTAAGGAATGGAAATTTGATTAAAGTGGCTATGAAAGATGGAAGCTTTTAACTTAATCATGCATAATTTAATTCTCTTACATAGTTCAATTGTAGGCATGTCATTTTAACTGTCCCATTTATGATTCATGATTAGGGTGCTAGATATTTAGTCTTCATCATTCATGATTAACTGTTCATATCTATTATGCTTCTTATTCATCTGGGAACTATATAAAAATCGGGCCCTGACCCGTTCATTTCTTCTATGTTGTGCTTGTTATTGTATCCGTCCAGGTGCTCCTCCACAAGGACGCCCGTGTTGATATTTCCACCCTTATGTTTTCGAGGAGCTGTAAGATTTGCGGATATTACAGGATGTTTTATTAGACGCCCTCATTTTTGTACTCTACATATGATCGGGTTTGTCATTCGGGCGTGTGGCCCAACTTTGTACTTATTTAATGGATGTAATATGTATTATATTGAACTGTTGTGATTCATTTTGTGTAGCTGTGGACCGGCAGCTTATTCGGTCCTCTTCTTGTACATTTATTATGGAGGTTGATATATATGTATGTTATCTTGGAAATTCCACTATCTTTTAGAATGGGTTGCTTAAATTATTTTCTTAACTTAATCTTTTAATCAAATTAAATGTTTTGGCAACCCGTTTTCTGAATTATTGGGTGGTTTTCCCGTATACTCGTGTTATATTTGTGAAGCTGAGAATGATTCCCATCCATGATTTCCGTATTTATTGGAGTATCAGGCTGGCCACCCCTTATTTTGGAATGCGGGTTATCACAGATGGTATCATAGCATTAGGTTCTAGAGTACTAGGATCTATGTGGACTTATCACGTTCTACCGTAGCGTTGTTGCTTATGTTTGCAATTTTCTGCAATGTAGATTATTCTGAATAGTATTCTAACTCTATTGTTCCTTCATCTCAGATGCCGCCTAAGAGAGGTCACCATGTGAGACGCAATAGAGTCGTAGAAGAGGATGTTGGCCCTCCACCGCCGCCGCCCCAAGGAACGTTTAATGCTGCCGATGTAGCCAATATTGTGGCCCAAGCGATCAATGCTGCCATGACCGCAGTAGCTCAATAAATGCCCCAAGCTCAACAGCGGGTGCAGGACGCCCAATTTCCTACGGGACCTTCTCCTTGGGAAAGAGTTAGGGAGTCCTTTTTAAAGGGCCATCCCCCGGAGTTTGATGGATGTTCTGATGTTGTTCGAGCAAATCAATGGAAGAAAGATATGCAACACCATTTATGAATGGTGGATTGTAGTGAGGAAAAGAAGCAAGTCCTTGCTACTTTCAAGCTTGTCGAGGTCGCGTTACATTGGTGGGAGTCGATGACTACGCCAGAACAGAGGGACACTATGTCGATCACTGATTTTTGGGTCTTGTATGACCAAAAGTATTTTCCTCCCGCAATTCAGAGGGAGATGAGAAGGAGACTTCAGGATCTGGTACAAGGAGAGAGATCTGTTACCGAATATGAAGAGGAGTTAACCCGGTTGGCAAGTTTAGTATCGGATGAAGTGACTCCAGAAGAAAGGAAAGTTTCCAAATTAATGGGAGGTCTAAACTGAAGAATCCGACAACATTTGCTGGGTAATCCGGCTTTACAAACTTTTGGTGAGGTAATGAATGCGGCATTGCTCCATTGCTAAGAGCATCGGTTATATATGCAAGGTAGCAAGAAAGCTACAGGGATGGGGCAAGTAGGGAAGCTAGGAGTAAGTGGGAATGGAGGAGGAGCTTTTCCTTCATCCCAATCTTCGGGTAATAATCAACGAGAAAGGGATCCCCAGCAGGGGGACTTGTCGAAGAGACAACACTTTGGTGGGTTTAATGCCGGTGGTAATGCTAATAGGCAAGGATAGGGTGCAGCAACAGACAGGTCGGGGTGGTCATGGAGGTAGAGGCCATCCGGGCCAAGGTTTCGGGCAGTTTAGAAATAACAGAGGTCGAGGCCAGGAGAATATAGTGGGGAAGTGCTTCCAATGTGGGGAAGCGGGTCATTATAAAAAGGATTGTCCTTAGTTGATTGGGGGACAACCTCCTAGAGTTCCTCAGCAGCTTTATGTTCAGTTTCCGTCACAGGCACCAAATCTAGTTGTCCCTCCGCAACAGGGTCAACTATAATATGGGAGTGTTTATCATATTCAGGATGCGGTACTTCCTGCTCCGCCAGCGCCGCCAATGATTCAGGGTAAGTTCCTTATTCAGGGACATCTGGGTCGCATTTTATTTGATACGGGTGCTACACATTCATTTATTTCTAGAACTTTTTCTCAGTCCACAGAGCTGATAAAATCTGTAGAGAGCACTTTCACTAGTGTGGAGTCCTCTATGGGTGATGGTTCACTTATTTTCCTTATTTGTAAACATATAGTAATTTCCTTTGGTAATTTGTTCTTTGAGGACGATTTACTCGTGCTAGACATGGTCGGGTATGATGTGATTTTGGGCACGGATTGGCGTGTTAAGTATCATGCTATAGTAAATTATTACGGGAAGAGTATAGTCTTCGCCGTTCCAGGACAAGAAATGTTCTTGGTGGTTATGCCTCGTTTGGAGGGAGATACTAGTACCTATTTATATTGCATTGCGGAAGAGATTTCTCGGGATGTAGTTATTCCCTTGGATTCTATTCCAGTTATTCGAGATTTTAAGGATATATTCCACAATATACCGGGTTTACCTCCGAGTAGGGAGATTGAGTTTGTGATTGATTTAGCACCGAGAACTCGACCGATCGCGAAAGCTCTTTATCGTATGGCTCCTATTGAAATGAGGGAGTTGAGAGATCAAATTCAGCAGTTGTTGGAGCAGGGATTTATTAGGCATAGTACATCGCCATGGGGTGCTCCTGTATTGTTTATGAAAAAAAGAGATGGTTCTCTCTGGTTGTGTGTTGACTATAGAGAATTGAATAAAGTCACCATCCAGAATAAATACCCTTTGCCTCGTATTAATGATTTGTTTTATCAACTTAGGGGAGCAAAATACTTCTCTAAGATAGACTTGAGAATTAGGTATCACCAGTTGAGGATACGGGAACAAGATGTATCCAAGACTGCTTTTCTGACGAGGTACGGGTCTTATGAATTTTTGGTCATGCCTTTTGGACTGACCAATGCCCCTGTCGTATTTATGGATCTCATGAATAGGGTATTTCGGCACTTCCTTGACTAATTTATTATTGTGTTTATCAATTACATCCTTGTGTATTCTCAAACTGAAGCTGACCATACTATTCATTTGAGGTTGGTCCTGCAAAGATTGAGGGATCACCAATTGTATGCTAAGTTTGAGAAATGTGGCTTTTGGTTACGGGAAGTGCAATTTTTGGGTCATATTGTGACTTCACAGGGTATATCTGTGGATCCGAGTAAGGTGGTTGCGGTGAGGGAGTGGGGTTAGCCCACGACACCTACCAAAATTCGTAGTTTTCTAGGTTTGGCGGGTTATTACCGTCGATTTATTAAGGGTTTCTCGAAGATCGCTAGTCCTTTGAGAAATTTGACCCAGAAAGGGGTGAGATTTGTTTGGGATGACTCTTACCAAGCAGCATTCGATGAGCTCAAGGATAGATTGACTTCGGCTCCAGTCCTCGCTTTACCAAAGTCGGGATTGGAATATTTAGTCTTCAATGATGCATCTCTACAAGGTTTGGGAGGTGTGCTTCAGCAAGAGCGACGGGCTATCGCTTATGCTTCCCGAAAGCTTAAGCCTCATGAAAGAAACTATCCGGTGCATGACTTAGAATTGGCCGCATTTGTCTTTTCCCTAAAGATTTGGAGGCATTATCTTCTCGGGGAGAAGTTCAGTCTTTTCACGGACCATAAGTCGCTGTAATATTTATTTTCTCAGAAAGATTTGAATATGAGTCAGCACCGATGGTTGGAGTTCGTGAAAGATTATAAATTTGATATTCATTATCATCTGGGCAAGGCAAATGTGATGGCGGATGCCTTGAGTAGAAAACCCGAGGGAGAATTAGCTGGTGTATGTAAGGCAAAATGGAAAGAGCCCAGTCATGAGGATGTGGTTACTAGGGCGTTCATGTCCGTGATGACCGTTACTCCTATAATTATGGCAAGGGTCGTAGAATCCCAAGGAAGGGATAAGGGTTGTCAAGACCATATACGTCGATTGCTGTATGAGGGAGCAGAATCCTACTCGATAAGTTCGGAGGGTGGATTGCACTTCCATGGAAGACTTATCATTCCGGAGGAGGCGTATTTCAGACGGGCGATAATGGTAGAACCCCATGGTTCTAAATTTTCAGTGCATCCGAGTAACGATAAAATGTATCAAGACATGCGTCGTCAATATTGGTGGCCAGGCATGAAGCGAGATATTTTTGAGTTTGTATCTCAATGCACTACTTGTCAGTTGGTTAAGATTGATCATCAGCGACCGACAGGTTTGTTGCAACCGTTGGAGATTCCGGTATGGAAATGGGAAACCATATCAATGGATTTTATTACTGGCTTACCAACGTCACAAAAAGTTCATGATTCTATATGGGTTATCGTTGATCACTTGACGAAGTTGGTGCACTTTTTTCCAGTCCGTACTGATTACAACACCGCTCGTTATGCCCGGTTGTTCATTGATGAGGTTGTGAGACAGCATGGGGTGCCTTTGAATATTGTTTCTGACAGAGACAAGATCTTCGTTTCCCACTTTTGGCAAAGTTTCCAAGAGGCCATGGGAACCTAATTGAGGTTAAGCACTTCCTATCATCCTCAAACAGATGGCCAGACCGAACGGGTTAACCAAATATTGGAGGATATGCTCCGTATGTGTATGCTTGATTTTAAAGGTAGCTGGGAACAATATCTCCCATTGGCCGAGTTTGCTTATAATAATTCGTACCAATTCACTATTGGGATGGCGCCCTATGAAGCCTTATATGGTAGGCCATGTAGATCTCCCACTTGTTGGTTGGAGGTGGGAGATAATAAGTTTCTCGGACCTGAAATGATCCGGGATACTTCATCTAAGATCGAGCTCATTCGAAATCGCATTCGAATAGCCCAAGATAGACAGAAGAGCTATGCCGATGCGGGTAGAAGGCATGTGGAGTTAGAGGTCGGAGATCAAGTGTTGGTATGTGTGTCACCTATGAAAGGTATCAAGCGTTTTGGAAAGAAAGGGAAGCTTGCATCGCGTTTTATTGGACCTTTTCCCGTGATTGCTAATGTGGGTCCAATGTCGTACCAACTTGCCCTACCAGAACCTTTACAACAAATTCACGATGTCTTCCATGTCTCCTCTTTGAAGAAATACAAGAGGTGTGAAGGTGCCCTTTGGCATATTCCTTTTGAGGATATTGAGTTGCAATCCGATGTTTCCTATGAAGAGCAACCCGTTGCTATTCTATAGCATGGAGAGTGTAGGTTAAGGTCTCGAGTGGTGACCTTGGTTAGAGTACAATGGAGTCATCACAGCGTTGAGGAATCAACTTGGGAACGTGAGGATGATATGCGGGAAAAGTATCCGCATCTCTTTATCCAAGGTACGTTTGAATTTTGGGGGAAAAATTCCCTCATAAGGGGGGGAGTCTGTAACAACCCTCGCTTTTGGGAGCCTATTTTATATTTATCTACCATATGGTGTATTTATATATATATGTGATTGGTTGTGGAGTAAATATTAATTTCATAAGATAAGTTAATATTTACCAAAATGTTACATATTTACCTTATGTGTGGGTGAATATTACCATGTGGTGTTATATTGAGTCATGAGAATTAAAATGACATTATGGTTTAAAATGAGACCGCAACTTAAAATGTGTTATAAAATTTCCAAATGATAATTTGGAGGGTGTAGTTAGTTCCGGGAGGTGCGAGATAGTCAAATTGTGTGCCATATTGTATTTTGAGGTTTTGGGCACTTTTGACTGGTTTTGGCATATCGCGTAATAGAAATCATTTTATTGCGGTATTGACATTTAAAGATTAGAGACTTTTTTCTAAAGGACACGGTTTAGTCTCCTTAAGTCTTTCATTTTTTTTCCCTAAGTGAAATTCTAGCCCTAGAGTTAGAGTGAGAGAGGAAGAGAACTTGTGGAGAAAGAGAGGGATTGAAGATTAATGGTTTGATCTTGCATTCTTCTTCAACAAAATCTGAGATTGAAGCCCCAAGGCAAGTTTTCTACTTGCTATTATATGGTTTAAGGTGGATAATTAGTGTTGGTAGATATGTGATAGTTTTGGTTTAATGTAGTTATGTTTTTGTTGGGATTTATGAGTTTTGATGTCTTTGGAAGAGATTTGATTATGGATTGATGTAGAATAATGTAGTTGGAAGCATTTATGATCATTTAGTATCAGTAAATGAGGTTGGTTTGGTTTGGTTGAAGTTGGCTTTGGGCTTATCTTGAAAATAGGAAAGATTGGTCTAGGTCTGCAATGACCGGTCGACCGCGGTCCTCAGACCGGTCGACCGGGCATTCGGGAGAGGGCACACTACTTTCTTTCAAAGGCATAAATGTTGAGGCGCGATCGACTGCGGTCCCCTTACCGGACGACCGGCCCTGTCGAAGTGAGTTTTCCTCTTTTCTTCTTAGGCAAAAACTTGAGACGCGGTCGACCGCGGTCTTGGGATCGGTCGACCGGTCCCCTGTTTTCTTCCCAAAAATTTACTTTTTCTTTTAAATCTTTTCTTTTCATAGGGACTTAGGAACCTTCTTGAATGAAGTCAACTTTGGCCTTTAGAGTCCTAGTTGACTCTGGTTGTCAAGCTAGAGTGGAATGTATTGCACTTGGGGTTAAGTCCAGGGGGGGTGTTCTAAAGTGATGTTTAGGCATCAGTGTTCTGGTTACTTCTTAATAGTAGGATAGGGGTTGTAGGCCCATGTTTGGAGACTTTAGGGGCTTAAATTGAGGTGTATAAGACCTTAAGGTTTAGGAATGATTGTGATCCCTTAGAGAATTATTCAAGGCATACCCTATGATGGATACTATTGAGATATTTTATGATTTCGGTTTCAGATAAAATGAAACACACATATGTTAATGGAAATGAAAAAAATGGGATTTTTATAGTAAATGCTAATTTAATTAAACATACCTCTCTAAATGCTATCATAAGGGAAGCTCGCGCATGAGGTGATGTCCCCTGACTAGTGAATGCAGGGAGACTATAGTCCTCGGCCATATGCGGGTTTGTTATATATTTTATTCTGCGCTAGTGAGGTATTTCCGGGTGTGGTTAAGACTCACTCGCAGGCATATGGCCACTTCCCGACGTGCGTTAGGGGCCCAGGCTGCCTTGTTTGATAGGCCCTGGAAGATGATAGTTATTTAGGGGCGCGCCCAGTGGGAAAACTCGGAGGGGAGGTCTTAGAATCGTTATATGTATAAGAATATAACTTTTCTAAATTCAAGTGGGACTTGAGATATGTTTATTACCACCGAATGTATGATAGTAATGATATTCCTGCTAAGGAATAAGAATTGAAAAGAAATGAGGATAATAATGATATTATACTCCTGTTAAGTAATGGAAATTGGATTAAAGTGGCTATGAAAGATGGAAGCTTTTAACTTAATCATGCATAATTTAATTCTCTTACATAATTCAATTGTAGGCATGTCATTTTAACTGTCCCATTTATGATTCATGATTAGGGTGCTAGATATTTAGTCTTCATCATTCATGATTAATTGTTTATGTCTATTATGCTTCTTATTCATCTGGGAACTCTATAAAAATTGGGCCCTGACCCGTTCATTTCTTCCATGTTGTGCTTGTTATTGTATCCGCCCAGGTGCTCCTCCGCAAGGATGCCCGTGTTGATATTTCCACCCTTATGTTTTCGAGGAGCTGTAAGATTTGCGTATATTACAGGATGTTTTGTTAGACGCCCTCATTTTTGTACTCTAGATATGATCGGGTTTGTTATTCGGGCGTGTGGCCCAACTTTGTACTTGTTTAATGGATGTAATATGTATTATATTGAACTGTTGTGATTCATTTTGTGTAGCTGTGGACCGACAGCTTATTCGGTCCTCTTCTTGTACATTTATTATGGAGGTTGATATATATGTATGTTATCTTGGAAATTCCACTATCTTTTAGAATGGGTTGCTTAAATTATTTTCTAAACTTAATATTTTAATCAAATTAAATGTTTTGACAACCCGTTTTCTGAATTATTGGGTGGTTTTCCCGTATACTCGTGTTATATTTGTGATGCTGAGAATGATTCCCATCCATGATTTCCGTATTTATTGGAGTATCGGGCTGGCCACCCCTTATTTCGGAATGCGGGTTGTCACAGATGGTATCAGAGCATTAGGTTCTAGAGTACTAGGATCTATGTGGACTTGTCACGTTCTATCGTAGCGTTCTTTGATATAGAGCCTAATGATAGGACTGCTTTGTTGCTTATGTTTGCGATTTTCTGCAATGTAGATTATTCTGAATAGTATTCTAACTCTATTGTTCTAACTCTATTTTTCATAACTTCCCACTCATAGAGTTCAGACCTATGACCCTCAGAGGAATGGGGAAGAGAGAAGACTTAGTTTGGATTTAATTAACGCAAGAAGAGAGGATACATAGATAAGACATGTAGCCTACCAGCAGAGAACTTCAAGATTCTACAATCAAAGGGTGAAGTCAAGGCCCATAGTTGTGGGAGATCTAGTCCTAAAAAACACGTGGTAAAAAGAAAATAAGCTCCATCCTAATTGGCATGGTCCTTATAGGGTAGTTGATGAGGTTGTGCCTGGTACCTACCGACTAGAAAATCTTAAAGGAGAACTTTTCTCCAACCCTTGGAATGCTGATCATTTAAAGAAATATTACATATGATGTTGCAGTTGTTCTTATCTTTTTATAATACGTATATCAGTTTATATAGAGGATGTTAATGAAAATATAGCAATGTTGTGCTGGTATTTTTGTTATATTTTTAAACATCATTACTTTGGTGAAATATGAGGTAAAACATCATTATTTGGTGACCTCAGGCCCTTTAAACATCATTAGTTTCGTGAAATGTGAGGTAAAACATCATAATTTGATGGTAATGGTGAAATATAAGGTAAAACATCATAATTTGGTGACCTCAGACCCTTTAAACATCATTTGTTTAGTGAAATATGAGGTAAAACATCATAATTTGGTGACCTCATACCCTTTAAACATCATTAGTTTTGTGAAATATGAGGTAAAATATCATAATTTGGTGACCTCAGACCCTTTACACATAATTTATTTGGTGAAATATGAGGTAAAGCATCATAATTTGGTGACCTCAGACCTTAAACATCATTAGTTTTGAAATATGGGGTAAAACATCATAATTTTATGACCTCAGATCCTTTAAACATCATTAGTTCGGTGAAATATGAGGTAAAACATCATTATTTGGTGACCTCAGACCCTTTAAACATCATTAGTTTGGTGAAATATGAGGTAAAACATCATTATTTAGTGACCTCAGACCCTTTAAACATCATTAGTTTGGTGAAATGTGAGGTAAAACATCATTATTTGGTGACCTCGGACCTTAAACATCATTAGTTTAATGAAAATATGAGGTGAAACACCATAATTTTGGTGACCTCGGACTTTTAACATCATTATTTGGTAAAAATGTGAGGATAAAACATCAGAACTTGGTAACCTCATATCCTTTTTGCATTGAGAAATAAGAGATGAAACATTATAGACATGAAACATCAAAGTAGCAAGTGAAGGAAATAGAATTGCATTCATTCAAACCAAAAAATATTACTTCATTTTAAGAGAAGAGATTAGTTCATCAAATGAAAGGGGTTATACAAAAGATTCACAAAAACCCTAACATGCAGAAGAGATTCTCAAACACTCAGGCTTCAGCCGACCCACCAGCAGCAGGGCTAATTTACTCTTGAAATTGGTTTGTATCTTTAGTCTCTTCATCCTGATGTCCATAATCCTCACACTCAATCACCTCAAGATGGATTGTCTCTGCTGGGCCACCCTCTTTAACTTCCTGCATGACCTTATCAAGATTGGAATTTACAAAGCCGAGATCAATGAAGTCCTCGGTCGATAGACTGCCAAAACTTTCTTGCTTCATTGCAGACCATTTGCTTATTGACTTAATGCCCCTCTCTAGGTATTCAAGGCTGAAGCTGAAAAATTCATCAGAGGTTTGATACTCCTTGATGATTGACTTTGAGGCATCCTCCAAGGTAGCATTTACGGCAACATCAACTTTGGATTGAAGGCTATCATCTTTTACCTTCAGAGCATTGACATGATCAGTCTTCATCTGGGAGATCTTATTACACTTCTCCTTCAAACTGTTGTTCAAATATTCAATTTTCTTGTTCGGGCTTTCCTCAAGCTTCTCAACCCCTAACCTTCTGGATCGGAGGCAACCTCGTCTGAGTATAGTTAGACAATGAAGAGAGAGAAAACTTTATAAAAAGAAGAAACATCATTAGTAACAATGAAATGCTAAGATCAGAGGTAACACTTGGGAGAATTGCAAATAAGTAACTGAATTGCCCTATGAACAACAAACTCTACTAACAGATGGACATCCATCGAGTGAAGAAAGTTCTTATCATCCTCGATCATTGCGTGGCTGAGGGCATCAGAAGACCAGGCACTATTACCTATGAGGTTGTCACCA
This sequence comes from Sambucus nigra, assembly GCA_949130495.1. NCBI lineage: Eukaryota > Viridiplantae > Streptophyta > Magnoliopsida > Dipsacales > Adoxaceae > Sambucus > Sambucus nigra. The sequence goes on from OX422223.1 coordinate 345,953,199, forward strand.
ATTTTCAGTTGAGCAAGATGAGCTGATAAGGCATCATCTGAGGAGATTGGTATACCATGCTCAGTGTGTTTATATTTACTGGGCCTTGTATGGGAAGGGTCCACATGCGCCCTCCTCTTCTTTGATGTCTCAGTAGGAGATTTTTCATTCTTTGTGTGGGCAGGGGGTGGTACAGTCTTGCCCTTGCGTTTCTCTATCAATTTTGTAATGCTGGGAGCAAACATGTTCCAAAGGTCTTCAAAAACTCCTTTTGGCTTCTAATTAAAAAGAAAACATCGGAAGAAGGAGATCAGACACATGAAACCTATGAGGCTATACTTTGTAAAATTACTTTTTCTAAGAATACTTATGAATCTCGGCCAAAAGGCTACTTCTAAGACCTATCTGAGACAAATAGTCAGGGGTCATCATATGCTCGTTCTTGATGAGTTTACCATCTTCTCCCTTACTATGAAGATCCTCAAGATTCTTGCGATTGTCTATTCTCAATCCAGGGTTGATTTTGGCCGAGAAATATACCATAGCCCACCTAAGGGGTGTCCTTAGAACAGATGTTCTACAAGCTTTATCGGGACCAAACTCCCAAGCCCCTAAGGTAAAGAAGAATTTGGACTTCCAATTATTGTTAGAAATATGAGTCACAAGCAACATCTTCTTGGCTACAAAGTGATAGTAGCCAGGGTGATTTTTAGCAAAGGAGGGTATGTAACAAGCTAAGAATATCGTAACTGGAAGGTCAGTATGATGAACCACCTTTTAGAGTACAATGGCCCCAACAAAGACTCTCTAGGCATTGGGGGAAAGCTGAGAAGGAGCAAGGTTGATAAAAGAAACAACAACTCAGATAATGGGATGAATAGGGAGATTAAAGACGAGTTTGAAGAACTTCTCATAGACATAGATCTCTCCCTCTCAACCATCGATTTCCCTCTCGTTCTTCATATGTTTCCTTAAGGTAACAGAGGAAGGAATGGCATATAGATGTCTGAAGATGAGGAGGTCATATTCAGTAACAGATGTCTCAGTACCATCAACCTTGGAAGTGTCAAGTTCACTCCCTTCATCATCATCATTATCATCAATAGTCTGAGTCTGAGGCTCTGATGGAGCACCATCAGGAAACCTCTCAGCAAACTCAACACCAGTTGTAATCGACAAAGGAATGACGTCAATAGGAGGGGGAACTACCATACTGGGATCTAAGATTTCAATGGGAGAAGACCTATGAGAGGTTCTAGCCTCTTGATGGGAGGAGGAAAGGTCAAAAACCTATGCTCCCTTAGAAGAAACACCCCCCTTGGGGGAGAAATCCATAGCCTCTTGGAAAAAGTCTACAAACTCAGCAGCCTCAGAGGTAGACATGTGAAGTTGCAAGGTTATATGTTCTTAGTTTAATTCGTAGAATACACACACGCAATCCAATTTTAATATTATCCATAAAGTGATATTCTCCAATTTCAATTTAAAAGCAGATTCACAAGTAGTTCGCAAGAACAAATTTCAATTAATGCAATGGGATTGATAACTTGACTAATTAAAATAAAATTATTCCAATTTTATTCATTTTATCCTAAGCATACATCTAAGTGATTTAATAAAGTAAAATGCGAAAATCCCAAAAACAACACGCCGATGTATGAGGAAAACCCAAATGGGAAAAACCTCGGACGGCTGGGCCTAGACAAAATCCACTACAAAATAGGTTTTACAAGAGACTCAAAATACTTACAGACATTGACTCACTCAAGACTTGCTTATGCCGTCCTCGACCTCTGAATTTGTATTACGCGAAGCTCCAACACGTTTCTCAACACTCCTCGTGTCACGGTATCCACCGAAGCCCAAAACCACCGTCTCCTCAAAGCTTGAATGCAGATATCCACCGCAAACTTGCTTGTTGAATGTTAATTTGGTTGAAGGGGTTTTGTTTCAAAAGATGATAAAAGTGTTGGAGATGATTTTTACCAAAAAGAGGGAAGTTATGAAAAATGCTCTCAAGAGAATAATGAACTTCCTTAACCTTTGAAACTGATTTTCGTCCATATAATATAACTGAAAAAGTAGTGGACAAAAATAGTTGTGAAAAAAAAACTGCTTAAAAAATAAGTTTAAAAATTCAGATCTGGCAGAACTCGTTCGAACGAGTTATCCAACGAAGTTCCAGTTTTGAATTAGATAGGTCGTTAGAAACCTCGTTCGAACGAGATCGTTCGAACGACCTTTCTAACGAAGTTCCAGTATAGCCTGGGAAAGTCGTTAGATCCAGGTCGTTTAAATGACCTGGATAAACTTCGAACGAGATTTCATATTTTGCACAAATTTGTTCAAATTTATTTCAAAGATTTTTCTTTATGAAAATTACTTATTTAAGAACATTTCTTTATATGAAAATTTCTTGATTAGACAAAATACTCCAACACATAAAATTTATTTTGGTCATATACCTTTTTAGGATAGCTAGCATGACATGCATATTGATAACGCGTGAACTTTGGATGCGATGTTTGAATCTTTAGGTTGAATGATGCTTGATGTAGAATGACCCAAAATTGTTTTGTCCAATGGAATATATCCAATATAACAAATGACTCGATTGGAAATTTGTCCTTACAAATCTCCCCCTTTGGCTATTCTGGGACAAAACAAAATAATTAAAAATAAATAAAAGACAGAATTTGCTAAGCCAGCCGTCAAGCCGTTTCTAAGGCCCGTCCCAAAAACCCAAGAAAAGACAGACTCAAAGACAAGACTAACGATCTTCAAAGAAGTAGGAGATGTATCCTACACACATGAAACAACAAATTCATAAACGCATGGGGAAGTAGAGAATGAAATATGTATAGAACTATGTGGTAGCATATGTTAGCATATGTTGTGAATGGTAAATGAAAGTCTCAATATTCAATATTAAGAATTTAACTCCCCCTAAATTATGCATATGATCAATATTAAAATCAATATTAAATCCAATTAATTTATCCAACTCCCCCTAAATATGAATTATCCCCCTAAATGTGAATTCCCATTAATTAATGTTTCTCCCCCTTTTTGCCCGGAAGAGACAAAGGGATAAGAGGCCTGCATGATAAAGGATAATAGGCAACAAATCAAGAAATATGAAGAAATAAGAATGACAAGGGAAATAAGGAGGATGCATTAAGTAAAGGGAAAGGGGAAATAGTTAAGGTTCATACATGAAAATATCCAAACCAAATGAAAACAATTCATTAAATAAAAGAACCACTCATCCTCACAAATACAAGTAAATAGGAAATGAAAAAACAAATCACATCAAGAGCCAGGAGCATCAGGTGGAGTATTATTGGGAAGAGAGCCGGTCCCGGAAGAACCTGCCCCGCGGCGCATCTCCATACGGCGAATGGCATCAAGATGTGCTAAAAGGAGAGAGTCTCGATGATCTTGGGCTTCATCTCGATGCACTTGTGCCTTCTCCTGGGCTGCATCTCGACGCACTTGTGCCTCCTCCCAGCGAGCGGGTGCCACGCGGTCCTGCTGCATAGAAACTAAAAGCTCATGCATAAGCGCCCAATCCTGACGTCGATCCTCCTGAATCTTTTCAACCAGAGAACGGACAAACAAAAAATTCTCCGACTCGACAGGTACGGGAATATGGGAAGGGAATGGGCGATGGATAGAGCGGGAGGGGGCGGGACGACTGGGGGAAGGGTGAGAGGAAGCGACAGAGTGAGAAGAGGTGGAGGGGGTGAGGTGAGGAGTATCCGGTGGCAAATGACCACGAGAGCGGCTGACCGAGGACATGTCAATGGTTTGATATTTAGTGACGGGGATATCAGTGGAGACGCGGGGGCAGCCGGCGGCAAGACACAAATGGGTAATAATGGCCGCAAAAGGAAGGGCTTGGCGAGCGGGGCTGGAGGGGAGGATCCTAACAATCCGAATGACACTAAAAAGGTAGGCAAGGAGGTCGATGTGAGCCCAAATGCTAATAGCAAATAGAAGGTCCACGTGCTGTTTGGTGATTTGGGTGGTGTTTGCACGTGGAAGAAGACAGGCACATACGATCCAATTAAGGACCATAAAGTCAGGATGTAAATGTTTATGGAAGATAGTGACAGTGCCGGGAGGGAGGAACCTAAAAACAGTGTTTAGGACAAGAGAAGGATCGGGACGTGTATCGGATGTCCAAGGGAATGAGGGATTAGTGACCCTAGGGAGGGGGATGAGTTGAGCTATAGAGTCGGGAGAGACAATAATCTCCCTACCGCGCACCCTAGAATAAATGTGATTATTCTTATCGTGCATCCCAAAATAAAATTCCCTAACAAGGTCGGGAAAAACGACATCCGTGAGAGAGAAGAGAGGGTCCCATCCTAAATCTGAAATCCACGAATGCACAGTGGTGTCGTGGAGAGAGTGGAGATTAATAATTTTCTCCCTAACGATAGAACGGGTAGCGAAACCTTGTGTGTGATAAAGAGTGTGTTTGGAAAGGGTCCGCCAACGCAGCCTAAGGTCAGGAATAGCTGCATTGGCACGGGTTTCCTCATTAGAGGACAAGGATCGTTCCTCGGGGGAATTGCTTAAACGGCATTGGCGACGGTTACGGGCCATGGTAAACACGACAAAAACTAGAACCTACCAGAACAAATTCCAACCAATCCACCAATCACACCAACAAACCAACAACCAATCAGAATAATCCCTTTCTCCGTTAGGAATAAGTGAAAATAAAAGAAAATTAATAAAAATTGATTAAGATAAATTCCATGAAAGTAACTGAAATTTAATTTGAGAAAAATAATATTATCATGGAATATATTTTAATCAGGGGCAACACAAACAAATACAGAAATTAATATAGCCCCAAAAAAATTGTAGACATATACCCACATTCATATATATAAATGTTGGGAAAAAGATGAAATCGAGTAGTTTTTTAGTATAAGACCCAACAGCATATATATATATATATATATATATATATATCGAGCAAGAGCAATGTAAGGAAAAAAATACCTTTGAAGAGAAGATGGAAACAACAAGCACAGATTGGGCAACAAATGGGAGGATGAAATAAGGTTTATGGAGATTGAAATCGTGGGAAGAGGAAGATAGTGGGTGATAGGGAAAATGGGAGATAGAGGAAATAGAGTGGGAAAGTGGAAGATGTGGAAGTGAGAAAATCTAGGAAAGAGGGGTTTGGGAAAACTTGGTGAGTGGATAGAGAGAGGCGGCAGTTTTGGGAAGCGTAACTGCACGATTTAAATGCAGGTCGTTCGAACGAGGCATTTCGAAATGAAGTCACAGTAGCGATTCGTTAGATAACTCGTTAGAAGGTCGTTCGAACGAACTTTGTCGTTCAAACGACATTTCGAACGAAGTGACAGAATGAGTGTTATAAATGTCATTAGAAATCTCGTTCGAACGAGAATTTCTGACGAAAATCAATAATTTTTAAATAAAAATAACATAAAATAGGGTTAAAATAGCATAATATCAGGAATTGGGAAGGCCAGAACGATGCCAAAATGTAGATTTTAATAATCCTAGCTTGTGGCAACATATCCAAATAGTGGGAGCGAAAATGTAGGGGTGTGAACAATACGAGTGAGAGTTTTTAGCCACAACAATGTACAAGTGCGTAATGCCAAACAATATATACGTGCAATATTCACTCATATTAGCCTTGTGTCAAAAAGTAAATATTATTGAACACTTAAACACGAATGTATCAAGCATACAAAATAGATGATTCTCTCACCAATAATGTCACAATGAGAAAGAAATAAATCGATGAAATGTGCATGGCCATTGATCTTCAACTTATATCTCCCATGAGCAACAATAGATTGAGACTAATCTTTTTGAAGAATCAATCAAGCCTATTATTTTGTCCTTGGCATTATATATCATTTTCAATGCTTCTATTTTAGCCACACAACTGAGAATGCAAATGGTGGCTTTTCACGCAAAAACTTTTATGTTTTTCGCAGCCCGAGTCCATTGCTTGAAATGAAAACCAACCGGAAGAATATAATCCTTTTGTTTCAAGCCGGGCAACGGATGATCATGCACAATTTCGATTGCTTATAAGGCATGTGACAGGATCGAGAAGACAACACCAAATCTCACTTTGCAAGAACAATGTGAACAAGATATTCGTAATATTTCGTGTAAGGTGTGTGCAAAAGGCAAAGATATGAGGAAATCACAAAATTATATATCATAAAAAAGCGTTATTGTGCACAAGATAAACAAGGTATGGATTAACTACCCATCGAAAGCCACGTGAACATGGAAAAAGATAGGGATCCGAATACATCGACCACAAAGACATATGGACAAAAAAATTTAAAGCTTTTCTAACCATTCCGTTTTCCTTGAAAATAAAATAAAAAATATTTTTAAGATTTTGAATAAAATATATACAAAGGAAATCTAGTTCATAGGTATAAAAATATACAAGAGAAGCAACCTAAACTAGATAAACGGCTTCGATCTCAATCAATGGAGCAAAACCCAATTGATTTCCTAAGGTTTTCAAACCTAAGGGCATCTAGAGGTTTAGTAAAGAAATCGGCCAATTGTTGATCGGTAGGAACGAAGCTTAGAGAAACAATTTTCTCTTCAACCAAGTCACGAATGAAATGTTCACGAATCTTAATATGCTTGGTTCTAGAATGTTGAACGGGATTACGGGAAATATGAAATGAAGTAGTATTGTCACAATATATAGTCATAGTGCCTTGGGAAATACCGTAATCTTCCAACATTTGTTTCATCCAAACGAGTTGAGTGCAATAACTCCCGGCGGAAATGTATTCGGCCTCCGTCGTGGACAAAGAAATAGAATTTTGTTTCTTGCTCATCCATGAGACAAGTGCACTTCCAAAATAGAAACAACCGCCAGATGTACTTTTACATCCATCAACATCTCCTGCCCAATCGGCGTCTGAATATGCCGATAGACAATCATTTGTGTCAAAAGAGTACCAAATGCCAAAAGACAGGGTCCCACTAACATATTTGATGATACGTTTGATAGCAAGTAAATGAGACTCTTTTCGAGCGACTTGATAACGAGCACAAACTCCTACACTAAAGGAAATATCCAGACGGCTAGCAGTTAGGTAAAGTAAACTACCTATCATACTTCTAAAAAGTGTATGCTCTACATCCTTTCTGGCGGTATCCTTACTATGTTTAATAGATGAACTCATAGGAGTACGCGCATGTTTAGCGGATTCGAGTTTAAATTTCTTAACGAGGTCTTTAGCATACTTAGTTTGGGACAAAAATATCCCACTTTTGAGTTGACGAACTTGAAGACCTAGAAAGAAAGTAACTTCACCCACCATACTCATCTCAAATTCATTGTGCATTTCTTTTGAAAAAATTTGAGTATGTTTATTACACATAGAACCAAACACTATGTCGTCGACATATACTTGAGCAACTAGAATACCTTTTTCATCACGACGAACGAAAAGTGTCATATCAACTCCCCCTCTCAAGAAGCCACGAGAAAGGAGCTAAGAGGTGAGTCTTTCATACCAAGCACGGGGTGCTTGTTTCAAGCCATATAGAGCTTTCTTTAGGAAGAATACATGAGTAGGATGTTTTGGGTCCTCAAACCCTTTTGTTGTTCAATATAGACTTCCTCTTGAATAATACCATTTAAAAAGGCACTTTTTACATCCATTTGATATAATTTAAATTGAAGGTGACATGCTATGGCGAGTAAAAGGCGAACCGATTCTAACCTAGAAACAGGTGCAAAAGTTTCATCAAAGTCAACACCTTCTATTTGGGTGTATCCTTGAGCAACTAATCTAGCTTTATTTCGAACAATGACACCATTTTCATCCATTTTATTCTTTCAAATCCATTTGGTGCCAATGACATTTGTATTAGATGGCATAGGGACTAATTCCCAACCATCATTTTTCTTAAATTAAAACAGTTCTTCTTGCATAGCATTAATCCAATGTTCATCTTTTAATGCTTCTTTAAAGTTTTTAGGTTCAATTTTAGAAGTATAGCATAGATAGGTAACTTCATTTTCTAATTGCGCCCTAGTCTTGACACTAACCTCGGGATATCCTATAATTTTTGAAGTGTCATGACTTTTACACACCCAAGTAGTAGCTTCCTTTTTCTTGGTAGTTGGAACAACCAAATCATTTTGAGATTCAATACTTTCAACATTTGACACAACATCACACTCACATGACAAATCTTCCTCATTATCAATTGATGTGGCCAGAGCATCATCTTTTATGACAACATTAATGGATTCCATTACTTTAGAGTTACTTAAGTTGAAAACTCTAAAGGCTCTACTATTTTGAGAATATCCTAGGAAAATACCTTCATCACTCCTTGAGTCAAGTTTGCCTAGAAGTTCTCTATCTCGAAGAATATAGCATGGACTTCCAAACACTTTAAAATAGGACAAATTAGGTTTCTTACCCATCCACATTTCATATGGAGTTTTGTTAGTGTTAGGACGCAAATAAACTCTATTTAATGTGTGACATGCAGTGTTAATCACTTCGGCCCAAAACCTACGGGGCACGTTTCTTCCTAGGAGCATAGATCTTGCCATTTCTTGGATCGTTCGATATTTTATTTCAACTATACCATTTTTTTGTGGTGTTCGAACGATCGAGAATTCATGTTTTATTCCTATTTCATCACAAAAGGCATTCACACCGGATTCCTTGAATTTGGTTCCATTATCACTCCTAAAACGGTTTATGGTAACACCGTGTAGATTTTAAAGAGCTCTACATTTAACAGTAAGAAAATCAACATTCTCTGATTTTTCTCTTAGAAAGCCTAAAATAGAGTACCTAGAGAAATCATCCACCATAACTAAGATTTATATTTTTCCTCCTATGCTCTCGGTACGAGTGGGACCCATAAGGTCCATGTGTATCAATTCTAAGACACGAGATGTTGTTATAGAGTTTAATTTCTTATAAGGACTCTTAATTTGTTTTCCTAATTGACACGGCCCGCAAATGGTGGAGGTCGTCTTTCCTAGTGGCGGTAAGCCTCGAACTAGCTCTTTTCTCACTAGTCTCTCAAGATCTCTAAAGTTTACATGACCTAATCTTTGATGCCAAAGATCGACAGATGAGGCTTTTGCATTATTGCAAACTAATGATGATTTAGGAATAATTCCATAGCAATTGTCATGAGTTCTAACACCTTATAAAATAGATTAACCTGACTGATCATAGACGGTGCACTCTGATTGACTAAATTTCGCATCAAGATTTTCATCACATAGTTGGCTAATACTTATCAAATTAGCCTTGAGACCCTCAACATAAAGAATATTTTCAAGTTTAGGAAACCCGGAGATTTTAATAGATCCTCTACCCATGATTTGAGACTTGCTACCATCCCCAAAAGTGACTTTACCATCTTTATAGTTTTCGAGAGTGGTAAATAGAGATTTATCACTAGTCATATGTCTTGACCAACCACTATCAAAGTACCATTGAGAGGTATTTTGAGCCTTTAGTGCTACATGAGCAACAAAATCTTTCTAGGTTTGTAGTCTGCAGATCACCAACAAGTTCTTCAAGTTTTAAAGTATTTAGGTTTCCTAAAGAATTAAGAACAGTGACTTTAGGAATGAATCGCTTAGGAAGACATCTTAGTATTTTCTTAACAACACGATTTTCAGGTATTTTTTCACCTAAGTTAAAGCAAGAGTTAACTATGTCAGATAAACAAGCATAAAACTCATCAAATGTTTCAGTTTCTTTCATGGTGATCGTTTCAAATTGTGTAGTTAAATTTTGAAGTTTTGATGCTTTAACAACACTAGTTACCTCATGAGTAACTTGGAGAATGTTCCAAGATTCCTTTGACGTTTCGCATGCCATTATACGACGAAATTCATCGGGAGACACGGCACCAAAGAAGGCATTTAATCCTTTAGAGTTAAAGTTACACCATTTTAGTTGTTCCTCACACAACTGTTCAACAGGAGTCAAAATAATTTCATCATTAACAACCATAGTAGGAGGAGACCATCCTCTTTCAACACTAACCCAAACACGTTCATCAATAGATTTAAGAGCGGATTTCATACGTGCTTTCCAATATGTATAATTAGTTCCATCAAACAAAGGTAATCTATTCGACGAAAAACTATCCATATAACCTCCAGGATTCATCTAAATAACTTTTAGAGACTAGCTCTGATACCAATTTGAAGTTGCAAGGTTATATTTTCTTAGTTTAATTCGTAGAATACACACACGCAATCCAATTTTAATATTAGCTATAAAGTGATATTCTCCAATTTCGATTTAAAAGCAGATTCACAAGTAGTTCGCAATAACAAATTTCAATTAATGCAATAGGATTGATAACTTGACTAATTAAAATAAAATTATTCCAATTTTATTCTTTTTATCCTAAGCATACATCTAAGTGATTTAATAAAGTAAAATGCGAAAATCCCAACCACAACACGCCGATGTACGAGGAAAACCCAAATAGGAAAAACCTCGGACGGCTGGGCCTAGACAAAATCCACTACAAAATAGGTTTTACAAGAGACTCAAAAGACTTACAGACATTAACTCACTCAAGCCTTGCTTATGCCATCCTCGACCTCTGAATTTGTAGTACGCGAAGCTCTAACGCGTTGCTCAACACTCCTCGTGTCGCGGTATCCACCGAAGCCCAAAACCATCGTCTCCTCAAAGCTTGAATGTAGAGATCCACCGCAAACTTGCTTGTTGAATGTCAATTTGATTGAAGGGGTTTTGTTTCAAAAGTTGATAAAAGTGTTGGAGATGATTTTTACCAAAAAGACAGAAGTTATGAAAAATGCTCTCAAGAGAATAATGAACTTCCTTAACCTTTGAAACTGATTTTCGTCCATATAATATAACTGAAAAAGTAGTGGAGAAAAACAGTTGTGAAAAAAAAAACTACTTAAAAAATAAGTTTAAAAATTCAGATCTGGCAGAACTCGTTCGAACGAGTTATCTAAAGAAGTTCCAGTTTCGAATTAGATAGGTTGTTAGAAACCTCATTCGAACGAGATTGTTCGAACGACCTTTCTAACAAACTTTTAACGAAGTTCCAGTATAGCCTGGGAAAGTCGTTAGATCCAGGTCGTTCGAACGACTTGGATAAACTTCGAACTAGATTTCATATTTTGCACAAATTTGTTCAAATTTATTTCAAATATGTTTCTTTATGAAAATTACTTATTTACGAACATTTCTTTATATGAAAATTTCTTGATTAGAAAATACTCCAACACATTAAATTTATTTTGGTCATATACCTTTTTAGGATAGCTAGCATGGCATGCATATTGATGACGCGTGAACTTTGGATGCGATGCTTGAATATTTAGGTTGAATGATGCTTGATGGAAAATGACCCAAAATTTTTTTGTCCAACGGAATATAGCCAATATAACAAATGACTCGATTGGAAATTTGTCCTTATAACATGGGATCTGAGGAAGATGACTCAGGAACCTTAGGGACCGGAGCAGGCTCTACAGGCTCAGGGTATATGACCTTCAAAGGTAGAGGAAAAATTGGTTCGAGGGGAAAGGCCTTAGCCCTATGGGCTTCTTCCTAGGCTAACTCTCTCTGCCTAATCTTTTTGAAGGTTTTCTCATGCAGAGACGGAAACTCTTCAATAAGTTAGTACAAAGGTCTGAGCATTCAGAGGATGATACTAAACTTTGAGAGTTCGAACTAAGAAAGGATAAACAGGCAAATAACTTATTCTACTTGTACTGAAGATCAAATAATAAATCCAAAGGGTTCTCCTCAAGAACACCAAGAACACCCTAAGTTAGTTCACCGAAGAAGATCATCAGAAAGTCATTGAAAAATCAAAAAAGGGGGGTTTATGGCTGAAACAATCTCGGAGAAATAGGTGACTCCAATACAACCTAACCACTACAACCCTAAACCTAAAACCACTGAATAGTGGAAGAAACCCTTCTGGAAAAGGGAAAAAGTCATCGAAAAACTAAAACAGTAAAAGTATTGATCAGAAATGGAAAAAAAGGTCAAAAACAATACCTGGATAGTCACGAATGAGGGAGGAAGAGAAAGAATCAAAGAAAAACCTCAAAGCACGGCACAACAATGGAGAGCTTTAGAGAAGAATGGAAGTTGTATAAAATCTTAGGTGAGAGAAGATTGGAAGAGGAAGGAGGAAAGAGAAGAAGGTTTTAAACCTTCTCAATGATGAGGTACGATTTCCAATGCCTCCATCATTACCCTTGGGAACCTAAAAGACGCAGCTAGAATTGTCATACCTTGGGGAATACGTTAGTCACTTTAGTGAGTGACATGTGTCAAAGAATCACTTCACATACCAAGGCACTAAAAGAAACTCAGCCTCGACCTTGCATACCCCTCTATCACCTACTCACATAGGTGATTAAGGGCTAGGGGTGATTGATATGCCCAAAGTGCAACCTCGTACTCAGACTTATTAACCTTGGCCTGTCTCATAGCCGAGTTGACAAGAAGATCACCACCGTGATCTGAAAGGTCGTATTCTGCAAGATTGGCTCTCTACTACCAACCTCGGCTCTCCAGCAGTCGAGGTCAGCAGCGCCTTATGGGGATAAGTTATTGTCAACATACTACTCTTCTTAAGTCGACGTTACATCTCACCGTGCCCAACCTCGATCAATCTTCCCGGTCGAGGTCATATTAATGATTGATAGGACAAAGCAATAACATTGGACTTCAATAACCTCATACTCGGCCAGACTGAGGTTACACCAGTCAAGGGCATAAGTCCGAGCATATGCAATCACATGTAAGGTTTGGAACACGTGAGCAAAACAGTGATAACCGAATCATTCCCCTCACATGAGGGAATATTGTGGTCATTATTATCTACATGAGATTAGCCATGTGTCATCATCATACTGGTTCGATCTTCATACACATGCATCATCATACTGGTTCAATCTTCATACACATGCTCATTGCATGCTTGGGGGGTACATTACTCCCCTAAGCACTATATATAGAGGTCTTCCTCTACCTTATAATGGATCGATAATTACAAACCCTAGCTAAATTCTGGTGCATTTATAGTAGAGATAAGAAGGTGGAATGATTGTATTGCTATGGCCATTAGATACCTCTTTTGATAGTGATACTTACACTCACTTGCATAGTGGACATAGGCAATTACCGAACCACTTATATTTGTGTGTTTCTCCTCATCTCCTCATTTCCTTCTACATATCTGTGTTATTATTTTCTTCCATTGTTATGCCTGTTTGAACTCTACTACCTCTTTATCTGGTGGTGTTCTTTATAACATCATCACACTACATCATATTTCCTTTGATTGTATGCATTTTCAATAATTTTCTATTTCGTTTAGAAAATCTGCCAAATGCTTCATATTGATCGAAACACATTTTATCCTGTATGAATCGATGAAATTGGCCACATGAGTGGAAGCGTACTCACAATTGCATGCATAAGAACAATTATGTTAGGACCAAAACCTCTCGTTTTATAATATTGTATACTTGTTCTTTCTTATGCATACGATCTCGCACATTCAAATTTGGGCTCATTTTATGTTGCTCAAGTTTTATCCATAAAGGATTCAAGTCTCACCTCTAGTAGATCTACTAAATTATTTCCACATATTGGATTATGTTTTCGAAATATCTTTTCATTTGCTTCATCCCAATATAATGGTAGAGTTTGGACTATTTTTTCAAACGAATATTGTTTTGATATTTGTTTCCCATATTTTTATAAGTGCGAAATAACTCAATTTTGCGGAATCCATACATGGTTATTGGATTTATTTTTAAATTCTTTTAATTACTTCTTAATATTATAATTAAAATTTACGGAAGGTCGCAATATCAAAAAAAAAATTAAACATAACATTTATAAGACAATCATTAATATAAAAAAATAGAAGGTAAAACATGAATACGAGAACATAAATTTAATAAATCATCCATTTCAATAAACAAGTTAAACAATTTCAACCATCATCCCGTCATTCCTTGATACCATAAAACTGTAACCCCTTCAATCATCATTTAACACACTTTAATCATCGTTCCTTTCTTCCTCCATACCATCATCATCACTATGAATGATTGTGTTTGTTATGGATCCATATATCCCTTGACTCATCCAATATACATTTTGATCTTGATCTAGTTATTTCATGTAAATGGATCAACTTCATGGACATCGAAGTCTCATTGGTTGAATATCCATGGAATATCTCTCTTAGTGTCATCAAAACAACAACATGCCAATTTGATTCTAATGGGTCTTCCACATACCAGACTTGTTCTGCTTGAGAATCTACGATGAAAGGTTCATCAATAACTTGATTGAATTTTTATAACAAATGGTTAAAGTTAACTAGCGTAAAGTTAAACTCATCTAAAATTTTCCCCATACGATTATCGATCCAATCATATTTTAATAATAAAAATTTCATATCGTTAATGTAATGGATCACAATGATTTTTGTAACTTGTCCATAAAAAGTAACATCCCATAAAAGAGGATTTCTATCTTTATGGATAGAATAACTCATTTGTGCATCTTTTAGAACAACCCCACTATTTTGAGTTTTTCTATGTTATTCAACAGCCTTTATCCAAAATTGAAAACCCTAAACAATATAAGAATGGAATCTAAAAGAATCCTTTAAAGGGACTAAAGACAAACGCCTAATTTGGCCAGATATTTGGGCATTATTTGTCAATTTGTGCACCTAATATATGTCGAACGTAAAAGGAAATCATTTTTTTTATACCAAATAGATTGGATCACTATTAAGATTAATAAGGAATAAACCTACTTACATGATTCTTAAACCATGTGTTGAGTTTTTCATTGTGAATGTAATGAACATGATACTGTGATAGTTGAAGAGACTCATTTGAATATCTCCCAAGATATTTTATATAAAAATGCACATATGTCAATTTCATAATGAATATGGAAAAGCCTAAAAGTAATAAATTTTTGCACATTGTTAAGGTAAAAAATTAACTTACTCAATGAACGGTGCCATTGCGTCAGTGTTGAAAAGAACATAACGATGGTCTTGAACCAATATTTCTTAATCAATCTAAATTTGAACTTTTTTCCTAGTAGCGCGACAAGAGTCATTACCTCTATCATTTGTTCTAATAAGATGAATAGACTTTATTTCCATGTTATCATCCAAATATCTCAAACAAGAGGTCATGCACTATTCTAAAAGGAAAAAAATTACGATTTTGGCTTTGGTATGAGCACGATTTTGCACATAGAGTTATAATGTGTGTAGATACCTTTCCCTTGGATACATCAAATAATAAATCACCGACCCGACAATTAATAGTTCATCAATCAAATGTATGGGAAAATATCCCATTATATTAAAAATCCTAGAAGGACTATCTTCTCTATGAGTCATACCATCTTCAAATTTCTCCAAGTCAGCTAAAGTAATTACACTTTGGCATAGTATCGTAAAGAACTTACTTAATTCAATTAAAGATTTGACAACATGCTTTGGTAATGCCACATGTACAACTATAAGTAGTTTCTGCATTAGAATGTGATTGTTATGATTATTAAGTCTTCTCTTGAGGGTCCACACATCATGAAATATTCGATGAATCCGCATCTGGAACATTGAGATTCAATAACACTTTTAAGAAAATATCCTTCTTTTTGTTGCTAACTATATACTCTACTTGGGCCACATACTATTGATTTTTTTCCTTGTGGTTAAGGGTACAGATCTTGTCTAATACGTATCTCTTTGAGGTCTTTTCGATCATTTAAACTATCCTTTGTTTTGCCTTTAATGCCCAACAATGTAAAAGGAACATTGTCACATAAATTTTTCTCAATATACATGACATCAAATTTTTGCGGATCAAAATATGATCCCAATATTGCAATTCAAAAAAGATAGCTTTCTTCTTCTAGTTCACTATTTTTTGGGGGAATATTAACTTTAGTTTGTTTAAAATCTCAATATTAACTTTAGTTAGTTTCAATGGCGGTGGCCTCATATCAACCTTTCCATTAAATGTAGATTTTTATTTCCAAAATTTATGTCAAATCGGTAATAATTAACAAGGACCCTAGTGACAATACTTCTGACCATTCTTCAATCATATAGCTTGATGATCCTTATTGCAACAAGGATAAACAAATTCATCTTTCATGATCCATCTTGATAATATGGCATCAGTAAGAAAATCACTAATTGTCCACAATAATGAAACTTGTAACTAAAAAAGTTATTTTATTGATTCATCATAATTACATACCCCGTTATCCCATAACTCTTTCAACTCACCAGTTAGTGGTTGTAAATATACAAAACAATTATCATCGGGTCCTGTTGGCCCATCAATAATAATAACCAAATTATGTGGGGTTGTTTCATACACAACCATGGGGTAATGTTTAATATCATTAGCAAAATATACCAAGTATAATAAGCAATGCTCATATTACCAAATAAATTGAATCAATCAGTTGATAGCGCAAGTCGAACATTATGACAATCAATCACAAAAGATGGATTTCGCTCATTAAATGTCTTCCATGAAAGGGAGTCAATAGGATTCCTCATCATGCCATCATTAATTCATTCATCAGCATGCCATTTTATTACAGAAACATTATTCTATGACGAATACGATCTTCATAATCTCAGCTTCAAAGAAAAATACCTTACCTTTTTTTCGCTGCTACTTTTGTACCCTCACCACCATTAGAGTGATTTTTGAACTTGGAAGACCCATAAAATTTTCATTTCTCAATATTTTCCCTCTTATTTTGAAACAGTATACAAATATTCATATATGCATCCCATGTTTCATACTTAAATCTAAACTCTTTTGTTAATTTATTGTCTTGATAGAAGGATTTTAGAACATGGATTTCAGAAACACCTTTTGTAGAAATACCATCAACATTATAAAAGAAAGATTTTTCCATCCATTTAGTTTCTTTAGGTGCAATAGTTCAACAATAAATGATAACTCGGTAATGTCCTTAGGACAATTATCGTATAACTCGATTTATGCGTCTTTTAAGAGTCTAAAATATTATGGAAAGTTTGCATCAGGCACGTCATGATCTTCGATGTTAGGTTATTAATCATTACCTATGTTTTCCTCTCTACATGGAATTCCATTTCCTTCTTAAACCATTGCAATCATGTTTGCCCTTGAGTTTAGATCGGCTAATGCATCATCAGTAACTATATCATCCCTCAAACTATTTACGTTGATATTAAAATCATCAAATGATCCATGATAAATCCAATTCCTGTAACTATTTTCCAACCAATACATCTCTATGTTACCCCTCATAGTTTATAAGTTGTAGTAGACATGGTTTACACATCTACTACATGGGAATTTGATGCAAGAAGTAAGAAAATCATTATTTCTATTTGCAAAATAAATAAAGATTTCAAGTCCATCGGTGTACGCTCTTGTGAACCTATCTACTCCAATCCAACTCTTATCCATATTGATCTTATTGAACCACATTTACATATTAAAAAAGAATCAACTAGATAAAAGGGTTAATTTAAATCTTGAGCTAAATTCGCCAATAACTGCCAATCACATACATTAACAATAGATAATATACAACGTATTATATAAATCCATATCAACTAAGTTTTTGTAATAACATTACATATATAGTTCAATCTCTTTACACTAAAAAAAATTAGTAGTCAAACTAATTGTTTAATTATCTAAACTAACACGGTAAAATATTTCATGAAAAACATTTAAACCATATGTCAAGAGTTATATATGCACATTTAAACTAGTTTGTAAAAAAATCAAGATTTATCTACGCAATAAACAAACAAATAAATTAATCTGTTAAACTAACATCAATTAAAAAAAGTAATTTGTGTAAAAAGTCACAACAAACATATCTACACAAGCTAATCTTAAAAGAACTAACATCAATTAAAAAAAAAACTAATCTCTAAACTATGAAATCTACATAAACTAATTGAGAATAGGAAGAAAATTTATCGACGATGGGGATGGAGGAGAGAGAGGTAGGGGTAGGGGTAGGGGTGGGGCAATGTAAGGGTGGATTTGTGCGAGTACAAGTAGGGGCATGGTAGAGATAGGACGGGGTAGGGCGGATGGGGTAGGGAAGGGGTGGGTGGTGGGGTAGGGGAGGGGGAGGGAAGAGGGGGGTTGGCAAAGGGGGGAGGGAGGTGGAGATGAAGAAGATATGGGTATGAGAGAGAGAGAGAGAGAAAATGAAATAAAAAGGGAAAACCTAGTTTATCAAAAGGGATGGTTTTACTTCGCACCTTTTGCAACTTATCAAATGGGACTGGTTTTTCGTGGTATAAGTTATACTAAATGGGATGGTTTTTAAATTTAATGTCTTATATTTGTCAGGGAAAAAAATACCCAAATAACAAGTCCCAAATAAAAAAATAATATGTCTACTTTAAGGGTCGGAAATTGAAGTCCATCCCAAATGGTACTTTAAGGTACAAAATGACACAACCTTCTCAAATAGCCCCTTGCCTAATAACCATTTTCCTTTCAGTGTAGTCACCCTGACCATCTACCTATCGACATAATTGTACTTTTCTTAACCTCAAGCGAGGAGGTATGTCGATATGTAGACCCCCTAACTCTAAAATTTTCCTATTTACGGAGGCCATGACCTCATTCTCAAGGACCCCTTCTCAAAATCTAAAAAGTTCCTTCCTCGAAATCGGTGCACTATCATCCAAAAACAAAATTTTCAAACATTATCTTCACATTTTCTTACATCACCTTCACCCCACCTTTGTCAACTATTTCACAACAATGTAATCATTAGACAAAAACCAACCTACGATACTTCAAAAATCAAGAGGAAAACATTATAAAAGGTCTAATTCTATCATTTTCTAGCTCATTTAGCCAGTGTCATTTATTGCACTTTATTACTCTTAGCATATATTTTTCTTTAATTTTACATTCTCACACATAATAATCCTTCTTCTATTAATTATATACAAAAAAATAGTTTTATAATCTCCCCCCCCCCCCTCAAAAAAAAAAATGGGGGTTTAATCTTTATATCCTAAAATTGAGATTTTCCTCTCGTTTTCCTACACTTTCTCCACTCGTGCACATTGTTCAAGAAACTAATAAATGAATAAATTCTATTTTTGGATTCATGGGTTAAATCCCACCCTTATGTGGTTTCTAAATACATGAACTTTGATGTAATTTCTGGCTACGTAGGCATCTAGAGGCTTTCTCGAGATTCGAGTCCTCTTTTTTTCACTTTATTCATTCTCACTATAATTCGTATCATGTGTGTGTGTGTGTGTGTGTGTGTGTCATATTATATTAAATGAATATGCATGTCGATGAATCCGTCAGACATGTATATTCGTTTCTTTATTGTGAATCATGATTCGTTGTGTTGGTCATATTATATTATATTTTCATATTTAATCTATTTTTCTTTTGCAATCTCGTCAGACATGCATATTAATTTCCTCATTGTGTATTATGATCTGTTGTATTGCATATAACTTATCCTTTTCTCTTTATTATATTTTTTGCATCCTCGTCATGCGTATTCCATTCTTTGGAATGAATTTTGATCTCGTATGCTGGTCACATTTCAGCTACCTTTGTGAATATTTTCTTTGTTTTTATTTATACTCCTCCGAATGACTCATCTCCATCTTTTCCATGATGTGTGTGTGATGATTTATTTTCTCATATAACTCACTACGCACACATTATACACACAATTTGCATTTTTGAGGAAAATGAGAATATTATCATAGTCCACAAAAGCCCAAAGTGGCGTAATGGGTTCCTAACTCCTTTTTATTCCATAACATAGTCCTCGGACCCATGATCTATTTGGTTTTGTATACATCAGGTTGTCTTTGATATCGTTTCTTTGGGGAAGGCTACATCTTTTGCCTGTATTTAGAAAATAGGCTAGCGACTCAATTTTCAATATTTTCACCCCTTTGATGATGGTGAATTTATGTTCGTGGGAGTCTGCAAATACCGCACGAGTGGTGAAAAGGTAAGTTTTCTTCTTTGACCCTATTCTTTGTGATCTAGAAACTTTTTCCCTCAAAGCATACCATGATCGGGTTTTTCCCCATTATCCAAATCCCGAGATGGCCAAACATTCTATTATTAAAGTAGGCCAGACCCTAAATGTAGGAAAATGTTGTAGTACCCCGTACTTTTATGAGCATTTAAGTTCCACATACGCATGGATTTATTAATTTAATTAGGGAAATTAAATGGGTTTAGTTAAATATTGAGAACGTATGTGCTTGCGTTCAAATGAGAAACTTCTATATTAAACACCTCTTAACCCAAACAAACCCTAAACATGCAACAATATGTGATTGAATAAGATGATAATCTAAGCAAGAACATTCAAACACATGCAATTGAGGAAAAATCCCCCTAAGGGGCAAAACCATTTATTTTCACTATAATTTGTAAGAAAACGGCTTACAATCGGATTACAATGAAAATACAAGTGACTAAGAATTACCCTCAGGTATCGGATTCTGTAGTCGCAGCTGGAACTATCCCTTTCCAGTAGGGCTCCAATGGAGAAGAAGAACGGTCTCCTCCACAAGGGTTGAACCGCAAAAGTGCGTTCTAGGGTTGCCAAAAGGTGATTAACGAAGGTATGGAATTTGTGTGAATCAAAGGTATGAATCAATGGACTCAAATACCATGAAGACTTTAGAGTTTTGGAACTCAGAAAAATCGTGTGGAAGTCTCTACGAAACCATTCCCGTAGTGGGTTTAAATAAAAGGACTTGAACCATAAAAATCTGACCACGATCTGAACACGATCTGTTTGAGGTTATCCCAGGAGGATCGGTCCGGCTTAAGGGCGGATCGGTCTGGTTGACATCGGATCGGTTCTTTTATTTCATGCGGATCGGTCAGTATGACATCGGATCGGTTCTGATTTCATCTTCATCGGTTTGCTATCGATCCGGGGTATCCTGGCCTTATTTTCAGTAGGCGGACCGGTCTGGGTCTAAGGCGGATCGGTCCAGAGGACCGGATCGGTTCTTTTATTCCAGGCGGACCGGTCCGGTCCTCAGAAACCAGATTCCTTCGAGGTATTCTCTCCATCTTCAAAGGGCCATATCTTCTTCACCGTAGCTTGGAATGAGATGCCGTTTCTTCCAGTATCTTTGTTGTGGCAAGCTCTTCAACTTTCCAGTTTACCTATCCTCCGGACGGTGGATGTAAAATTACCAAATTTCCCTTGAACTTGATGTGGGACACATGATGGAGATATTGGATGCTTGATTCTCGGAATTCGGATTGGGGCCGTCATATGTGATCGTGTAGAGACGTGCCAAATGTAACGGCGTACGACATACAAAACAGTAAGATAACGGACATGATAAAAATGTCCTTACAAATCTCCCCCTATGTCTATGCCGGTACATACATAAAAAATCCGAATTATCAATCATAAAAAATTGCCTATACAAATCTACCCTTCCATGAACCCAAAACTGAAAGAGTACAAGAGAATAAGACTGCATCGTTTGATCTTCAAATCTTCAGGAATCTCAACGCTTTTCTCATCAGGGTGTGCAATCCAATGATAAGCCATGTAGTACCTACACACATGAGACAAAGAAAATACCAAGTGACATATCGAGTTTGAAGTGAGATAAACATATATACGAATTTATGAGCAAACTCGAACTATACCAATTTATGAGCAAACTCGAACTTTCAAAACTCCCCCATAATAAGATAATTCATTCTCCCCCTTTTTTATGATGTCCCCAAATAGACAAATGAGAGAAAAAAATAAACTAAGCAAGTGCGGGGTGTCACTAGGATAAAATAACACCATGAATGAACACAAAGCAACCAAGTTGATGATAGCGAAAATGATGTGGTGTGATCAAATTCGATAGGAAAATCAATGCATACAAACATGACATATGTGCACGATGAATATTGGATATTCCTGGAGAATGAACTCAAATGCTTCCTTTGGTGTAAAATAATGACAATATAAGATATTGACTCAATCAAATCAACAAATCAAAGCTCAAAGTGATTTTCACACCAATAACGTCCAAAATGATTTTATGCTTTTTCAGGACTTTCAAGGAAATGCAAACCCATTTAAATTCTCCAACTAAACTCCCTCAGATATAAATTTGAATAGAGGCAATCTAAATTCTCAAACTTTGGAGAATTGATGGTGAAACCTAAGTGGCCCATATTTGGCATGAATTGCTTTTTATTGCCTTTAAAAAAATTTCGGGCTTTTTTAACCTCTTTGGACCTCGGATATTAAAATTCCTCCATTTTTAGGTCCTTTTTAACGGTGGATTTTGTGCAAAGGATAGAAGATTACATTTCGCAGCCCCTCCCCGTTATACAAAAACTCACAGTCTCACCAAAACGGTTTTTACATGCATTCCAATCTTGTCAAGTTTGATCGCATATTGTACATTGTATAGACAGGATTGAGATGGAAACACTCAAGCCAATATGAGATAGACAAGTGCAATAATCAAATATAGCCGTGCATGTGTG
This sequence comes from Sambucus nigra, assembly GCA_949130495.1. NCBI lineage: Eukaryota > Viridiplantae > Streptophyta > Magnoliopsida > Dipsacales > Adoxaceae > Sambucus > Sambucus nigra. The sequence goes on from OX422223.1 coordinate 345,975,817, forward strand.
CAATAAAGGATATAGGAGTCAAACATGTAGGAAGATATCAGTAATTACATCTCAAAGACTCCAACCAATGTAAAGCACATGTATGAAATGATGTAGCATCTCAAATCTCTATCAAACAGTCACATGGATAAATGGAATGAAGTTGTGACTTGGCTATCTTAAATGCTCATCCATAAAAGAAGCAAAAAAAAAAAAACAGAAATCTTTTTGGATTTTTTTTTTAAATTTTTATCAAAATAAATCTTTTTGTGCTTTTCTTAAAATTTTTCTAAAAGGAAAATCTTTTTTTATTTTTTCAAAAGAAATATAAACATCAAAAAGAATAAAGAAAAGCTATACAATGAAGCAATGGTACATATAAAACAGACTAGCAATAGGAAGCATATGATATGAACATGAGAAAGCATCCTATGCTAGACATAGACCAACCCCTCAGTCAACTGTGCAAATCCCCAAAGACTTCCTAAGACTCTCAAATCTAAGGGCATCTAAAGGTTTCGTGAAAATGTCGGCTAACTGACGGTCGGTGGGAACAAAACTCAGGGATACAGTGTTCTCCTCAACTAACTGACGAATAAAGTGCTCACGTATCCTGATGTGTTTTGTGCGTGAATGCTGGACGGGATAACGGGATATGTGTATCGCGCTCGTATTATCACAAGAAATGATCATGGTGTCTTGTGAAATCCCATAATCCTCCAACATTTGCTTCATCCACAAGAGTTGTGTGCAACAACTTCCGGCGGCTATGTACTCAGCCTCCGCAGTGGACAAAGAGATGGAATTTTGCTTCTTACTCAGCCAGGAGACAAGAGCAGAACCAAAATAGAAACACCCACCAGAAGTGCTCCTACAACCATCTACATCCCCAGCCCAATCGGCATCCGAATAGGCAGACAAACGGTCATCGGTATCAAAGGAATACCAAATCCCGTATGAGAGAGTTCCACTTACGTATTTAATAATACGTTTTAGAGCAAGTAAATGTGACTCTTTTGGGGACGCCTGATATCGCGCACAGACTCCAACACTAAAGGCGATGTCGGGACGACTGGCAGTCAAATAGAGAAGACTACTTATCATACTCCGATATAAGGTTTGCTCTACGTCCTTGAATGAAGTGTCCTTACTAAGCTTGGTAGTGGTACTCATAGGTGTACGTGCATGCTTAGTGGAGTCTAAGCCAAATTTCTTCACTAGGTCTCTAGCATACTTGGATTGGGAGATGAACATCCCATCCTCTAGCTGACGAACCTGGAGACCAAGGAAGAATGTAAGCTCACCAACCATGCTCATCTCAAACTCACTTTTCATCTCCTCCTCAAAATGGTGAGCATGCTAGGAGCATGTGGATCCAAAGACTATGTCGTCCACATAGACCTGGGCAACCAAAATAGCACCGTCATCTCTCCTGACGAATAACGTCATATCTACTCCCCCTCTCTTGAAGCCACGAGCTAAGAGATAGGAAGTAAGCCTCTCGTACCAAGCACGGGGTGCTTGCTTCAAACCATACAAGGCTTTTCTAAGATAGTAGACGTTCTCTGGGTGCTGAGGGTCTTCAAACCCTTTTGGTTGTTCCACATAAACCTCCTCCTGTAGAATGCCATTCAGAAAGGCACTCTTAACATCCATCTGATATACCTTGAAGCGCAGATGACATGCGATGGCGAGCAGAAGACGGACGGACTCAAGCCTCGCAACAGGAGCAAATGTCTCCCCAAAGTCTACACCCTCTATCTGTGTGTAGCCTTGAGCGACCAACCTAGCCTTATTTCTGATTATGGTACCATTTTCATCCATTTTGTTCTTGGAAATCCACCGGGTACCTATGACATTAGTCTCGCTAGGTCGGGGGACTAATTCCCAGACATTATTCTTTTTAAACTGAAGCAACTCATCCTGCATAGAAGATATCCAGTGTTCATCCTTGAGTGCTTCTTTATGGTTCTTGGGCTCGACTTTGTACGTGTAGCAAAGATGGATAACAACGTTCTCTAGTTGAGTACGAGTCTTGACTAGAGTGGGATCGCCAATAATGGCAGACGGGTCATGACTCTTGCGAACCCAAGCAGGTGTGTCCCCTATCACAGGAGTAGGGTCCAAAGAGGGTGAGAGAGGAACAGGTAAATAACTTTCAGAACAATCCTCATCCTCACACTGAAGGTTAAGATCAATAACCGTCGTAGGTTCGTCATCTTGCACGGTGACGTTTATTGATTCCATAACCTTAGAGCTCTTCAGGTTAAAAACCCGGTACGCTCTGCTAGTCGATGAATATCCTAGAAATATTCCCTCATCGCTCCGGGAGTCAAACTTTCCTAATTGCTCTCTATCCCGTAGGATGTAGCACTTACTCCCAAAAACACGGAAATATGCCAGGTTGGGCTTCTTGCCAGTCCACAACTCATAAGGAGTCTGAAGTGTGTGTGGACGCAAATAAACTCTATTCACCGTGTGGCATGCAGTAGACACTGCCTCTGCCCAAAATCTCCTAGAAACTTTACGACCTAGAAGCATAGATCTAGCCATCTCTTGGATCGTTCTATTCTTTCTCTCAACAATACCATTTTGCTGAGGAGTTCTCACAGCAGAAAACTCATGTTCGATCCCGAGGCTATCACAGTAAAGGTCTACCTTTGCTTCTGTGAATTCAGTGCCATTGTCACTACACATCCTATTAATAGTGACACCGTGTTGATTTTGTAGGACACGGCACTTGGTCTTTAAAAATTCTACAGCATCGGATTTCTCTCTAAGAAAACCTACAATGGAGTACCTGGAGAAATCATCTACCATCACGAGGATGTACCTCTTACCACCTAGACTCTCAGTACGAGTGGGACCCATAAGATCCATGTGAATCAACTCAAGAACACGAGAGGTGGTAATGGAATGTAACTTCCTATGAGGACTACGAATTTGTTTTCCCAACTGACAGGGTCCACAAACGGTCGAAGTTGACTTTCCAAGAGATGGTAAGCCACGTACTAGGTCCTTTTTAGCTAAACGATTAAGATCTCTAACGTTCACGTGACCTTGATGTTGGTGCCACAGATCCATAAGAGTGATCGTGGAGCTGTTGCAGACAAGTGAGGATGTGGCCTCAGTCCCATAGCAATTATCCTCGGTCCCCACCCCTTGCACTAATAGTTTACCGGCTTGATTATAGACTTTACAAGTATCCCGGTCAAACTTTACTGCAAAGTCAGCGTCGCACAGCTGGCTAATGCTGAGAAGGTTTGCTTTCAAACCTTTGACGTACAAAACCTCTTCTAGCTTAGGAAATCCAGGTAACTCGACAGTACCTCGTCCTACTATGCTAGACTTGCTCCCATCTCCAAAGGTGACTCTGCCATCCTGATAGTCCTCAAGAGTCATAAAAAATGAGGCATCACCTGTCATGTGTCTGGAGCACCCACTATCAAAATACCACTGTGAGGTATTATGTGCTTTGAGAGCAACATGAACAACAAAATCCTTTTTATCTTTCTTAGGTACCCAAGTCGGGATGACCTTTTGTTTGCCTTTGTTGTTGTTGGTTTTAGCTGGAATGTGAAAAGCATTCACTAACGGCAAAGACATCCATCGGAATTCTTCCATTAAACTCTAAGTCGTGGCAGCTAAAAACTCAACTCGCTCTTTTAGACTAGAAAACTCATCAGTATGACGTGGTGGAGAAATAGTACATCGTGTCTGACCCATGCTATAGCAAGACTCCCTAAGGTGGCCTTTTCTTTTGCAATAAGTACAAAAGAGTACAGTCAAAGGCGGACCTTGGTTTGCCTTTCTTGGTCGAACTCTCCTTCGAGGTTTTTGACGACGGCCATAAGGATTCGTAGTAAACTCAGGAACTGGTCCAGGTGCAATTTGGGATGTGGAGGCACAATCATATCCAATTCCTTGCCGATCACTAAAACATAAAGCGGGGCCGAGGAGCATCTTTCCCATCTTCCCAGATCTGTCCTCGATTTGTACCTTGACTTCCCGTGCTTTCTCAAGATCATGAGTCAGCTGGGCAACAAGGACTTCAAGTTTCTTCCGAGTCTCCACGGAGGAATGGACCTGACTCGTAAGACTAGCCACTTGTTTAGTCAAGTCCCCTCTCTCTTTCTCTAAAACACTCTCTCTTTCTCTGAACAGAATCTCTTTCTCGACACAAGCAGATTCTCTCTCTCTCAGGGCGGTGACGGTGGAGGACTCTCTTTCTCTCGCCTTTCTTAAATCTTCCTCTAAGCCGGTGATCTTAAGAACTAGCGCTTTGTTACGTTTTTTAGTTTTAAATGACTCAGAATATAACTCAGCGTAGGCGCGTTGCATATCACTCTCGCTCTCAGTTGAGTCATCCTCCCCCTCACTCTCATCGATCTCACTGTCGAGGTGTCCCGGTGAAGCATCATATTCATCGTCGTGAAGAGAACTAGGAGTGCTCACTTGACTGGCCATGAATGCGGTGAAGTTACACTCATGCGGTGACTCATCTCCTGAATCCACCGTGTCGACCTCACTATCGTCACTAAGGGTAGCATTAAGGACAGCTTTCCTTTTCTCTCTATTCAAACGATTGACACACTCAAAGGCTCTATGACCCCTACCATCGCACTCAAAGCATCTCTCACTTTCTTTCTTAGGATGATTTTTGGAGTCTTTTTTATTTTTCTTTTCAAACTTATTTTTCTCAAATTTCTTTTTATCTTTAAAATTTCCATTTTTCTTAAATTTGAGAATTCTCTTGAAATTTTTTGCAAAAAGAGCTAAATCGTCGAGGTCAAAATCACACTCAGAATCTGACGTGTCAGTCTCTCTCTTTCTAGATGACTCTACCCTTTTTCTAGCCGAACCCTCACTCATTCTCTCTTGGGCTTTAAGTGCAGTTCCCTTATCTTTAAAATTATCAGTTTTAGGGAACATATCAATTTCATAAGTTTGCAAATCTCCTACAAGTTCTTCCAATTTTAGCGTATTTAAATTACCCATAGAATTTAGCACAGTGACTTTAGGGATAAAACGCTTAGGTAAATAACGAAGAATCTTTTTAACAACTCTAGCATTAGGAATATGTTCATCAAGATTAAAGCTAGTATTCACAATGTCAGAAAGTCTAGCATAAAATTCATCAAAGCATTCAGATTCATGCATGGTGATGGTTTCAAATTGAGTTGTCAAATTTTGCAACTTAGATTCTTTCACAGCATTAGTTCCTTCATGGGTGAGTTGTAAAATATCCCATGCCTCTTTTGACGTGGTGCACGTCATTATGCGTTTGAACTCATCAGGTGTGACAGACCCAGAAATAACACTTAGACCCTTAGAATTAAAAGATGACCATTTAAATTCTTCATCAGTCCAAGAAGTGTCAGGTTTCAAACTAATCACATTATCAACAGTCAGAGAGGGAGGAATCCACCGTCTTTCTACTAAAATCCAGACACGTTCATCAATGGCTTTTAAAGCCGACTTCATTCGGGCTTTCCAATAAGCATAATTTGTCCCGTCAAAAACAGGCATTTTATTATATAATTTCTCCATTTGAACACGCACTTTTTCAAAAAATCAATTTTATCAGAAAATTGATATCATAGAAAAATTTTGCGAAAAATAGGAATACGCGATAGATTAGCGTAACCCACTCTGATACCAATTTGAGAACGTATGTTCTTACGTTCAAATGAGAAACTTATATATTAAACACCTTTTAACCCAAACAAACCCTAAACATGCAATAATATGTGATTGAATAAGATGATAATCTAAGCAAGAACATTCAAACACATGCAATTGAGAAAAAATCCCCCTAAGGGGCAAAACCATTTATTTTCACTATAATTTCTAGAAAACGGCTTACAATCGGATTACAATGAAAATACAAGTGACTAAGAATTACCCTCAGGTATCGGATTCTGTAGTCGCGGCTGGAACTATCCCTTTCCAGTAGGGCTCCAATGGAGAAGAAGAACGGTCTCCTCCACAAGGGTTGAACAGCAAAAGTGCGTTCTTGGGTTGCCAAAAGGTGATTCACGAAGGTATGGAATTTGTGTGAATCAAAGGTATGAATCAATGGACTCAAATACCATGAAGACTTTAGAGTTTTGGAACTCAGAAAAATCGTGTGGAAGTCTCTACGAAACCACTTCCCGTAGTGGGTTTAAATAAAAGGACTTGAACCATAAAAATCTGCCCACGATCTGAACACGATCTGTTTGAGGTTATCCCAGGCGGATCGGTCCGGCTTGAGGGAGGATCGGTCCAGTTGACATCGGATCGGTTCTTTTATTTCATGCGGATCAATCCGTATGACATCGGATCGGTTCTGATTTCAGCTTCATCGGTTTGCTATCGATCCGGGGTATACTGGCCTTATTTTCAGTAGGCGAACCGGTACGGGTCTAAAGCGGATCGGTCCAGATGACCGGATCGGTTCTTTTATTCTAGGCGGACCGGTCCGGTCCTCAGAAACCAGATTCCTTCGAGGTATTCTCTCCATCTTCAAAGGGCCATATCTTCTTCACCGTAGCTCGGAATGAGATGCCATTTCTTCCAGTATCTTTGTTGCGGCAAGCTCTTCAACTTTCTAGTTGACCTATCCTCCGGACGGTGGATGTATAATTACCAAATTGCCCTTGAACTTGATGTGGGACACATGATGGAGATATTGGATGCTTGATTCCCGGAATTCGGATTGGGGCCGTCATATGTGATCGTGTAGAGACGTGCCAAATGTAACGGCGTACGATATACAAAACAGTAAGATAACGGACATGATAAAAATGTCCTTACAAATATTAATTAACAAGATAAGGATTAATATTTGTTGTTATTATCATTATTAGTATTATTATTATTATTATTATTATTATTATTATTATTATTATTATTATTATTATTATTATTGTTGTTGTTGTTGTTGTTGTTCTTCTTCTTCTTCTTCTTCTTCTTCTTCTTCTTCTTCTTCTTATTCTTATTCTTCTTATTATTATTATTATTATTATTATTATTATTATTATTATTATTATTATTATTATTATTATTATTATTATTATTATTATTATTATTATTATTATTATTATTATTATTATTATTATTATTATTATTTACTACTTAGGTGTGATGAGTAAATACAGATGTGATTTATTATATGTTGTTTATGAGTGAAAAACAATGGTTTATTATATTAGGTCGATGAGAGTAACATCGACGGATTTATATAGTTTGTGGATGACCCATATTGTATGCATGTGTCCAGTCCGGTTAATGAGATGTTGGTATATTTGTAGTTGGGTGACTCGGATGACCTTTTCGAGTGCACAAATAATTTGGAATACGTCAAAATACTCCAGAATAGCCACCCATGGGTTATAGTTAGGTTCTAGGGGATTTTTAGACATAGTAAAGCTAATTTAGGGGTATGAGTGTCTTTTTACCCTTACGGATAGACCTAAAAACGGTATTTGCTGTGATTAAGATGTATTTTCGGATTAGGGAAGTCGATGAAAACTCACTTTTTAATCTCTGCATAATTGTGCTTGAGGGAGAGTTTAATAGAAGAGAAAAGAGAAGAAAGATAGAGAAGAACTTGGAGAAGAGAAGAGAAGAGGAAACCTCCAAATTCAAATCATCCCTACATAATGTGACTTATGATTCAAATCCATAGAGGCAAGTGTTTACTTAATTTAGATTGCAAACTTTTTTAGTTAATTACATTCATAATTGATAAGACCAAATCTGAGATTAAAGATTATAAATTTGAGAATTAAAGTAAAGAGATTTAAGTTGTGATTAACATGTAATTATATTTGATAACTGAATGATGATGCATATATTAGAATTTTGAGATTTAACTATGGGCTTATAAGTATGAACATTAATAGGGTGATAGAATCAATGAGATTTCAAGTTTGATTAATTGTAGATTTTATTGAATTGATTAATGATTAGGTATCCTAGGGTTTTGATCATTGATTCGGGTTTAATTTCAGGTTAGAATGCTTCCCAGTTAATAATATATTAATGTTTGTAATCAATTTGATGGTTTGGAAAGCTTGGGACCTCTATTAGAGGGTTTAGAGGAGAAAAACCGAGAGATAAGACGATAGGCGACCCAGCAAACTCAACTAATTTACTAGAGGAGCGAATCGGTTCGGTTCAGCAAATCAGTTCAATTTTCCAAGCGAACCAGCTCTCTTTGCTAGCCTACTCAGATTTTGTTTACTCGTTTTTTTGACTCGTTAGATCATAAGGAATGAGCGTAGGAGCTTTTTGTAAAACCCCATATTTTTATGGCCTTTAATTATGGGATTAATTAAATTAAATTGGGATAAACTAATTTAATATTAATCCAAACTTTGAAATTGAATGTATACTAGTGTGACGAGAGTTAGTAATTATTGCTAAGAATTATGATGAATATTACTTAATGAGTAAAGTAATATATGATATTGAATTTACTAAAATTGTCGCGAGCATATAATACAACAGTTATAGAAATTAAATCAGGAAAGCGTGTCAGTCACGTCGGAACTAATTTAAGGAAATAAAAAGTAAATTAATTTAAGTCACCCGTATGGTTATTTCAAGTGTGCCAATGTATTCGGAAGGGTCAAGCTAATTATAAAAGTGTACCCGAGGGTTTAGTTTGCGTCTCGGGATGATTTTAGGCCTAATCGGTAACCCAGAAGGGCATTTTAATAATTTATAATTTTAGGCCGAAATTAATGACAAAAATTAAAGGGTTATATTTGATGGAAGATAGAGTCTTCTAGGGTTAGAAACACTTAAGTTGCAGAGAGGCTAAGGAAGGGAGAGGAAAGAAGGTTTCCAAGGGGGAGAACTATCAATCCTACACCGTTCCCACCAATTCCACCACCAACGCATAGATCGGAAGAAGTGGATCATTCCTATGCCACTCAAATTCATCGGATCAGACCTTTTATTTCCAAGAAAGTATCTATCTTCCTGTTCTTGAGTTGATATTTCATCCATGTTAGAGTAGGAATATAATTATAAGTTTTTATGGAGATTTGATGTAATTGGAATACTAAAATTCATATATCTAAATGGAAACCATGATAGGCTGATATCCTTATCACATGTATAACATTTATCACAAATTTTAATGATGATTAGAGAAGAAAATCTGGAAACATCATGTGGATTATTGAATTAATATGGTAAACTAGGGTTAGAGACCAAATCATGAATTGTACCCACTTAATGATGATTTCTTAAGGATTTAATTTAAATTTTACATTGGAAATAATTCAGACCTCTTACTATAATGTTTGTAATATTCTATTGGGAGTTTGGGGAATTTTAATGGAGGTTTTGATGATTAAAATGGAAAAAACCCATAAGCATTAATTGCAGAATTTCTAGGCCAATAACAAATCAATCGACCGTTAATGTTGATTGATCGACTAGGTCGATCGATCCACCATTTCCTTCGATCGATCGACTCCTCCTGAAATTTGAATCTTTTTCATTTTTAATGTTAATCCAACCCCAATGTATAAGGACACTTAAACATAACTTAAATACCATAATGGGACTTAGGAAGGACCAATAGGGTGGTAGGTAAGGCTCGGGTTGTACGATTCTTATATGAGATTTAACCATGGGGTTACCAGGGTATAAATTGGGGTGAAGAGCTGGTGGATGTTAAATGAGGTTTTATGAGAATTAAGAATCACTTAGACCAGTAGGGTAGAGAGTGTACATCTACTAATTTCATACTGATCAGAATGATACACTTCGAGGGTCGAGAAGTACTTGAGGACTTATAGAAATTGAGAAAATAATAAAATGAATTAATTATACGTAGTACTTGGGCACTACGTGCCACGTATGGTTAGAATATGTTATGGGTCGTAAGTGTACCTGTCTGAAAAATGTGTGCGAGTGTGTGTGTGTGTGTGTGTGTGCGTGCGTGCGTGTGTGTGTGTGTATATATATATTGTAACAACCCTCGCTTTTGAGAGCCTATTTTATATTATTCTACTATGTGAAGTAATTATACAAAATGTTGGAATATGAAGTAAATATTAATTTAATGAGTTAAAAGTTAATATTTACTAGATTGTTGCACATTTACTGTATGTGTAAGTGAACATTAGCATGTTGCGTTTTATAGTGTCACATGCCTTAAAATGACATAGATGGTTTAAATGAAACCTGAACTTGAAATGACTTATAAAAATTGTCGGATGCCAATTTATAGGGCGTAGTGAGTCCCGAAATGTGCGAGATAGTCTAAATAAGTGCCATATTGTATTTTTTTATGTTTTTGGCACTTTTGACTGGTTTTAAATTAAACGCTTAGTTGCGAGTAATTTTTAATGTGGTATTGACCATTTAAGCTATGAATTTTAGACTAATGCCACGATTTAGTCTTGCACCTTATTTATTTCTCTTAAGTATAATTTCAAAACCTAGAGAGAAAGAGAGAGGAAGAGAATTAAGGAGAAAAAAGAGGGATTGAAGCTTGGATTGTTGCTACTATAAGAAAATCTAAAATTTGAAGCTCAAGGCAAGTTTTCTACTTGTTAATATGTCATTTAAGATGAATAAATGGTATTGATTGTTGTGTATTAGAAATAATGGAACAAATATGGATTTGTGGTGTTTTAGCACTAATCTTGGCTTAAATTGATGATTTTGTGGATTATAGTAGTTGAAAATCATGTAGGATGATTTGGGATAGATTAATGTTGTTGGATATGTATAAAAATGGAGAAGATTTGAGTTTTGGGGAAAACTAGGGTTCATAACCCGTAGCCCCTATCCTTGGCCAAATCGCATGGGCGAATCGATTGGGCCCTAGGGAGAATCGATTCGCTTAGAGGTCAAGTTACAGGTCTGCAAGACTGAATCGATTCACGTTAAGGCCGAATCTATTCACCCAAGGCAGAAACTGGAATTTGTCCTTCGAATCGATTCGCTTTTAGGCGAATCGATTCGCGGCTTGGGGCAAATCGATTCGGCCCTAGGGTGAATTGATTCAGAAATCCTACAGTTTTTGAGTCATTTTTCTAACTCAATTTTTATCATTTCTCTTAGGCTTAGGACTTAGGAACCTTCTTGTATGAAGTAAACTTAGAGTCCTAGAGTCCTACATGAGTTAGTTAACTACCTACATTAGAAATGGTTTATTTGGCGGTCATTCCGGGGGTATACAAATCGATGTAAACGCATTCTTTTCCTTTAGTAAATTCTTAGGAGTCTAGGAGTGGTAAGGTCATATTGGAAGACTTTAGAGGCTCAATTGAGGTATGATAATCTTGGTGGTTTATCATGACACCACAAAAGAAAGTTTGGAGAATAATTTAAGAGTTTATTTATTCATTAAGGTTATAGTGATGACATGAAATGAGTATGGCTTCGGATATAATATGATGTATTTATTAAAATGATAATGAATATGGTAAATGATGATATACTTAAACACGCCTCTCTAAATGCCATCATAAGGGAAGTTCGCGCATAAGGTGAAGCCCCCTGGCTAATGAATGCAGGGTGGATATAGTCCTAGGCCATATGAGCGCTTATGGTATGTTTTCTACGATGGTGAGGTAATTCCGGGTGTGGTTATGACTCTCCCGCAGGCATATGGCCGCTTCCTGACGTCTTGCGTTATAGGTGCCCAATTTGTCTTGATTTATAGGCCCTAGAAGATGATGGACATTTAGGGGCGCGCACAGTGGGGAAACTCAGACAGGCAGTTTTAGTGTAGTGTAGTGAGGAGAGGAAGCAAGTCGTTACTACTTTCAAGCTCGTCGGATTTACGTTACATTGGTGGGAGTCTATGACTATGCCAGAGCAGAGGATGTTATGACTATCAATAATTTCTAGGTTATGCTTGATCCAAAGTATTTCCCTCCTGTAGTTCAGAGGGAGATGAGAAGAAAGCTTCAGGATGTGGTACAAGGGGAGCGATCAGTTGCGTAATATGAAAAGGAGTTCATCTGGTTAACAAGTTTTGTACCGAATGAGGTGACTCCAAAATAGAGGAAAATATCGAAGTTCATTAGGGTTTAAACTGGAGGATCCGACAACATTTGCTGGGCAACCCAGCTTTGCAGACTTTTGGGGATGCGTTGAATGCGGCATTGATTCATTGCCAAGAGCACCGGTTGTATGTCCAAAGTAGTAAGAAAGCTACAGTGATGGGGCAAGCGGGGAAATCTGTAGGCAATGGGACTGGAGGAGGAACATTTCCTTCGTCCCAATCTTCGAGAAATAAGTAGAAAGAGAGGGATCCCCAGCAAGGGGACTTGTCTAAACGGCAACATTTTGGTGGGTTTATTGCGGGTGGCAATAACAATAGGCAAGGTCAAGGTGGACCGCAACCACACCAAGTAGGTAGAGGTGGAAACGGAGGTAGAGGCCATTCGGGCCAAGGCTTCAGGCAATTTAGAAACAATCGGGGCTAAAACCAAGATAATCTGTCGAAATCGATGCTTTCAATGTGGAGAGCTGGGTCATATCAAGAGGTCGTGTCCTCACTTGATTGTGGGATAGATTCCTAGGATCCCACAGCAGCCCTAGTCTCAGTTACCTCCACAGGTGCCAAATCCAGTTGTCCCTCCAAAACAGGGACAGTTACAGTATGGGCGTGTTTATCATATTCAGGATGCTATGATTCCTCCGGCTCTGCTCGTGCCACCAACTATAGAGGGTAAGTTTCTTATTTAGGGGCACATGGGTCGTATTTTGTTTGATACGGGTGCGACACACTCGTTCATTTCTAGAATCTTTGCTCAGTCTACAGAGTAGATTAAATCTACAGAGAGTACCTTCACTAGTGCTGAGTCTTTTATGGGTGATGGTTCACTTATTTTCTTTGTTTGTAAACAAGTAGGATTAACCCTTGGTAACTTGTATTTTGAGGTTGATTTTCTCGTACTTGATATGGTCGTTTATGATGTGATTTTGGGTATGGATTGGCTAGTGAAGTATCATGCGATAGTTAATTGCTATGGGAAGAGCATAGTTTTTTCCATTCCGGGGCAAGAAATGTTTTTAGTGGTTATGCCTCATTCAAAAGGAGGTACTAACACTTATTTGTATTGCATTGCAGAGGAGACTTATCGGGATGTAGTTATTTCCTTAGATTCTATTCCGGTTGTTAGAGATTTCCAAGATGTTTTTTGAGAAATACTGGGTTTGCCTCTGAGCCGGGAGATTGAGTTTGTAATTGATTTAGCGCTGAGAACGAGACCGATTGCGAGTGCTGTGTATCGTATGGCTCCTGTTGAGATGAGGGATTTAAGGGATGAGATTCAGGACTTTCTAGAGCAAGGGTTTATTAGGTGAAGTACGTCACCGTGGGGCGCTCCGGTATTATTTAGGAAGAAAAAGGACGGTTCTCTTCAGTTGTGTGTTGACTACAGAGAGTTGAATAAAGTCACCATTCGGAACAAATACCCATTGCCTCAGATTGATGATTTATTTGATCAACTTAGGGGGGCGCCGTACTTCTCTAAGATAGATTTGAGGACGGGGTATCACCAGTTGCGGATACGGGAGCAAGATGTGTCCAAGACTGCTTTCCTTACGAGATATGGGTCCTATGAATTTTTGGTTATGCCTTTCGGACTAACCAATGCTCCTGTCGTGTTTATGGACCTCATGAATAGGGTGTTTTGAGACTTCCTAGACCATTTTGTCATTGTGTTCATTGATGACATCCTAGTTTATTCTCAAACATAATCTAATCATGCTACTCATTTGCGGTTAGTCCTACATAGGTTGAGGGATCACCAATTGTACGCCAAGTTCGAGAAGTATGGTTTTTGGTTGCAGAAAGTACATTTTCTGGGTCACAATGTGACGGCCCAGGGTATTTCAGTAAACCCAAGTAAAATGGGTGCGGTGAGGGAGTGGGGTCCGCCCACGACACCTTCCAAGATTCGTAGTTTTCTAGGTTTGGCGGGATATTATCGCCGATTTATCAAGGGTTTCTCTAAAATTGCTAGCCCTTTGATAAATTTAACCCGGAAAGGGGTGTGGTTTGTATGGGATGATTCTTGTCAGTCAGCTTTTGACGAGCTCAAGGATAGGTTGACTTCTGCTCCAGTCCTTACATTACCAAAGCCAGGGTTGGAATATTTAGTCTTTACCGATGCATCTCTACAAGGATTGGGAGGTGTACTTCAACAAGAGCGACGGGCTATTGCTTATGCTTCCCACAAGCTAAAGCCCCACGAAAAGAATTATCCAGTGCATGACTTGGAACTTGCCACAGTAGTTTTTGCCTTGAAGATTTGGAGGCATTATCTCCTAGGAGAGAAATTTAGTCTTTTCACGGACCATAAATCGCTGTAATATTTATTTTCACAGAAAGATCTAAATATCCTACAATGTCGATGGCTAGACTTTGTGAAAGACTATAAATTTGACATCCACTATCACCCGGGCAAAGCGAATGTGGTGGCGGATTCTTTGAGTAGAAAGCCCGAGGGGGAGTTCGCAGAGGTGTGGAAAGCCAAATGGAAGGAGCTTAGTCAACAGGATGCGGATGCTAGGGCGTTTATGTCGGTGTTTACTATCACGCCTACTATTGTGGCAAGGGTTGTTGAAGCCCAAAGTAGGGACAAAGGTTGCCAGGACTATATACACAAGTTGTTGACCGAGGGAGCATAATCCTACTCTATAGGCTCTAAGGGTGGGGTGCGTTTCCACGAGAAACTCATTGTCCCGGACGAAGAGGACTTAAGACGGGCCGTAATGATGGAATTTTAAGGTTCTAAGTTTGTAGTGCATCCGGGTAATGACAAAATGTATCAAGACATGCGCCATCAATATTGGTGGCAAGACATGAAGCGGGATATTTCCGAGTTCGTGTCCCAATGCACCACTTGTCAATTGGTCAAGATAGATCATCAGCGACCGACAGGTTTATTGCAACCGTTGGAGATTCTGGTGTGGAAGTGGGAGAGTATATCGATTGACTTTATCACGGGCTTACCAACATCGTAAAATGGTCACGATTCTATTTGGGTTATCGTTGATCATTTGACTAAGTCGACACATTTCTTACCGGTACATACCGACTACAATACTGCTCGTTATGCACGGTTGTTTATTGCGAAGGTTGTTAGACTCCACAGGGTGCCAATAAATATAGTCTCCGATAGAGACATGATTTTTGTTTCCCACTTTTGGTGAAGTTTCCAAGAAGCTATGGGAACCGAATTGAAATTGAGCACTTCTTATCACCCTCAAACAGATGGGCAGACAGAAAGAGTCAACCAAATGTTGGAGGACATGCTTCGAATGTTTATGCTCGATTTCAAAGGTAGTTGGGATCAATATCTCCCTTTAGTCGAATTTTCTTATAACAATTTGTACCAATTTACTATTGGAATGGCGCCCTATGAAGCGCTTTATGGCCGGCCTTGTAGATCGCCCACATGTTGGTTGGAGGTGGGAGATAATAAGTTTTTTAGACCTGAAATGATCCAGGATACTTCTTCCAAGATTGAACTCATCCGGAATCGCATTCGAATAGCTCAAGACCGTCAAAAGAGTTATGCCAACACGAATAGAAGGCATATGGAATTGGAAATTGGAGATCAAGTCTTGGTGCGAGTATCGCCAATAAAGGGTATTAAGCGTTTTGGGAAGAAAGGAAAGCTTGCACCGCACTACGTGGGACCTTTTCCCATCATTGCCAAGGTAGGTCCAGTGGAGTATCAACTTTCCTTACCGGAACACTTATAACAACTCCATGATGTGTTCCATGTTTCCTCTTTAAAGATATATAAGAGGTGTAAAGGAGCCCTTTGGCATATTCCTTTGGTGGATATCGATTTACAACCCGATATTTCGTATGCAGAGCAACCTGTTGCAATCTTAGAGCACGGGGAGCGTAGATTGAGATCTCGAGTGGTGCCCTTGGTGCGAGTTCAATGGGGTCATCATGACACCGAGGAGTCGACGTGGGAGCGCGATGATGACATGCGGGAAAAGTATCTGCATCTCTTCTTGCAAGGTATGCTTGAATTTTGGGGGCAAAATTCCCTCATAAGGAGGGGAGTATGTAACAACCCTCGCTTTTGAGAGCTTATTTTATATTATTTTACTCTGTGAAGTAATTATACAAAATGCTAGAATATGAAGTAAATATTAATTTAATGAGTTAAAAGTTAATATTTACTAGATTGTTGCATATTTACTGTATGTGTAAGTGAACATTAGCATGTTGTGTTTTATAGTGTCACATGCTTTAAAATGACATAGATGGTTTAAATGAAACATGAACTTGAAATGATTTATAAAAATTGTCGGATGCCAATTTATAGGGCGTAGTGAGTCCCGAAATGTGCGAGATAGTCGAAATAAGTGCCATATTGTATTTTTATGCTTTGGGCACTTTTTGATTGGTTTTAACTTAAACGCGTAGTTGCGAGTCATTTTCAATGTGGTATTGACCGTTTAAGCTATGAATTTTAGACTAATGCCACGATTTAGTCTTGCACCTTATTTATTTCTCTTAAGTGTAATTTCAAAACCTAGAGAGAAAGAGAGAGGGAGAGAATTGAGGAGAAAAGAGAGGGATTGAAGCTTGGATTATTTCTACTACAAGAAAATATGAAATTTGAAGCTCAAGGCAAGTTTTCTACTTGCTAATATCTGATTTAAGATGAATAAATGGTATTGATTGTTGTGTATTAGAAATAATGGAACAAATATGGATTTATGGTGTTTTAGCCCTAATCTTGACTTAAATTGATGATTTTGTGGATTATAGTAGTTAAAAATCTTATAGGATGATTTGGGATAGATTAATATTGTTGGATATGTATAAAAATGGAGAAGATTTGAGTTTTGGGGAAAACTAGGGTTAATAACCCGTAGTCCACATCCTTGGCCAAATCGCAGGGGAGAATCGATTCGGCCTTAGGGAGAATCGATTCGCTTAGAGGTCAAGTTACAGGTCTGCAAGACCAAATAGATTCGGGTTAAGGCGGAATCGATTTGTCCAAGGCAGAAACTGGAATTTGTCCTCCGAATCGATTCGCTTTTAGGCGGCCCTAGGGCAAATCGATTCGAAAATCCTGTAGTTTTTGAGTTATTTTTCTATCTCAATTTTTATCATTTTTCTTAGGCTTAGGACTTAGGAACCTTCTTGTATGAAGTAAACTTAGAGTCCTAGATGAGTTAGTTAACTACCTACATTAGAAATGGTTTATCTGAGGGTTATTCCGGGGGTATACAAATCGATGTAAAGGCATTCTTTTCCATTACTAAATTATTAGGAGTCTAGGAGTGGTAAGGTCATATTAGAAGACTTTAGAGGCTCAATTGACGTATGATAATCTTGGTGGTTTATCATGAAACCACAAAATAATGTTTGTAGAATAATTTGAGAGTTTATATATTCATTAAGGTTATAATGATGACATGAAATGAGTATGGCTCCGGATATAATATGATGTATTTATTGAAATGATAATGAATATGGTAAATGATGATATACTTAAACACACCTCTCTAAATTCCATCATAAGGGAAGTTCGCGCGTAAGGTGAAGCCCCCTGGCTAATGAATGCAGGGTGGATATAGTCCTAGGCCATATGAGCGCTTATGGTATGTTTTCTGCGATGGTGAGGTAATTTGGGGTGTGGTTATGACTCTCCCGCAGGCATACGGCCGCTTCCTGACGTCTTACGTTATAGGTGCCCAGGTTGTTTTGATTTATAGGCCCTGGAAGATGATGGACATTTAGGGGCGCGAACAGTGGGGAAACCCGGACGGGCGGTCTTAGAATCGTTATGTGTATATGAATATAACTATTCGTATTCAAGTGGGACTTGAATGTTGATAAATTCCATAAAGAGCATAATGAAATGCCATAAAGAGCATAAAACTGTGATTATGTTTCCTGATAAGGAACATAACGATGAAATGGAATGGTGTAAAAAGTATCCAAGGCTTTTAATGAATGTAAGTTATTTTTTTACTCTTGCATATTTGAATCTTAACTTATGATCAATTAGTTTCCTTAGTTCATGCTTTAACTGTGTAGATAGATTCTCATCTTTATCTATTATGATTTACTGTTCATAACTGTCATACTCTTTATTCATCTGGTGATCATATAAAATCGGGCCCTGACCTGTTCATATTTCTTGTTGTGCATGAATCTTGTATCCGCCCAGGTGCCCCGCCGTAAGGACGTCCGTACTGACTTTTTCGTTCCGGTGAATTTTGAGGAGCCGGGATACTTTGCGAATATTACGGGATATTTTGTGTAGACGCTTTCATTTTTGTACTCTAGTTATGATCGGGTCATTTACTCGGGCATGTGGCCGAAGCTTTTGTAATTGCTTATTGTAATGCATTATGTAACCTTAACTAAATTTTTGTTATACGTTGTATGTACCTGTTGACCGACATCATATTCGGTCCCCTTATTGTATACTTGTTGTCGATGTAATATAAGTTCCGTTGGATTTCCACTTTCTTTTCTAAATTGGGTTGTTTAATTTCTTTCTTTAACTTATAAAAAAAAATTGGCAACTAGTTTTTCTAAAATATAAGGCGGTTATCCCACATACTTATTATATTGTTGAGATGCTGAGAATGATTCCATCCATGATTCCTGTTATATTGGAGTATCGGGCTGGCCACCCCTATTTCGGTGAGCGGGTTGTCACACACACACACACACACACACATATATATATATATATATATATATATATGAGTGCATGTATGTATATATTATATGAATATCTGTGTTTAATAATACCCGCGCTACTTGCTATCACGGAGGTTTCTGCACCGGGAGAGCCTTATTATGATGTGACCATTACGAGGAATATTCACTTGTACCCTAGAACATAGGATCCTTGGGTACAGGCTATTTGGGAACTATGCTTCACCTCCAATATGTGTGTTTTGTGTTAATAGAGTTCGAGAGTGATTTGGAACTAGCATTTCCCTTTTGTACGAGAGATACGGGGACTTAATAGCAGAGTATGCCACCACCATAGATTTATGTGGGGTGCCCTATTAGTGTATATATTATGAGTGATAAATATATGTACTTGTGATTCATCTATCATGCTTGTAAGTAGATAAAATTGAATAATTAATATTAAATAGACTAAGTAGTTGAGAACTTAAGGTTGTATTGAGATGTACATAGCTGGCTTGGTAAATTTATAAGAAAAGGTTATCATATATAAACTATAGTCATCCGATCACGTGAAACAGGATTGGTGAGGGGATATTGGGTTAAACTAGTTAACTGAGTTAGCTTTATCTAGATTAATTCAGTAGTACATTTGGCGTGCACACTAGTTGAGAGGTGAAAATTCCCAAGTGAGTGTCGAGGCACTAACATGTATGTTATATCAACTAGTAAGAATTTTAAATACTTGCTAAAATATTTTAAAGCTATTTTACACTCGGGCTCTGACCCGTTTCTTGTCATCTCCACTTTCTCTTGTATATATATATATGTATGTATTACATGTGCCTAGCCACATGGGCGCCAGACTTAGATCTTTGGACTGTTGACGTGCTGCAGCTAGTGTGAGACTTGCAGGTTTTTGCATTTAGACGACTTCATCCTTGTCATCTCAGCTCTTCACTTAGTCATTTTAGATGGGGCATGTGTCGCCCATTTCCAGTTTTTATTTAGTTTAGAGAGACCTTATACTCTTTATTATTCCAGTATTCAGTTTTAGTTGGGATTGCTTTAATTATTTCACTGTCCTTGGATTTGGGATATTTTATTTGGATTGATTAATCTAACCTGTTTATTCCACTTGGATGGTTTCATATTAAATAATATTATTTGTGTTCATAAAAATGGTTTCGTATATTAAATCATAACAATAGGACTTATTCTATAAAATTAAATGTTTTGACACTTAGCTTAATTATTTATTAGGTGATAAAAAGAGAAAATTATTTTCGACGGTGATGCTCAAAATGAACCAACCGGACACTTTGATTTAATTTAATAAAGGTCTGATCACCCAGTATTTAATCAGGTGGGGTGTCACACTTTCAAGGTAGTGTGGGACTACAGGGGAATATTTTTAGGCCTTGGTATGTTTATTACGCCAACGGAGATATGGTTTCTGGTGAAACGAACTGGGAATTCAAGTGAGTGAACATTTATATTTAAAATCGAGAACTCGGATCATATTTCGGTATTGGTAGACTAGTGCATTGTGGGATTTGTGTATGAGGTCAGTACTTTATATATACATGTATTGGAGTGACTTGTATATATATGTGTGTGTGGATATTACTTATTTTTATTGAAAATGCGTACTTGGTAGTGTTATCAATAAGAGGTTATGCGTAGTGGGAAGTTCACCTTGGCATTGACCAGCAGGTTTTGGATTGATTCCTGTCATCATTATACTGTTGCATGGACACTATTCATACGTGAGGATATACGTTAATTTAGAGATTGGTGGTATGCGATGTGATATGGTTGTTATCCCACAAACGTATATTTTTTACGGCCTCCATCATTTGTATTTACATTTGGGTTCGATGGTGAGATTTTGACTTGGTGGCTCAGTGTGATACGTGATATTCCTGGATCCTGATAGCACACGAGGGATGCATCCACGATGTTTCATGTTTGAGGATACGGTTATACATATATAGCGAGTGATATGAATGTATGTGTACGAGATGTGATGTGTATAACTATTTATGGCACATGTGTAGTTATGTTATTATATTGTGGGAATATCTATTTATAACACGAGTGTAGCTATGATATTATATCGTGTGTACATCTATTTATACCAAGTGCGTAGCTATGTTATTGTTTATAATTGTATACCTGGTGACGGTAGCATATGGTTAGGTAATGGTGACGATTAGCGGGATGGGCTTTTATAGTGGGTATTGTCCTAGTTAGACTAGGTAGCATAATTAGGATAATAAAATGATGCGTACTGTAAATGAGAGGAGGTGAGGTTTTTGACTCATGTGAGTATGACCGGTTAATTAATTGTGAAAGTAATAAACTACGTGTTATAGTTATTTAAATCACTTAAATACTTGCAAAATATTTTCAAACATTTCGGGCTTTGATCCGCGGGCAAATCGATTTTCTTGTTTTTTAAAACCCCAAGTGTGTAACATTAGCAGGGACAACACGGTAGATATTTCATTCCATTGTAAGGAGTAGTTGTGGATGCCACTATATTTGATTGGATACGCTTCTGTTATTTCTATCTAGATCGAATGCAGTTTAATTTCAGTTGTCTTTTTGGGCTTGTTGCCCGTAGTTGGATAGGCCTTTATTCAGATTAGAGATATTTCATTATTTATCAGTATTCATTTCAGTTGTCCTTTTGACATCTTATTGAATAAGCTAGACCCCAATAGTAAGAAAATGTTATAATACCCCATACTTTTATGGGCATTTAATTTCCATGTGTTCATTCATTAATTAATTTAATTGGGGAAATTAAATTGGTTTCGGTAAATATTAATTAGCGAGATAAGGATTAATATTTATTGTTATTATAATTATTAGGGAAATTTACAATTAGGTCCCCTGTTGATAAATTTTAGACATTTAAGGACAATTTAACATTAGGTCCACTTGTTGTTCCACTAGCATGGACTTCTACCAGAAGATAATTAGTGGACCTAGGTGTTTAAAATTTGTTTGCAAGGAACCTAAGAGTACTTTTCTATTATTATTATTATTATTATTATTATTATTATTATTATTATTATTATTATTATTATTATTATTATTATTATTATTATTATTATTATTATTATTATTTACTTGCATGTGATATGTAAATAGAGATGTGATTTATAATTTATTATTTATAAACTAGTCGTTTATTATATTATGTCGATAGAAAGTTACATCGGCAGATTTATATAGTTTGTGGGTGATGGTCCGGTTAATTAGATGTTGGTGTATTTGTAGTTGGGTGACTCGGATGATCTTTGAATGCATCGGTGATCTGAAATGGGGGTCAAAATAGTCTTGATTAGGTACCTAGGGGTTATAGTTTGGTTCCGAGGGTTTTTAGACGTATTAGAGCTCGTATAGGGGTATGGGTGTCTTCTTACCCTTAAGGCATCACCTAAAAAGGTATTAGGGTTTGATTAAGAGGTATTTAAGGATTAGGGAGGTTGATGACTTCCTAATTTTTCATCTCTACATAATTGTGATTAAGAGAGAGTTTGAAAGAAGAGAAAAGAAAAGAAAGGGAGAGAAGAACTTAGGGAAGAGAAGAGAAGAGGCAATTGATAGGACCAAATTTAAGATTAAATTAAACTTTGGAATCATAAGTATGAACATGTAGAACATTGATAGAGTGCTAGAATCAATAAAATTTCAAGTTTGATTAATTAGGGTTTGATTGAATTGATTAATGATTAGGATTCCTAGAGTTTTGATTATGGATTTAGGTTTAATTTGAGGTTAAAATTCTTTCGGGTTGATAATACATTGATGTGGGTAATCAATATGATGTTGTAGGAGCCTTGGGACCTCCATTGGAGGGTTTTACACTACACTAAATCCTGCGAATGGTCACGCTTAGTTGGTCACGGCCCAAGTCTGCAACCAGCTAGTCGCAGACTTGGGTCGTGACCATCTCATTTTTTGGCGCGACTATATTCATTACCACACTAAATAGTGGATCCTCTCGAAGTGGTCACGAACTTGAGAATACGATGATAATTTGCAAATTTGTAGACTTAGGCTTAAAAACATGGCGTTAAAGGGCGAAAATTCGAGACTACCCCAGAACATCCCCGTGAGAGGCACCAACACCTCGTACAGGATCAATGTAACTCATAGGAACTGGTCGTGCAATCACGGGACTCACGGTTTGAGTACACGAGAATAATTTGAAAATATCAGCACTTAGGTTTAAAAACATGGCGTTGGAGGGCAAAAACCCGAAACAGCCTCCGAACGGCCCCGTGAGAGGCACCAACACCTTGCAAGGGGCCAATTTAACTCGTAGGAACTGACCGTGCGATCACAGGTATCCGCACGATAACGAAACTCCCAATTTGAGAATATGATTATAATTTAAAAATGTCTAAACTTAGGCTTAAAAACATGGTGTTAGAGGGGGAAAACTCGAAATAGCCTCGTGAGTGACACCGACATCTCTCACGGGACCAATATAACTCGTAGGAACCGATATGTTGATAATTATAACTCATATATGCTATTTTTCAGCTTGAATACATTTTTTGTAAAACTACTTGGTTACTGATATCATTTTGTTTATCCAATCATTTGTTGGATAACATTGTATCATTTTCTTTTTTTCACGTGGAACAAATGAAGGAGCCAATGGTTTACAACATGAGGATTGTTTATATAATGTTGTGGACATTCAGGATTATGTTTTTTATGTGTTACAGCTGTGCGGGCTTATATTGATTAGTTTTATGGCCGTGCGGGCTTTTATAATTTGATTGTTAAATTTTATGATCATGCAGCTTTATAATAAGCAGGTTTTATATTTATAGGGTTTGGAATGTCCAGAAAATAGAGGAAACTCAGCCAAATTTTTTTTTTGGTCTGTGAATTATTAAGACATGTAAAAATTTTAAGTTTGTATATATATTATTTCATTAACAACGTTCCCGATTCGCAATTTGTGATTTTTTAAATTTTTTTTACCAATAATAAATATTTGTAACACCTCATACGCGTCCAAAGCTACACGTAGCAACTAACCAGGGAGTCACAGGACTCCCAATTTTAGGATTAGACGAAAAAAAGACATTATTTTTAAAATTCTAGTTAAATATGGTCAGGACTTTGTCCGTGACCACTTTTCTTTTTTCCGTCGCGCATAAAAATGGTCGCGGCCAAAGTCCATGACCCCCAACCGTGACGAAAAATGGTGGCGATCAAAGTCCGCGATCATTTTTTTCCTTTTTTTTCGTCATGGTGTGGGTCACAGACTTTGGGCGCGACCAATTTTTGTCACGGTTGTGGTTCACGGACTTGGTCCGCGACCATTTTTTTCCTTTTTTTTCATCGTAGTGTGGGTCACGGACTTTGGCCGCGACCCATTTTTGTCACGGTTGTGGGTCACGAACTAGGGTCGCTACCATTTTTTTTTCCTTTTTTTTTGTCGCGGTGTGGGTCACGGACTTTGGCTGTGACCAATTTTTGTCATGGTTGTGGGTCACAGACTTGGGCTGCGACCATTTTCCCCTGTCGCGATATGGGTCACGACCCAAGTCCGCGACATCTTCCATGACCCCTTCGGGCCATGACCATTTTTTGGTCACGGACTTGGGCCGCGACCCACGAAATTGGTCGCGCTCGAAATGGTCACGGACCAAGTTCGCGACCCACAGTCTTGGCCAGGGATTTTGCCCATGACCATTCGTCAGTTTGGGTGTAGTGTTAGAGTAGAAACCCAGAGGACGAATATGAATGGCAGTCCAAAAAAAATAATTAGTTTACTGGTGGAATGAATAAGTTCGTTTGAGCAAAATGGTTCGGTCTTCCAAGTGAATCGGTTTTATTTTATTACCTGTTAAGATTTTGTTTACGTGTTATTTTGACACATTAGACCTCAGGTAATGAGCATAGGGGCTTCCGGGATAGTTTGGGGCTATTGGGGAATATTTCTAGGGTTTGTTACGTGTGTTAGGCCAACAGATAGTTAGGTTCAGGTGAGACAAACCAGGAATTCAAATGAGTGAAACTTATAAATAAAAATCAAGAAGTCAGTTTGGACTTTAGGATTGGTATACTAGTACGCTGTAGAATTTGTGTACGAGGTGAGCACTTTATATATTTTCATATTGGGGTGACTTATATATATATATATATATATATATATATATATATATGGGTGTGTGATTGTTACTTGTTTGTATTTAACATACCTACTCGACAGGGCTATCAATAGGAGGTTGCGTGTAGTGAGCAGTCCATCCCGACGTTCACCAACTGATTTTGGATTGACTCCCTGGGTTATAATGTTATTGCATGGACACTATCCGTTCATGAGATTATGTGTTGGTTTGGGAGCTGGTGGGGTGCGATGTGGTATGATTGTGATCCCCCAGACGTACGTTTATTACCACCTTCATCGTTTGTATTTACGTTTAGGTTCAGCGGTGAGATTTTGACCCCGTGGCTCAATGTGATGATAGGTATGCATGGAGACTAATAGCACATGATAGATGCATCCATGAGGTTTGACTTTGTAGATGCGGCTATACATATATAGCGAGTGATATATATGTATGTGTATGATATGTGAAGTGTGTATCTATTTATGGCACGAGTGTAGCTTTGTTATTATAATCATTGAATATCTGTTTATAGCGCATGTGTAGCTATGATATTATATCTTGTGTACAGCTATTTATAGCAAGTGCATAGCTGTGATATTATTTATGAAAGTATACCTGGTGAGGGTAGCATATGGTTAGATAATGGTGATGATTAGCAAGATGGACTTTGATAGAGGTTATTATCCTAGTTACACTGGGTAGCATAATTTTGATAGTAAAATTAATGCATTAGGTGTGCATTTTAGATGAAAGTTGAGGTGTTTACTCATGTGAGTGCGACGGGTTAATTAATAGTAAAGTAATACACTACATGTTTTAGTTATTTAAAGCACTAATATAGTTTCAAAATATTTTCAAACATTTTTTGACCGACGAGAAAATTTATTTTGTTATTTTTCAAAACGCTGGGTATACAACATAAGTAGGGACTACAAGGGTAGATCTTTTATGCCGTTGTAAGCAGTAGCTGTGGATGCTGTTGGATTTAATTGTACCCATTTCAGTCGTTTCTATCTAGATAGCCTCCAGTTTCATTTCAATTTCTCTTTTCGGCATGTTGCCCATAATTATATAGGCCTTTATTAATATTATAGATGTTTAATTATTTATCAGTATTCAGTTACGTTGGATGGTTATTTGTAATGGTCGTTTATTCGATTTACGATTATTTATTATTCATTCAACTATTCTATATGTTCACCTGTATGTATGGGTTTATTATGTCTTATGTTTTACTACTCGTTAGGGCAATGATGCTAAGAATGGAATCATACTAGATTCCGAATTTATTTAAATAAAGGATTGTTCACCCGGTATTTGAATAGGTGGGGTGTCACAATTGGCATCAAAGCATCAAGTTCTAATGTCCTTAGGATATATGCAAACTTACTACATTGTTAGCGTTGTGTTTCTTTGATATAGATCCCGATACTTAGAACTTTTGTTTCATATTGCGCGTTTACATTCTTCCGCAACTATATATAATAAAGGGGAATCTCTTACAATGTCAGTTTAGTTTTAAATCCCAAATATGAGGAAAGGGATACCAGATCGTGTAGTGAGGAGGGTCGCAGAAGGAGAGGCTCAGCCAGAGCTGACGGCCGCTCAGAGGTTGAAGTCGTAGTAGCACAGGTGCTTAACACTACCATGACTGCCATGGAACAACACTTGACCTAGGTAAACTATAATTGCGAGTGGCATCACCCGTTTTGACTCACCCAGTGCCGTTAGTGTGGGAGTGAGTTAGGTAAGCCTTCCAAAAGGGCCATTCTGTGAGTTTTTAGGCAGTGAAAATGTAGAAGAAACTAGCCAATGGAAGAAGGACATACAGAGGCATCTACGTATGGTTGAGTTCGTGGACATTTAAAAACAGGTAATAACTACGTTCAAGATAGTTAAAGCATCTCTATAGCAGTGGGAGTTGATTGCCACATCAAAGGAGATAGATTTGATGACTATTCAGGAGTTTTGAGTGTGGTTTGATAGCATGTTCTTTATCCAAAATGTGCAGCCATTGACAAGGAAAAGAAATATGGTTCTCAGGAAGGAGGTTCGGATAGTGGCCGAGTATGAGTAAGAGTTCACTTGCCTGGAGAAATTTGTGCCAGATAAGGTATACACTGATGAGAAGAGAATTCCCAATTTTTTATATGGGATTACTTGAATGATCCGCCAACATCTATTGAGGTAAGGACTTATAATAATGCCATTGATGTCATGTTTGTTCATTGACGGGATCATCACTTCCATCTGAGGGGAGCAGCGAGGGAAGGAGAGTTAATCCAATAAGCTTGGGGGAAACGGTGCCAACGGGGTATCATAGCTTCATGGTAGGTAGTAGGAGCGAGGTTCCCATTAGGAGGATTTAGCTAAGAGGTTCAGGTCAAGTAATGGTAGTTGCATGCAGGTCCATCAGGGCCAACAACATGCTTCTCAAGGTAACCAGGGCCAAACATTGGGGCAGCCTTATCAGGGCAGAGGAAAGCAAATTTTACAAGGAGATGTTTTTTATGTGGAGAGCATGGTCACATGACAAATGCATGCCTAAATAGGTCTAGGCGTTAGTAGCAGGATGCCCATCCTGGGTAGTAGCGACTGCAAGCTCAAGCCCCACCAGTAGCTCCAGCATTATCGCCTCCGCAGGGGAAGTTGTAGTTTGGGCGTGTGTATAATGTCCATGGACCAGTTTTGCCACCAGCGCCAATAGAGATTGAGGGTATACTTTCTATCCATGGGCACATTGGGCGGTATTTTTGACATGGGTGCATCACACTCTTGTGTTAGCATTATATTCGCGCATGCGGTGGGTTTAGTGGATACAACGTCATATATTATTACTACCGTAGATTCACCATTGGGTAGAGGGGCTCTCATTTATTCCATCTGCATGGGAGTGGGTGTGGACATTGGGAGCTTATGCTTAGTAGCAGATATGATCATTTTAGATATGGATGATTATGATGTTATCCTAGGTATGGACTAGTTAGCAACGTGTAGAGCGTTAGTGGACTGTTATGGTAAGACTATCGCGTTTGATTTTCGAAGGAAGGATTTTTTTCTTGTGGCGATGCGTCGTCCAGAGGGAGGGTCGAGAACATATTTGTATTATATTGTTTAGGAGACTTCATAGAGTATAGTCATCTCGCTAGATTCGATCCCTGTGTTTAGGGATTTTGCTGATGTCCCCATATTTTTTTTAGACAGAACCTTTTGAGACGACTAAAATTTGCGTCTATAAAACCCATCTTTTGGGACTGGTAAAATTAGCAACCTTAAAAACTAGGTTTTTTAAGACCCCTTTTATTACCCGTCCCAAAAAGTAGTACTAAAAAAGTCTGTAAATTAGTAGCCGTCTCAATAGGTATACCTTATGAAATGGATAAAACCAATTTGAGTTTCCCCTTTATCAATTTTTACTCTCACTTCTTCTATCATCCAAAGAGCCTCGGGATGTAAAAAAGAAAGGAAAACAAAGCAAAAGGAAAACCCTCACCCGTAGTTTATTCTCTTTCTTCTTCTTATTCTTCTTCTTCTTCTTCTACACCCGATCCACGCCCTAAGCCGTACATCCTTGTCACCCTAGCCCTAGCCCTATCCTTTTTAACCCCAGCCTTCGCCGGTCTATTCCTCGCCCTTGCCACTAGTTAAGTTAACTTGATCAGGTAAGTCGTATTGTATATTTTTTGTTGACTATTTTTATCATCTTCTATGCCATTTTTTATGTTAAAGGGTTTAGGTTCTTAATTGAATTGGTTGGAAGCTTGTATACAAGGGGGCAAGAACCTATAGTAATATAGTTACCATTTATGCCCTGCAGAATGAAGACAAACGAAGTTCGTTTGTGGAAGTTAGTCAAGTAGTTTCATACTAATTTTAGTAGTCCTCATAAAATTCAAATGTTGATTCAATACTAATGACACGCCACACCCCAGTTACTTGTAATTAAGGTTGAAATTCAAAGTGAGTCAAACCATAATTAATTTAACCAAACCATAAACATGAGGTTTAATTTTGGAGTCATCAAAAAAATATTTTCACAACATTAGAGTAGTCATACGTATACAAACTTCCTTGAAGGATAAGTTAATTTAATTACATCATTTACATTAAAACAAAATCTCTATTTCTCCCATTCCTGGTTAACCCAACCCGACCTCCTACATTTGGCAATGACCTCGCATTACCTAAAAAACATAAATATTATAAACATGAGCAACATAGCTCAGTGAATGCATCACTAATACACTTTTGCATAAAATTAAATGAAGTAAATCATATCCCCCTGATAATAGATATATATTTATCCATCTCTTTCAATAACAATGATAACATTTTCGGCTCATTCAAAAGAATGACCAAAATTTTTGGCTCATTCATAAGAATGACCTAATATTTCGGCTCATTCATAAGAATGACCAACTTTCCGAATCATGATTCACATATCCTGTCTAAATAGACAATTCTCCCCCATTCTGGGACGGGGAGTAACCTCCCATTTTGGTAAATCGAAAAGAACATTTTCATATTCATAATATTCTGATCATATTCGTAACAGTATACAAATACATCATTCTAGTGAGTACACTCACCTTGGTTAACAACTATGTATTCACATTTCCTTCGGGTGGGGATGAATTGGGTTGATTAGACCTTACAACTATCAATCCAACTAAATCAGTACTGAATCTTAACCATAGGTATTATACTAACATAATTATATAACTATCGATGACTACACAATAACAATATAATTCCACTTAAGTCACATTCCATGAAACATGAGTAATGATAAAGCAATGGTATACATGTTTATAAAGTTATGGACATTCAACTGTAGGAAATACCTCATAAGGAATTTATAACTAAAACCAAGTAAATATGAAAGCATACTTCTCAATGTATATACACATGAAACATATACTTAAAATACCCTTTGGAAGGAGGAGATAAAAATATTATTTCATGGGGTATCCAGCATGCCAGAAATTATTATCTTCTATACTTAACCATCCTATACTCATAAATTGTATAGGTACAGGTAACAAACCTTATCAATATTAATATACTTTCCATTACAAGTGACGGTGTAATTTTTGAAGCTTTCTAGAGAAAGTTATGACCATTTCTTTACAACCTATTAAATCTACCCCACAAGCTCCTCTATTGTTCCTTTAACTTCCAAGAATTTTCATAATTTTTCTCCACCATAAATTTCCATTATTTTCCACACATTTTCAATACACATACTAAATAGTACATAATGAAAGTTTCATAACTTTTTGGCTTCATTTGCTATGTCAAAAGTTGACCAAACTCAGGGAATATCGAAATGAAATATACAAACAAAAATTATGTACCAACTTGAAACCATCACTAAGGACTAACCACAAGGAGTTAAATTTTTATTTTCAGATATGATATGAATATAGGAGTTTAGTTTCATATACAATTGGAATTTCTCAATTCCAGTAAGCACACAAAAATATATGCAAGTTTGAATATAAGGGATTTCAATAACAAGCAATACGGGCTACATACACCACTTCTCTCACATATAAAACATGTACTTATTATCACAAAGGACGATGGAGTTTTAATCAATAATTCAAAATTTATATACTTTGAAATAATTATAATACAATATTAAAACAATATTAATCACATAATTATACCTTGGAAACACTTTAAGGATTTTCTTGTAATTTTCCTAGCTTTTCTTGTAATCTTTTCTTCCTTAACTTCTACTTTCTCTTTCCTCAAGCAAAAACTCTCCAAAACTGAACCTAGGGTTTTATTTGATGAAGATTTAGGTTAGAAGAAGAGTTTTGAGTCGGTCAAGGATGCCTCCCTTTCCAACCAATCAAATTAATCCATTTGGTTTACTAAAAGACAATTTACCACTTAAAGGGAATGGACATATTTTCCCATTGTTCGTAAATCCGGCCTAACTTCTTACTAGGACATCTGTTTGATGTACCGTTTGATGTGTTGCAAAAATAACTCATTTATCTACAACTATCGAGTTTTCACCTTGAGTCCATTGTTACATTATAAGGGTCAAAACTAGTCTCCAACGGGAATATTTCTACCGAAAATAACAAAATTTTGTATTTGTACATAATTCGACATTTCATGATTTAAAAAAGTAGGATTAGACTAAACATAATCACTTGACATTAGATATACTAATAACAGATTATTCATATCACATAAGATAAGAATGATTTAAATATAATTTATCATAATTATATTTGGGTTGTCACAACTTCCCTCCACCTAGAAAATTTCGTCCCCGAAATTTGATATAAAGGCCACTTACCAAACAAATGGGGATACTATTTCTTCATGATATCCTCCGTTTCGCAAGCTTCTTCTTTAATTCCATGGCTCATCCACATAACTTGAACTAGGGGAATAACTTTCCTTCTCAATACTTGCTCCTTACTATTAATAATTTCCACTAGTTCCTCGATCTATGATAAGTCTTCCTTCAGTTCAATTGGTTGAGTTTTCAACTGATGAGATGCATCCACCAAATACTTACGATTTATCAAAACGTGAAACGCATCATGTAAACGGTATAAATATGGAGGTAATTCTAATCTATATGCTAGGGTCCCAATTATTTTTAGTACTTCATATGGTCCAGTGTATCTTGGACTTAGTTTCCCCTTTGTCCCAGGTTTCCCCTTTTTGTCCCAAATCTCATGGCACCCTTTCATGGTGAAATACGCAGGAATTCAAAAATCCCCCTTCTGAAATTCCAATGGATACTTCCTTTTATCTGCATAAAATTTCTGCCTGCTTTGCGCAATATTTATCCATTCCCGAATCATTTTAATCTTTTCTGTTGTCATATCTATCAATTCAGGTCCCAAAATTTTACTTTCACCTACTTCATCCCAACACAAAGACGTTCTACATATCCTCCCATATAAAGCTTCATAAGGATCCATACCAATGGTAAACTGATGACTATTATTATACAATAATTCCATAAATGGAAAATGATCATCCCAACTACCTTTGAAGTGAAATAGACATGCTCGTAACATGTCTTCTAATATTTGAATCGTCCTTTCTGATTGCCCATCGGGTTGTGGATGAAATGCAGTGCTAAACTTAAAACTTGTGCCAATGGCATTCTATAAACGAGGACAAAACTTAGAAGTGAATATTGGATCTCTATCTGAGACAATTGACATTGTTTCCCTATGTAAATGGATAATCTCATCAACGTACATACGTGCATACTTCTCAATAGTGCAAGTGGTCTTAACTGGAAGAAAATGAGTTGACTTCATCAATCGATCTTCAATCACTCAAATAGAATCATGCCCCTTTAGTGAGCGGGGTAATCCTGTAACAATGTCCATCGTTATATGTTCCCACTTCCATTCCGGAATAGGCAATGACTGCAATAATTCCTCCGGCTTCGGATGCTCTACCTTTACTTGCTGGCATACTAAACATTTAGCTACAAATTCTGCGATCTCACGTTTCATATTGTTCCACCAATAATACTCCTTCAAATCTCTGTACATTTTGGTACCTCCCGGATGCATAGAGTAAATAGAACTATGTGCCTCTTCTAATATATCCTTCTTTAAGGACGGATCACTCGGTACACAAATTCTATTTTTATAACCCAATGATTCATCATTAATATGCAAATTTCGTACGTGTTCTGCCAGTAAAGGTCTCACTGTGACATGTTCTGACAATCCTCCCCTTTTTGAAAACTTTAATTCAATCCCCATCGATGCCAAGTCAAGAATATTTCCAACACGTTCACACTGTATGCAACCAAGAATCCTTGATGATTTTTGACTCAAAGCATTTGCTATGACATTGGCCTTCCCAGGATGATAATGGATGGAACAATCATAGTCTTTAATCAGCTCTATACAATGCCTTTGTCTCAAATTCAATTCTCTTTGTGTAAACAATTATTTCAATCTTTGCTGATCCATAAATATCGCACAAGTTTCTCCATACAAGTAATGTCACCACAACTTTAAAGCAAAAATAATGGCTGCTAGCTCCAAATCGTGTGTAGTGTAGTTTTGTTCATGCATCTTTAATTGTCTGGAAGCATATACTATTACCTTTCCATTATTCATAAGAACACATCCTAATTCCTGAAATGAAGCATCTATATAGATTACGAAAGACTCATTCCCACATGAAATGATAAGTATATGAGCTAAAACCAACCGCTTCTTTAATTCTTTAGAACTCCTTTCGCATTCTTCATCCCGCACAAACTTCACTTCTTTAGGAGTCAACTTTGTCAATGGTAATGATATTGATGAAAATCCTTTAATAAATCTGCGATAGTAACATGCCAATCCTAGGAAACTCCTAATTTCTGTCACATTCTTAAGACTCTCCCATTCAACGATTGCTTCCACATTCTTTGGATCAACATATATCCCATTTCCCGAGACAACATGCCCTAAAATCACAATTTCATTCAACCAAAACTCACACTTGCTAAATTTAGCAAATAATTTATTCTCTCTCAAAATCTGCAATACAAGTCTCAAATGTTTCTCGTGTTCCTCCATGCTACGCGAGTAAATCAATACATCGTCTATGAATACAATCATAAACGAATCAATAAAAAGGTGGAATACACGGTTCATCAAATCCATAAAAACTATTAGAGCATTAATTAATCCAAATGGCATTACCAAAAACTCATAGTTCCCATATCAAGTCCGAAAAGCTGTTTTGGAAACATCACTATCCTTTACATTCAATTGGTGGTAACCCAATCTCAAATCAATCTTCGAAAATACTGTAGCCCCTTATAATTGATCAAACAAGTTATCGATATGAGGTAGAGGGTACTTGTTTCTAATGGTTACCTTATTCAATTTTCGATAATCAATACATAATCGCATTGTCTCATCTTTCTTTTTCACAAATAACACTGGGGCTCCCCATGGTGAAACACGAGGCCGAATGAAACCTCTTCTTATCAGAGCTTGTAATTGCACTTTCAATTCTTTCAACTCTGTTGGTTCCATTATATATGGAGTAAGGGAAATTGGACTAGTACCTGGAATTAATGCAATGGAAAACTCTACTTCCCTATAGGGTGGCAATCCTGGAAATTCCTCTAGGAAGACATCGAAAAATTCTCTAACTATTGGTATATATTAAACTTTAAATGCCTCCTTACTAGCATCAATAACATAAGCTAAATAACCTGTACAACCTTTACTTAATAACTTTCTTCTCTTAATTGCTGAGAGAAGACAATTAGGAACAACATCCATTTCTCCTATAAACTGGAACTCGGGTTCACTAGGCAGATGAAATGTAACTTATTTTTAAAAACAATCAATGGAAGCATGATATGATGATAACCAATCCATCCCCAATATAATATCAAAATCCCGAATGGCCAACAGTATCAAGTCAACATATAAATCTCATTCACCCATTCGTAAGACACAATATTTATAAACATACTCCACCAGAATTACACATTCCATTGGGATTGAAATATATAAGGCACAATTGAGAAATGAACATGATCTACCCAATTATGAAATAATAAGTAATTCTACGAATTAATGTGTAGATCCAATATCAATGAGTGCATATAAATCTTTATTTGTAATATAAAGTTTACCTGTAACCACTTCTGGTGTAACATGGGTATCCTGCAATGTCATCGCAAACACTCTTCCGACTTCCCTCGATCTAGTTGCTTGTTGGGTACCTCTCCCCTGGGTTCACTGCCTTGAGAGGATCCTTTATAAGGACCCACACTACTAACTGAAATTGTTCCTGCTAACATAGGATAGTTCTTTTTCATGTGACCTTTCGGATGACAGTTAAAACATTCTCCATTCAATAACCTTGGGCAATTCCTCTTTATATTGAAAGTTGTCCCATAAAAGAAGCAAGCATTTGGATTCCCTTGTGCTGAAGCTCCCGAACCTCTTCCACTACTAGCTTCACCCCTTTGCAAACTATTTCCCATACATCTACCATATTGAAATGTCTGCCCTACAAACCTTGAATATTCTGTATCATTGCGCTTTTGATAATTTGGATCGAATCTACTTCTCTTTACACCTCATTATCGATTCCATCTCGCTTCATTCACGTTCTTTTTCTACTAGCATGGCTTTGTTCACCAAGGCTGAATAGTTAATAGTCTCTAAAGTCGACAATTGTGATTTAATAACTAACTCCAATCCATCGAGAAATCGGTTGCACATATCTTCCTCATTTTGTATAGACCTCGAAGCAAACCGAGATAAGACTGTAAGTTTAGCTTCGTATTCTCTAACTGTCATGGTCCCATGATTCAACATGAAATTTTCCTTATCCTTTTGTTTTTGATACATTGGGGGAAAATACTTATCATACAAAGCTTTGACAAAAGAATCCAATGAGATCACATTCCCACCTCCTGGAGTAATCAATAAATGTTTTGTCGCATCCCACTAATATTTGGCTTCTCCTTTCAGCATATACATCGCAAAGGTCAGTCGTTGATTTTCAGGCATTTTCATTACCCCAAAAATAAGTTCAATCACTTTAACCCACACTTATGTCTCTACTGGATCAACTGCTCCTTCAAATGAGGGTGGATTCATTTTAATAAATTTCTCGTGTGAAGTACTCCATTCTTCTCGCTGTATAACCTCTTCATCCCTAGCCAATGCTTGTACCTCTAGTTGCTTGGATTGCTATTCTTCCACCATATCCACAAACGTAGTTGGTTTCTCTGCCATTAAAGTAATAACATGTGCCATTTTTTACATGTCTGTCAATTATTTTGGCTCAGGTTCTACATTTCTATAAATTGGTTGCTTAACTTCCGCTTTTGCTGCTATATTTGAAGCCTCGTCTTTTATTCTCACATTAGCATTCCCTCCTTCCATTATTTTATATCTAAAATGAATGAAAGATATAACAACATACATATATACATATCTTTCCTAACATAATCGTTATTATCAAACAAAATATATTTCTAACATTCATTGCCAAATCTAGACTCTTATTAGTCCAGAACCTCTAAAACATAGGCTTAGATACCAAAAATTGACACACCCCAACCCAGTTACTTATAATTAAGGTTGAAAGTCAAAGTGAGTCAAATCATAATTAATTTAACCAAACCATAAACATGAGGTTTAATTTCAGAGTCATCAACGTAAATCACTACAACTAAAAACATTTTTACCACATTAGAGTAGTCATACTTATACAAACTTTCTTGAAGGATAAGTTAACTTAATTACAT
This sequence comes from Sambucus nigra, assembly GCA_949130495.1. NCBI lineage: Eukaryota > Viridiplantae > Streptophyta > Magnoliopsida > Dipsacales > Adoxaceae > Sambucus > Sambucus nigra. Next base: position 346,011,881 of record OX422223.1, read on the forward strand.
CATTTACATTAAAATAAAATATTTGTTTCTCCCAATCCTGGTTAACCCAACCCGACATCCAAGATTTGGCAGTGACCTCACATTACCTGAAAAACATAAATATTGGAAACGTGAGCAACACAACTCAGTGAAGGTATCACTACTACACTTTTGCATAAGATTAAATTCAGTAAATCACAGTCCCGTGATAATAGATATATATTTATCCGGCTTATTCAATAAGAATGACCTTATTTACGTCTCATTCATAAGAATGACTAAATTTTTCGGCTAATTCATAAGAATGACCTAATATTCCGTCTCATTCATAAGAATGACCAACTTTCCGAATCATGATTCACATATCCTGTTTAAATAGACAATTCTCCCCCATTCTGGGACGGGGAGTAACCTCCCATTTTGGTAAATCGAAAAGAACATTTTCATATTCATAATATTCTGATCATATTCGTAACAGTATACAAATACATCATTCCAGTGAGTACACTCACCTTGGTCAAAAACTATGTATTCACATTTCCTTCGGGTGGGGATGAATTGGGTTGATTAGACCTTACAACTATCAATCCAACTAAATCAGTACTGAATCTTAACCATAGGTATTATACTAACATAATTATATAACTATCGATGACTACACAATAACAATATAATTCCACTTAAGTCACATTCCATGAAACATGAGTAATGATAAAGCAATGGTATACATGTTTATAAAGTTATGGACATTCAACCGTAGGAAATACCTCATAAGGAATTTATAACTAAAACCAAGTAAATATGAAAGCATACTTCTCAATGTATATACACATGAAACATATACTTAAAATACCCTTTGGAAGGAGGAGATAAAAATATTATTTCATGGGGTATCCTGCATGCCAGAAATTATTATCTTCTATACTTAACCATCCTATACTCATAAATTGTATAGGTACAGGTAACCAACCTTATCAATATTAATATACTTTCCATTATAAGTGACGGTGTAATTTTTGAAGCTTTCTAGAGAAAGTTATGACCATTTCTTTACAACCTATTAAATCTACCCCACAAGCTCCTCTATTGTTCCTTTAACTTCCAAGAATTTTCATAATTTTTCTCCACCATAAATATCCGTTATTTTCCACCCAATTTCAATACTCATACTAAATAGTACAGAATGAAAGTTTCATAACTTTTTTACTTCATTTGCTATGTCAAAATCTTGACCAAACTCAGGGCATATCGAAATGAAATATACAAACAACAATTATGTACCAACTTGCAACCATCAGTAAGGCCTAACCACAAGGTGTTAAATTCTAATTTTAGGATATGATATGAATATAGGAGTTTAGTTTCATATCCAATTCGAATTTCTCAATTCCAGTAAGCACACAAAAATATATGTAAGTTTGAAGATAAGGCATTTCAATAACAAGCAATACGGGCTACATACACCACTTCTCTCACATATAAAATACGTACTTATTATCACAAAGGAGGATGGAATTTTAATCAATAATTCACGATTTATATACTTTGAAATAATTATAATACAATATTAATCCCTTGCCAACCAATCAATTTAAACCATTTGGTTTACTAAAAGACAATTTACCACTTAAAGGGAATGGACATATTTGCCCCTTGTTCGTAAATCCGACCTAACTTCTTACTAGAACATTCGTTTGATGCACCGTTTATTGTGTCGCAAAACTAACTCATATATCTACAACTATCGAGTTTTCACCTTGAGTCAATTGTTACATTATAAGGGTCAAAACTAGTCTCCAACGGGAACATTTCTACCGAAAATAACAAAATTTTGTATTTGTACATAATTCGACATTTCATGATTTAAAAAAATAGGATTATACTAAACATAATCACTTAACATTAGATATACTAATAACACATTATTCATATCACATAAGATAATCATGATTTGAATATAATTTATCCTAATTATATCCGGGTTGTCACAACTATTTTACGAGATATTTTTAATCTTTAGATATACTATGGGTTTTAGCAATTTTATTTCAGATTTGTGCTTACTAGTTGGGATTTAGTTTATTCTATCTGTGTTTCAACTGCTGCAATATGTCATACACAGTTGACCTTAAAATTTGTAATATGATTTTTCGATGATGCAATAAGAGAAACTAAATGATCTGATTGACTGAGCTAATGTAAAGTGATTATAAAAACTTTGTACACTTTCGTAGTACAATCCTTAAATATTTGTAATTTGTACATTTTTTTCTTGTTTGTTCTTCAAATGATTACAATACGTGAAATAAAATAGCAATGGTGTTTGTAATTATTTTGTTACCATGTCATTGGCAAGAATGACTTCAGTATCAGGTAGTGATAAATTTTCAGTCTTATTTTTTAATATTTTGGACAATTGCATATATATATAGATATATATATATATATATATATATATATATAGAGAGAGAGAGAGAGAGAGAGTTATATGTTAAATATAAATATCATAAATGTTTTATTTCAATGGAAATCGTATATTTTTCATTAATGGGTATTTTACAGGATTCATTAGTATTTAAATATTTGATCTAGTCCAGGACATTCAGGTTATAGTATCCTCAAAATGATATGGATAAAAGGTAATTTTAATTCTTGGTCATTCGTGAATATCATTAGTTTTTATACTCGATTGATTTGTAGTGGTGATGGGAGGCTGAGGGTGAGCCAATTGAAAACCCGGATTATTAATTGGTTGTTGTAATACAGTTTTAAGATTAATTTATAAAAATATTTGTATGCTTATTCGTGTGAATTTTATTTAGAATTATTGATATATTTGTTTGTGTTATTTAATTAATGTTCTTTGCAAGTAGTTCATGCCATTCAAGTTAGAATTATTGATTGGCTATACTTGTTTTTATGAGTATACTATCGTTTTGGGCTTAAAATTGGGATTTCGATGTGAAAACTCAAAATAGAAAATAAATAGCCCAAATAGAGGTATGAACATCCACATAGGCAAAAAATACATTGTAGGAAGTATTTGTGTCCTCGTCTAACTACCGATTTAAGAAAGTAACTAGTAAACGTTTATTTTTGGGTTTAACTAGGCTTTTAGGGTAAAAATTGAAAACAATAATGAAGCAGCGCAAATAGAGATACAAATACCCTAAAAGGTACCAAAGTAACCTAAGATAAGTCATTGTGTCCTCACGGGACTCAATGATCTAAATTGATTAGTTTACGCTTGTTTTGGTGTTAAAAATATGATTTAAAGGGCAAAAGCTAAAAATAGCAACGGAGTTTTTTAGAGAGAGGTACAAACTCTCTAGGAGGTTCAAACGTAACTTGTAGTAAGTGACTCAAATGTAACTTGTAGAAAGTGTTTATGTCTACATCGAACTCCTAGTTGTCCGAAATTGACTAGTAGACATTTTTTGGGTATTGAAAATGGAACTTTGGTAGGGAAAACTCAACATAACAATCGTATGGATCGGATAGATTGACATACACCCCAAGATTTACAAAATAACTTGGAGGAAGTGTCATGTCTCATCGGACTCCCGATTTTTGAAATTGATTAGCAAGTGTTAGCTTTGGGGATAAAATGGGATTTAGGGGGTGAAAACTTAAAACAATAATTGAGTGACTTAGACAAACCAACAAACCCCATGAGGGATACAAAAGTAGCTTATAGGAAATATTAGTGTCCTCGTCGGACTCCCAATTCTCAAAGTTGACTAGTAGATGTTCATTTTTAAGTTAAAAGTGGGCATTGGGGTGTGAAGAAAAAACAACAATCAAGTGTCGCAAAAGGAGCCATGCATAATCGAGAAGATACCGAAGCAATTTAACGGAAGTTCCCTTGTCCAAATCGCAATATCAGTTTTCAAAATTGATTAGTACGATTGCTTTGGGCTTAAAATGGGATTTAGGAGTGAAAAATCAATATAGCAATCGAGTGGCTCGAAAATAGGCATGAAATCCATAAGTGTACAGAAGTAACTTATACGAAGTGTTCATGTCCTCATCGGACTCCTAGTTTTCTAAATTGACTAGTAAACGTTAATGTTGGGGTTAAAAGTGGGATTTTGAAGGATTATGTTAATCGTTCTTAATCCCAAACATAATGGGATTAAACTTATTTCTAATCTCAAAAGGAGATTATAACATCCTTTTTAATCTGCACATTGTCTTAATTAAAAGACCCCTGAAGGTTTTTCATAAAATTAACAATCACTATCTCACAAGGATTTTGGTAACCCATAATGTGAATGGATCTACTCAAGGTTAACACTCTTTAGATTTAAAGCTTAACTCATTTTCTAATATAGTTTAATCATGTGGGTATTCACAAAGCTATATCATAACAAGGTTTTACTTTTACTATGTGTTTCATTTAGTTGTAAAACCTACTTTCACAAACTCCATGTATTACGGTTGTGCAGAAGAATGTTGCTAAACCCCCAATGTAAGAGACTTTGGTATTTGACATGGCAATAAGCGAGTGTAAATTACAATTTGAAACTAGCTTCCTGTTGATGTAAAAAATTAAATTACTCTAATTATTCAATCACAGATAAATAAATGAGACCAAAGATTTAAAGTGGTTCAGCCTTATATGAATGGCCTACGTCCACTGTTATGTTATTGCTGAGTGTTTGGGAATTCTCCATTACAAGTGCTATCAAGAAATTTCCCTCCCCTCTGAATGAGGGTAATACAATGTATTTATAGCCTTGAGGATATAATCTGAAAGGGTGATACATTCAATGATATACATATGAAAGGGTAATTAATTTAATGTTCTTCAAGCCTGTGCGTCAAGATAATAAGCATTCAATGAATAGTTGAACTGTTGATTATCTGGCAATTAATGATGTGGCCGAGGTGCAGCTGCTGTAGTCGAGATGCAGCTTGAACCTCCTTAGTTGTTCGTTGTTGGAGAGTTCCTCGGAGCGCTGGAGTTCCTAGGAGCATTGGTGTTCCTCGGAGAGCTGGAGTTCCTCGGAGTATACATGTTGCTCGGAGTGAGTCTGACTTGGTCGGGGAAATAGACTTCCTCGTTGCTATTGTGCCATGTAGATTGACATGTGTCTTCTTATTATTCGTCCATATCAGTATACTAATTTTGGTATCAACAGAAGCCCCCAATGTTTCATATTTCTAACTTTGAGGAGTATGGAACATTCTTTCTCGATATATGGCAATATTAAATGACCTTCCTGGGTTTTAGGAGCCTTTTCTTCGTATTTGAATTTCCTTCCAAATTCGCAGAATCCGCCTTTTTGCATTTTTATAAGCGCTTCGATCTTCGTGCGCTTTTTGTCCCTTTAGCCGCCGGTGGCGTAATAGTTTCCTTTTTGTAATCATTTATTTCGCCATTTCCCAAGGCAAAGTATTTAAACTTCTTAGGCAATTATACCGTCTTCTAACTTTTCCAATTTTCTGCTTTCGAGTTTTCCATATCCTTTCTTTCTCTTGTGCGTTCATCCTTGTTTTCGTTCGTTGTCAACAGATCTCCCTTTTTCCTGTAAGATCTTCTTCCTTCTTCTTCATTTCTTTTATTCACCATGGTTTATATTATTGAATCTCTTGAGAAAATCCGTTCTGACTTTTCCATTCCATCTTGGGTAACCTTGGAAAATCTTTCTGAGCCTTTGGATTATTTTCGTTTGGCTGAGGGACACTGGTTCCCCAGTCTCTTTATTGCTGAATGTGGATTTTCTTTTCCACCAAACCCTTTGTGCTTAGACTTCTGTCAATATTTCGATGTCGTCCCTGCAAAAATAGCCCCCAACACATGGAGAATAGTTAATGGGGTGTATAGGTTAAATCAAACTCATGGAACTCGTATAGGAATTCCTGAGATTATGTATTGTTATGGATGGGATGTTTTAGACAATGTTTTTTATTTAAAAACTAGATTTTTGAATAGGGCCTTAGTAGTCAACCTCCCTGATGCAAATAAGGATTATTTTGAACACGGGGTAGTTATCAAAAATTGGCAACATGCCCCTTTAGTTGGAGATGAAGTATATGAGGGTCCCAAATGCCCCCCATATGGCAATGGGATAGGTTATTTTCATCTTATTTTATTTTTGAAATTACGATTTCATTGTGTTTGACAAAATGTATGACTGATATTTCACTATGTAGTTGTTTGCAGTTGACAGTAAGAGAAAAACTCCAAAAGAATCAGAAGTAAATATCAAGCATTTGAAACATATCTGGAGTTTGCATAAGAGAGCTGCAGACGAGCACATCAGATCTTCTTCATACTTGTTGCAGTATAGGAGTTATACAACATCCTTTACTGCTCGTCCTGTGGTCAGCACCAGTGAACCGGCATCAATTTCTGAGGACTCTTCTCCAGAATCTCATATTCCTCTAAGTCAGAAGATGGGCAAAAGAATAGTTCCTGCTCTCTTTGAGGAGACTACCTCTGCTGGAGATGGAAAAAGGAACAAGGCTGACGTCTCAAAGGGGACAAAGAAAGTAGATGCCGCCCCTTCTGTTGCTCCTCAAAAGGCTGCCGAGAAGCCCCCAGTGGCTCCGAGCAAGAAAAGTGCTTCTGTGGAAGTGATTACCATCTCCCCTTCCAAAAGTTCTTTGGCTGAAACTACTGAAAATCCACCGAGAAGACTGAAGAAATCCTCCTCGGTCAATTTGGCTGAAAACCTTTCCCAGCTCCAAGTTAGTGGAGCTGGTGTTCCAACTATCATTCCCCCGAGCTCTGCAATGAGCTCGGTAAAGACTTGGACTATTCCTGAAGTCCAAGGAATCGAGGAGAGTATGTTTAGGGATATGCTTACATCCCTGGCTACTCGTCACATTGCTTCAGTAAGTTTCTCTTATCCTGAATTTTTCTTTCTTTTAGTCAATATATGTATCTCGGCACTGACTTATCATTATTTTCTTTTTCAGCTGGTGAGTTGCTTTAACACCATAGTGAAGAAAGATGAAGCACTCAAGGCTTCTAGCTCTTCGTCAGGAGTGGAGGATGCTTTTCTGGGTTTGGCCCAGTCTTTGAAGGATTCCCGTCAAAAATATGACGAGGATAAGGGTGAATGGGAGAAGAAGTTGACTGCATCTGAGGCAGAGAAGGTGCAGTTGGGAAACGAAGTAAAAGACTTGGAGAGTGAAAATAAGAAATATGCCGAGAAGCTCACAAACTTTGGGGAGCTTGAAAATAAGTTGAAATCAGCCGAGGAAGAGCTGACCCTTCTGCGAGAAGTAAATCGCCAGAAGGAGGAGGTGGAGGCCAAGTTGAAAACCACGGAGGATCTTCTATCCGAGAAGCTCTCCTCGGAGAAAATGAAAAGAAAGGTAGCTGTGAAAAAATCATTTCGAACTGGTTGGGACAAAGGATGGGATAGGGGGTAGCAGTAATGATGACCCAAGTGCAGTATGGGAGTTTGAAATACTTTCGAGATGGCTGGGTTGCTTCTTTGCAAGAATTGAAAGTTAATGAGGACTCATAACTGTTTTAACAACATCTCCCTGGTCCTCCCCCAGCCATCGAAGATGAAGAAGAGGACGAAGCTGCCTCCGAAGAATCTTCAATGGTAGTGGGTGATCTCATCCTTACCCAGCCTGCTGACGAGGAGCTCTCATCTCTACCTGCTCCTCCAGAACAAGTTCCAGTTCCAGTCGACTAACTCGTTGTTCCCATCGAGCAACCGAGCTCCTCATCCCAGCCTTCCGAGAAAGTCTTGGGAGACAAGGAAAAGGTGTGACGTTGTTCGGTATTCTCTTTCTATTTTTCTTCTTTTTCAAATGTAATCAATATCTTTGTAACTTTGCATCATGATCTAATAAAATTTGAGCTCTTTTCTTCCATATGATTGTCTCTTTCTCTTCTGTACTCTGTCTTGATCTTCTTTTATTAACTCTTGCCTTCTCTTCTTTACTAGTTTGTGGCTAGAATGGAATTATTATCAGCCAATGATACAAAGTTGATGCATCAATGCCATGAATATTATAAGGCTGGTCACACAGACCTAAGTGCATCTGAAGTTGCTGATATCCTTGGTCATGAAGCTTCTGAGCAGGAAGTTGAGGCTTATCAGTACCTGAAGGGTTTACTTGACCGAGCTGTGGCCAATAATGTGGCCTATTATGAAATGATCGAGGTTCTTCAATGTACCTTATAAGACCTTCAAAATCAGTAGAAGGAATCAACTGCCCTGTTGCATGAGGGATATGAGAAGAGGTATCAGCAGCTTTCTGCCGAGAAGGGCTACGACAAACTCTCGGCTGGGTACGATGTCAGAGAGAGAACCCTAAAGGGTGAAGTTGAAGCCTGTAGATAGATTACCGAGCTGCTAGAGCAAGAAAATAACAATTTGCAGAAAGAGCTGGCACAGTATAAGTCTGCAACATCTTCTTCAACAGCTGTAATCCCAGTGACTGACGAGGGATTTTCCTTTCTAGAGGTTGAAAATGCCAAATTGAGGCAAGAGTTGGATACCTTGAGAAGATCGGGGACTTCTACTGCTACTCGGGGATGAGGAAGAAGTTCTCGTGGTCGAGGAAGAGTTGCTCAAGATATTGTCGAGGAACAGAGTACTCCACCTACTCGGGGTCGATCAAGAGGTCTTCGTCGTTCTGTTGAGGAAGCTCGTACTCAATCAACATTGGAAACCCAAGCGTTCCAATTGAATGCAAAAGATCGGGCTTTGTCTGAAATGTCCAAGAAAATCCAAACTCTGGAGGATCAACTTGCTTAGACAAAGTCTGCTCTGGATAATAAGGATGTCCTTGCCAGAAGCCTTCATGAGAAACTTGAATAGTTGACATTTCAATTTAATAAACAGCCCAGGGAGTTCTGGATGGCTGGATACAACGAAGCATTATTCCATTTAGATGATTGTATCCAGAATGCCAATAACGAGGGCTACAAGCAAGGTTGGCTGAATGCCTTGGGCGTGCTGAAACTCGAACAGGGGCACTACCTGTGGGATTATTATGATCCTGGGGTTCTTGACCTGCCTGTGCCACCATATAACTTGGACATGGAATGGATCCCAGCTCGTGCCATTCCTGGGAGCTTAATTGCGAAATACCTTGGTGACTACAATCTTCACTCTTAGATTGAAGTATCTCGTCCCGAGCATCTACTGGACACTCCTTCAGTAATGAACTTCAGAATGCTTCGAGATATTAACTTCATTAATTCTCCTCTTTGCCTGGAAGATCCTCCTGCTGGCGAGGAGCCTGTTTCAAAAGCTAAGGGAAAGAAACCAATAGAGTAGGGATCTCAATGTAATAGTTAGTACACATATGTAACTTGTAATTCGTTTTGAATTTTAATGAAAGACTTTCATTTTCTGTTTGCAAATCTGTATTGCTATTGTCTTGTGCTTGTCAAACATTTTATATTTGTGCTTGCATAACAATATTGTGTGATTCATCAAACAACTTAGTAATAAAAAATTACAAGTATTAGTAATGTTGCTCGATCACTTAATAATAAAGTAATGAGTATAGAAATGTTTAAAAAAATTTCCAACCAACCAAGGTTGTTAAATTGTGTTTGCCGACCAACTATAGTTAGTGAGAGTTTATCCCCGACTAACCGTACTTGGTAAATTTTTTGTCTTTTTCATAAAATATGTCCGACCAACTAAGGTTAATAAATTTTCCTTGACGACCAACTACAATTAGTGGGTTTTTATCCTCGACCAACCATACTTGGTTGAGTTTGGAATATTTTGTTCTTCGAGGAACTTTTGTATTTTCTGTAATAATCTTACCTCCCGACCAACATAAGTTAGCATTTGAGAGCATATCTTGTTTCCTAACCAATCGAGATTGGCCTTTTTAGGAGTCTCGTGTTCTCGCTCTTTTACCAACCGGAGTTGGTCTGAGTTCGAACTATTATGTCCACTAGCTCTTTTACCAACATGAGTTGGTCACACTAGTGTACGCCTCCTAACCAAAGGAGTATAGTTTGTTCTCGACCTTTTACCAACCGGAGTTGGTCGTGGGTTCGAACTATCATGTCCACTAGCTCTTTTACCAACCTGAGTTGGTCACGCTAGTGTACGCCTCCTAACCAAAGGAGTATAGTTTGTTCTCGCCCTTTTACCAACCAGAGTTGGTCGTGGGTTCGAACTATCATTGTTGCTGAACAGCGTAGTGTTGTACACTAGTATTCCCCAAAAACATTTCGATAAAAAGAAAGAAAATAGAGAAACATCATCGTTTTATTCATATTGATGGAACTGCTTTACATTTTACATCACTGATAATACTTGCGTAGGTGTTCAGCATTCCATGCATTCTTAAACTCCTCTCCTTCTAGAGTTGCTATGCGGTAAGTTCCTGGTCGAACAACTTCTGTAACTCGGTAAGGTCCACGCCAGTTTGCTTCCAATTTATTGTGCTTCTGAATGACCTTCTTTAGCACATAATCTCCTTCTTTTAAGTCGCATTTCTTCACCCTCTTGTTGTAGAACAGAGCTGTTCGTTGTTGGTAAGCAGCATTCCTAATGGCTGCCTCTTCTCTAACCTCATCGAGCATATCCAAATCCAATCTTCTCATTAAGTCGCTGAGTGGGGAATTGAAATTCAGCACTCTATGTGTTGGAATACCCAACTCGGTAGGTATTACAGCTTCACTTCCAAATGCCAGCATATATGGTGATTCTCCAGTTGCTGCTCGGGGAGTTGTTCGGTAAGCCCACAATACTGACTGTAGCTCATTAATCCAACTAGTTTTAGCTTCACTTAGCCTCTTCTTCAAACCATTGAGTAATGTTCTGTTCGTCACTTCAGTCTGTCCATTGCTTTGAGGATGGCCTGGTGCTGAATGAGTCTTCAAAATGTTTGATTGTCGACAATAGGCAGCAAACTCCTCGTTATCGAATTATGTTCCATGGTCTGTGATGAAGGCATAAGGGAGACCATATCGGCAGATGATGTTCTTCCAAACGAACTGGTACACCTTCTTGTATGTCATATCAATCAGAGCCTCAGCTTCTACCCACTTAGTAAAATAATCCACTGCGACGACGAGGTATTTGAATCTTCCTCGGGTCATTGGCAGTGGTCCAACCAAATCAATTCCCCACATGGAAAATGGCCAAGGGGAAGTTATGGGTGTCAACAATGCTTGTGGAGTACGCCGGATGGAAGAAAAACGTTGGCATTTATCACATCTCTTGTCATAGGCTATACAATCAGCCCTCATCGTTGGCCAATAGTATCCCTACGTCATCACTCTTTGCAAAAGTGTCCGACCTGCTACATGTGCTCCACAAGACCCTTCATGGATCTCTTCAATCAATTCTTTCACCTCGGAGGGATGTACACATCTCTGCAAACCTACCATAATTCCTCGTCTATACAAAACACCATTAGTTAGTACATACCGAGCAGCTTTAAACTTTAATTTCTTTGCAGCGAGCTTATCCTCCGGCAATTCTCCCTCCTCAATATATGCCCGTATGGGTTCCATCCAAGATGGTCCTAAATCAAGGGTAATAACATTCATCGTCAGGTCTTCATCTATACTCCGACTTTCTAGTACTTCAATTGGTATCGTTCTATGCAGCTCGGTACGAGTAGCTGATGCTAGTCGGGCCAGTGCGTCTGCTTGTGCATTTTCCATTCTCGGTATTCTGATCAACTGAATGGCATCAAATTCTGCCAACAACTCCATCACCTTTGCATGATACTTGACCATTAATTCTCCTTTAACTGCATATGTTCCCATCATCTGATTCACAATTAATTGAGAATCACTGAAAACTATCACTTGTTGTGCTTCCATAATCTTTGCTAAATTAAGACCTGCTATCATAGCCTCATACTCAGCCTCATTATTGGAGGCTTTGAATTGGAATCGCAGGGCATATTCCATGTCAATCTCGTCTGGGGTTGTCAAAACAATCCCTGCTCCACAACCTATTGTGCAAGATGACCCATCGACATACAATCTCCATGTAGGTAACTCGTCTTCAAATTTCTTATCTGACAAAATTCCTCGGTGAAATATCTGCTGTTTTCTTTCATCCTCCCCTGGTAATTTTCGCTCCTCGTCGACCATCTCTTCTCGCCCTTTTACCAACCGGAGTTGGTCTGGATTTGAATTTGATGATCTTTCTACATCCACAAGTCCTTTTACCAACCGGGGTTGGTCTGGACTTATGTTTGTTGATCCTGTAACATACACAGGTTGGTCAGCGAGCATCTTTTGTTCCTCGGGGGTATCAGGATAAGTGAACTCTGCTATAAAATCTGCTACAGCTTGCCCTTTTAATGATGATCTGGGTTCATACACAATATCATATTCACCGAGTTCTATTGCCCAGTACATCAGTCTCCCTGATTTTTCTGGCTTATGAAGGGCTTGTCTTAGTGGCATGTCGGTATACACGACGATGGTATGGGCCTGGAAATATGGCCTCATTCTTCTACTTGCTTTAATTAATGCCAATGCCAATTTTTCCAGCTTTTGGTATCTGATCTCTGCACCTCGGAAAGCCTTACTTGTGTAATAAATTGGTTTTTGGACTCCATTCTCCAATCTGATCAATGCCGAGCTGACTGCATTCTCCGATACTGCCAGGTACAAGTATAACTTTTCTCCTATTATTGGCCTGGACAACAGTAGAGGTGCTCCCAAATATTTTTTCAAGTCTTGAAAGGCTTTTTCACATTCGTCATTCCACTCGAAAGTTTTTCGAAGTGTTTTGAAGAATGGGAGATATCTATCAGTTGCTCGGGATACAAATCTGTTGAGCGCTGCAACTCGTCCTGTAAGACTCTGCACCTTTTTCTTCGTCGTTGGAGATCGCAAACCTAAAAGATCTTTGATCTTTTCTGGATTATCCTCAATGCCTCGCTGGTTGACAATATACCCGAGGAACATTCCTTCTCGTACTCCAAATGAGCACTTCGTCAGGTTGAGCTTCATTTGGTATTTATCCAGTTGATCAAAGGTCTGACCTAAGTCAACTAGATGATCAGCAGCTTTCTTGCTCTTTGTCAGCATATCATCGACATAGACTTCCATATTACAACTGATTTGTTCGGCAAAAACCTTGTTCATCAGCCGCTGGTATGTCGCTCCTGCATTTTTCAAACCAAAAGGCATAACATTGTAGCAATAAGTTCCCCTAGGGGTAATAAAAGAAGTACTTTGCCTATCTTCAGGTTTCATTTTGATCTGGTTGTAACCAGAGTAAGCATCCATGAAGCTGAGCAGCTCGTGTCCCGAGGTGGCGTCCACTAGTTGATCAATTCTGGGCAATGGAAAGTGATCCTTTGGGCATGCTTTGTTGATATGGGTGAAATCAACACACATTCTCCATTTATTGTTTTTCTTCTTTACCATCACCACGTTGGCTAACTAGTCTGGATATTTCACATCTTCAATGAATTGAGCTTTCTGGAGCTTGTTGACCTCCTCTTGTATAGCTTGATTCTTCTCGGGACTAAATACTCTTCTTCTCTGCTTTACAGGTTTGATCTCCTTATTCACATTGAGCTCATGACATAAGAAGTTTGGATCTATTCCTGGCATGTCTTCATGACTCCATGCAAAAGTTTTCTTCCTATTTCGCAAGAAAGTTATCAATTCCTGTTTTATCGAGGCATCACACGACGAACTTATCTGGGTTACTCGTTCAGGGTGCTAGTCGTCCAGAATAACATTTTCTATAGATTCCACCACCTGTCCTTTTACAAGTTGGGATTCATCTCTGGGATCCAATGTTTCAATTTCTGTACCTTCATCCACATGGTAGGTAGTAGTCTTTTTTCTTGACTCTTCAAGCTCCTCTTGCTCAGCAGATGAATAATAGCATTCCCGAGCTACTTTTTGATCACCTTTCACAACTCCTACTCCAAAATTTGTTGGGAATTTTAAGCACCGATGTACTGTAGATGGGACTACTTCGAACTTCTTCAAACCAACTCTTCCTATGATGATGTTGTAAGCTGACTGCACATTCTTATCCATCACAAAGAAGCGTATTCTCTCTGTTCGACAAGCAGGCCAAGTTCCAATGAATATATCCAACTTGATCGTCCCAAGTGGAAAAACTTTCTCGCCAGCAAAACCCAGAAGAGGTCTGTGATAAGGTTCCAATTGAGATAATTTCAAATTAAACTGTCAAAGCATGAATAGTACATGATATCTGCCGAACTACCATTGTCTACCAACACCATTGAAATCACTACTTCTTTCATCCTCATTTTGATCACCAAAGGGTCGTCGTGAGGGTAACCAACACCTGCCAGGTCATTTTTTTAAAAGCCAATGACCAGCTTCTCTTTGTTTACCTTCCTCGGACGATCCTCCTCGGCCAAATTTATTCGCTGAATGTACGAGCAAGCTTGGGCCTCTCCGAGGTAAGCCTTTCTTTCTGCAGTAAGGTCTCCTCCTCCTGCTTCTCCTCCTGTAATAACATTACAATCAAATGACCCAAAACGTATGGAAAATACCTCTCGTTCTGGCTGCCTTGGTTTCTTGGGAAGATCGGGGTCATCATCTGGATCATCTTCATGATTTCTCTTCTTTTTCTCCTCTGCTCGATGAGGAGATCTATACCTCTCTCTAGTTCGATCATTATTTCTTCTTTCCCCTCCCCGATCAACATACTTTGCTAGCTTTCCTCTTCGGATGAGTGTTTCAATCTCGTTCTGAAGAGCTATGCAATTTTTGGTCATATGACCATGATCCTTGTGAAACTCGCAATATTTATCCCTGTTCCTCGTATCAGGGTCTGACCTCAGTTTCTTCGGCCACTTTACCTCCTCGCTATTCTTGATTTCTTCCAAGACATGATTAATACCCATTTTCAAAGGAGTATAATTATCGAATTTCTTCAGGACTTCCCATGATGTTTTATTATTCTTGGAATGACTGTCACCGCCATTGCCCTTATGCTCTTTCTTTTTAGATTTGTCGACTTCCACCTTGGTTTCTTTATCCATATTCTTCTTCTCAGCCATAGCCTCCTCGGCATTCATGATTTTGGCCGCTTTTGCCATCAACTCTGACATAGTTGTAGGTGGATCTTTGGCCAAAGTGTAGTACAACTTATTAGGCAACAACCCACTCATCAAGGCGGTGATTGCTGTCTTCTCTTCATAATCTATGACTTCCAGCTTCTCGTTATTGAAAAGAGTTATGTAGTCTCTAGTACTTTCACCAGATTTTTGTCTAACACTTAACAAGTGTGCTACTCGTTTTACTGACTTTGCTCCAAAACAGAAATTACCAATGAACAACTCGGCTAATTGAAAGAAAGTTGAAATCTTACCCCGAGGAAGATTGTTGTACCATATCTGGGCAGATCCAGTAAGAGTTCCTGAGAATGCTCTGCATCTCATGTCGTCGGGGACAGCATAGATGTCGGCAGCAGCTGGATACTGCTCTATGTGCAGAACAGGATCTGCCTTTCCATCATATTTGAAGGTCACTACGGGTGCTTTAAACTTTGATGGTGTAGGAAAATCCACAATAGTCTTGATAAAAGGTGTCCCTTGAACAAAAGTTCGTTGTAGGGGATTCTTCGCCTTAGCCATTTCTCCCAATCTATCCTCCAACCACTGAATTGAACCTTTCCAAGCATCATTTCCTTCCTCGGGCCTATTAGTTCGAGCAATTGATTGTTCTGATGTGGCCTGCTGCGATCTTTCTTGACGAACAACTGGTCGTGATTGTGCTGATCCCTCTCTTAAACCTGATGGTTGTCAAAAACTCCTCGACATGGCCTTAGGTGGACTCCTATTTCTCCTAGGGCCCAATCGGCTAAAAGGAGATACCTTGCTCAATCTTTCCAAGCAACTGGGTCTCTCTGGAGAGAGAGTGATACGTTGATCAGTATTTGTAGCCCGTATTGACGAAGTTCGCCCAGGTTGATAAGAGGAATCATTGGATTCTTCATTACGATGCGCATCTGTACGCCTGGATCGTGAAGAAAGTAAATAAGTTTGCCTCTGACCACTTCGTTGTCCCGAATGTGCAGGTGCACCGCCATGAAGGGTTTATATGAGTTGCCGCATTGTTTCTTGCATAGCGGTTTGTCCTTGAGCCAGATTCATCATAATTCCAGCCAGATCTGGAGGTGCAGAGGGATTTGGAGGATTTCCTGCATTTCCAGCATTTCGATTGCTAGATTCTGGATTGTCTGCCATTGATGATGAATAATTCTTGGTGAAAATTGATAACAACAGTCGTTTCCCACAGACGGCGCCAATCTGTTGATGTAAAAAATTAGATTACTCTAATTATTCAATCACAGATAAATAAATGAGACCAAAGATTTTAAAGTGGTTCAGCCTTATATGAATGGCCTACATCCACTGTTATGTTATTGCTGAGTGTTTGGGAATTCTCCATTACAAGTGCTATCAAGAAATTTCCCTCCCCTCTGAATGAGGGTAATACAATGTATTTATAGCCTTGAGGCTATAATATGAAAGGGTGATACATTCAATGATATACATATGAAAGGGTAATTCATTTAATGTTCTTCAAGCGTGTGCGTCAAGATGATAAGCATTCAATGAATAGTTAAATTGTTGATTATCTGGCAATTAATGATGTGGCCGAGGTGCAGCTGCTCTGGTCGAGATGCAGCTCGAACCGCCTTAGTTGTTCGTCGTTGAAGAGTTCCTCGGAGCGCTTGAGTTCCTCGGAGCGTTGGTGTTCCTCGGAGAGCTGGAGTTCCTCGGAGTATACATGTTGCTCGGAGTGAGTCTGACTTGGTCGGGGAAATAGACTTCCTCGTTGCTATTGTGCCATGTAGATTGACAAGTGTCTTTTTATTATTCGTCCATATCAGTATACTAATTTTGGTATCAACACTTACCATGAACAAAAACTCTCACCCTTAAAGTTTTTCTTGCATAAAGGAAACTACTATTAAAGTTACCTTATTTCTCTAGATGATTTACGAATGTTTGGAACACTAAAGGCATATTTAGTTGTGGGAAACTAGGCTTTCATTTTAACTCAAGATCACCCGAGTATCGTTCATGCAAGCATCTCACGAAAACTCAATAACTGCGTGAAATTTGGGAGAGTTAAGACAAGGTCGAAGTAATCAAGGACTTGATATGTTAGAATTCCTTTTGAACTGAGTCAGTTCACTAGATCTTAGTTGGTGATAAACTCATCCACTAAGGCCCTGTTTGGTTGTCCCAAAATTATAAATTGAATCATTAATAAATTGTTCAATTTACAAATTGATTCATTAATTGTGTTTGGTTTCATTAATGAAAGGATTCATTAATTGCCCCATTTGAACTCATGTGTAAAATCTGAAATTGGATCATTTCACAAAAAATGTGAAATGAATTCATTTGAAATAAGAGTCACATTAAGTGCATGTCCCCTCTACCTCTTCCCCTCCCCCTCTTCCTCTCTCTTTTGATTTGTTTTAACTTTTTTTCATAGAACCTTAACATCCATTTCAAATTACCAAACATTGTATAAAATTGGATTTAACTCGTTTCAAATTCACTCATTCGTAATTCACTAATTTACAATGAACCAATTTACATAATCAAACAATTTGCATAACCAAACTGGGCCTAAGTGATCGTAGCTATAAGAAAATGAAATCATGTGATATATTTCCTGTACATAACCTCACTAGCCCATTGGAGCTTCACATCTGGGATACTATGAGACACTGTGGTAGGCCAATCAACACATAAACCTTGGACTAGCACAAACATCATCACCCCAAACCACATAACCGAGGTAATGATCCTTCTCGAATTGTTTGTAAATCATAATTTCATCAAAAAACAAAAAAATTCCATAAGAAGGGCCAGCAAAAATAGGTCATAACTCGCAAAAGAGACCAATAACAAATAAAGAATCGTCCAGATACTCATCTCTAGCACTGAGATACTTACCAACGCGTATCACATTGTCAATCCCTTGGGCCTCTGAAAACAAAGTAGAGTAGGATACTAACAATATGAAGGGCCACTAAGGGCGGAGCTCTAGCATAGGTCACAACTAAATCTGCTTTGCTCCTTCCTTCTCTAAGGTTTATGTTTTTAACCAACCATTGTGTACACTAACACGCTCATAGGCCCATTCCGTAATGCGTGACCCAACAATATCGGTTGGCCAATTTAATTGAAATTCCTCATTATCCATTGATAAGTTTTGGGTTGGGGAACACATTGAACAATTTACTCTTTGATTACATACACTCATCAACAAATGCGTAATTTATACCTAATTTTAATTATATAAAGGAAAATCAATGGACTCAAATGGCTTTCCTATTTTGAGCAATATACGAGTTTGAAGTTTTTAATACTTTCATTGGCACTTGTTTTAATGTTCCTTGAAATTAAAATTTGTCCTTGTCTCATTATATTGTTGTTTTTCTACTGTCACGCTTAATTTGTTACATATAAGAATTGCATTATAATGTATGAATTTTACTAGAAGTCTGTGATGACATGATCAAACTAAATCGATTTTGGTGCTTGCATTTGTAAAATTTACTTTCTTATAATTTTATACATAAATGAAGGTAAATAGACTATGTACTGAGTTAGGTTAGCCTGAAGATGCTCCTGGACTGTACCATGTGGAAGGGGCATTTGTAGAAACACTGTTGTAAGTCCAAATATATGTGTTTTCCTCTTAAAATCTCCTTCTGCTTTTTTATTTAAGTACTCGTTTATTTTGGGGTGAAATATTTTTCATTCGCAAGATTACTTTTCACTTAAGTGAATGACAATACATATATATTGGATTTAGTTAATGATTATGAAATATCCAATATATATGAAAATTGTAGGTCATTTTGTATTTATATAGAACTATGCCAAAGAAATCTTACAGTTAGTTTTGGGGTACTTAGTTTATTATATGTGTTGTTCATATGCGTGCATCTTAAGATGACCATTTCTATTTAGCTTTGTTGAATTAAATAAGTTCTTTTACTATTTTTTTAGCTTAACTGTGTATTCAGTGTAGTAAGGGAGGCTATATGATCATCTTTCGTAATCGAACCTGCATTTTACTTCTCTCTTTTTAAAAAAATATCATCCCAAACCAATTTATAAATAACATGTCAGTTCATATATCACAATTCAGTCTCATAAATAAGTTTAAATACATCAATTCAATTATATATCACATTTCAGTCCCATAAATCAGTTTACATACATACGTTTATACACCATCAATGCGAATATATCAGTAGTGCCAATACCAAATCAATTTAAAAACCATTAGTGCCAATATCATCAATGTCAATTTATAAACCAAAGTATATTTATGGGGATAACTAATGAGGCCAACACCAAATCAGTCCCATATATTAGTGCCAACACCAAATTAATTTATATAAAATCAGTGCCGACACCAAAAGTGTTAGTATTGAGGAATGGAAATATTGTGTTAACCTCTGTTGCTGACTTAAAACACTTCAGTTTGTATATCTTCCCAATTCTCATGACTATTTCCATGCTTATGATTACCTTTAACTATCTTCAACATCTAATGGAAGAAGAGAAACCAAGCCGTACTAGTTCATTGTATTAAAGGAAATGCATATGCATAGGTTGCTATCATTCATTTTATAACATTTTATAGCATTCATTTTATAGAATTGAATGAGCAATTATTCCTGCCACCCTCCATGAATTGAAATATCTGAAATGTAATATATAAAATCCCACGCTGCATTAGTAAGGTAATGGAACATATTAAGTATATGTATAGTATTTACGCTTGAAGATACTCCATTAGCACTTTCGATGAATCTATGAATTCTATGAATCTAAGAGGGAATGGATAGGTAGATGACACTTTCTTATTGCGTTTGAAGGGTATGAAAATTGAAACTCATTGGTCCCAAGTGAGAAATAAAGACTTAAGAATCTATTACCATTGAAATTAATTAAGCCATGGACCACAACCAGTATATAAAAATTGAAAAGGAAAGAAAATAAGAATAAAATGAATGAAATCTAATATCACTCAAAGATAACATCAAGGTAATTGAATTAAGATGCCCTTAATCATTTTACATCATGCGGCAACCAAAAATTATGCATATTTTTTCCCTCATAAGTAATTCAGTTGCAAGTGAGTAATAGATGAGATAGATTGTTTTCGTCGTTGTTCATAATTCCTTTTTGTTTTTTACTTACGTTTGTTCTTGATTGATTCATTAATTACAGGTTTATCTCATTTCAAAGGTGTTTGATATGATAAATATCTATTGTTTTATCATTTCAGGCATGGATCGATAGCCCAGGTGTAGTTGTTTTTGAGTTAATTTTTATGTTTAAACAAGTTAGTTTTCATTAATAAACAAAGGAGACTCTGCTGAATTTTTTAAAAAATATTAAATGTTTTTAAAGGTAATTAATATGAAGATATACAAATTTGATAATGTTTTTAAAGATTTTCATCCATAGGAACTATTAAAAAAAATCTTCTTTGTTTAAGGTAATTGACATTAAATAAATCTTATTGCAGCATGAGACCTTTTATGGACAAGTCAAGTCATTGAAGTCAATTTGTTGGAGGTCATATGCTTCAAGATCGCAGATTAACTTTGTTTATATCATTTTATTTTAGGATTAGATGGGTTTTTATGTATTTTTTTCTAATAAGACGAGTGAAATTGTGTAGAGAGATTTAGGTTTGTGTACATGATATTGGAATTATAGATTATGTAGAGAGGTTTTACTTGCATGAACTCTAATTATAGTTGAATGAGAAATTGTATGTTATATATGTTGAAATGGGATGCCAAAGATATCATATATTGCTTTTATTAGGTTTTGTTTATGATTATATAAAATATATTTAGGAATGGATGAAGTTCTAATTTTGGTGCCGAAATTATTGAAGAATGCTTTATTTCTATCTCAAAAGGATCCCATATATGATGACCTTTTGAGACGGCTAAGATCACATCTCAAAAAACCATTTTGAGACTGATATTGCCATCCGAAAAAATAGTTTTAAAAGGCTTCTTTTTCGCCATCTCAAAAGGATTCCATAAACAATGACCTTTCAGACGACTCGCTATTGTCATCTAAACATCTTTTCAAATAGGGGGTATAATATGACCCTTCTTTCGTCATCCCAAATGGTGTTCCAAAAGGATTTTGAGATGGCCAGAGTACCTTTTGAGATGGATGAAGCATCATCTCAAAAAGAAGTTTTTTTTGCAGCGTGTGATTCAGGAGATGCTGAGGTTACCACCGATTCAGCAGATTGAGTTTGTGATTGACTTAGCATCTGGGACTAGGCCGATATTTTGAGCATCGTATCGTACGACTCCTTTAGAGATGATGGAGTTGAAATATCAAATTTATCAGCTTTTAGGACAGGGTTTTATTCGTGGGGGTACATTACCTTGGGGTGTCCCACTATTGTGTCTTGGGCTCACGGATCTCGATAACCGACTAAGCTAGGCGATAGTGTATTGGAAGGGTTCCTTATTTAGATTTCACTTACGAGACATCCCACGCATGAGGCTTAGTAAGCGTCAGTTGAGAGACATTTAGGCTCCAGGACGTTGGTTTTTGTGACACCCCGACTAATTAAATACCGGGTAGCTACTCCTTTATTAAATTAATTCAAAATGCCAAGTTGGCTCAGCTAATAGCATCACTGTCGAAAATATTTTTTTATTATTACTAACCACCTAGTATTTAAAAAGTAAGTGCCAAATTTTAATTAAAGTCTGATTAACATGCAACAAGTGAAATGAAGAGTAATAACACCATTCACCATAACGAAGTAAATAGAATAACCATCACATAATGTAAATAAAGTCTGGAGGAAAACTCCTCACTACAAGTCCACAAACTGAAATAATTAAACTGAATACTAAATCAATACATGCCAAAGTCTGAAAACTGTAATGGAAAAGTAACTCTAATGGAACTGGGCAACATGCCCTAAAACTGAAGAATACTGAATATGGAATCCAAATGATAGAAGCGTCTAACAGCAAATCCCTGTAGCTTCCACAAACAGCTACAGCTCGTCACCTGAATGAGTATCCTATGCATGGTGTCCTTGTGGCTGGGCACCTAAAATGGTTTTACAAAAAAATAGACTTGAAAGCAAACGGGTCAGAGCCCGAATGTGGAGATATTTTAAAAACCTGCAAGTGCTTTAAAAACATTTAAAACATTAAATGCAAAGTACATGTTAGGACGTGCACTCACATGATATTCTCACCTCTCGTCTAACTGTGCACTCCTAACGTAAGTACCCATCTAAAATGACACAAACCACTAGCTAAGTGACATCATAACTAGCTAGACTGGTATAGGCCCTACCCTTATTACTTGGTTCCATTAACATATTATAACAATCTCAGTTAAATAGGTGCTTAACGTAAATTCAGGTTCTCATACAAAAGTAATACAACTCGTTATAGATCATCCCTTTTATTTTATTCCAAAGTTACACACAATACCATATGAAAGTTCTCAGTTTATTAAGTGTATATTTTTCCACAACATAAATATACAATATAAGCACCCCGAGACTAAGCTGCGGTGCACACATACTCTGCTATCCATCCCGGTACATCACGTACATAAGGATCACATATTTCGAATCTCTCAGGAATAGTTCACAGATAACAACATCACAAATAATGGAGGCGAACACAGTCACATCACATGGGTCACGCACATACCTACGTTCCAACGATCAGCGGACTTATTAACATCCCAATAAGTCTTTCTCTGACCTATGTTCATCGAGGTAACCAGTCTAAATCCGGGCAACACAAGGATTAGAGGGCCCTAAGCGAACGCAAACCTCCCGTGATAGCAAGTATGGTAGGTATGTCGTACACACAATTCATATACCAATACTAGGTAAACACGCATCTTGGTAATCACTATAATGTATTGGTACATATCGCATTCTCATACCAACTTAATATATATACAAGTTATATAATCCCGGTCCATATTTACACGCGCCATAATTTGTTCTCACGTCGTGGTAAACACTCACGTCTCAATCCCATATTAACCATTATTTAAATCACTCGTATATAATTTACTCCTCATAATAACCCAAATGTCCCAAATCTATCAATATATCATCAAAGGAATGTTATCTCTATCCTCGAACAAGTTTACGGGACTCCCAAAATCAAAACAGGTCAAAAAGGCCTAAACTGCCAGCTCGTTAGAAGTCTCGTTCGAACGAGGCTGTTCGAACGAGATTCCAGTTCGTTCGAATGAACTGTACCTTCTAACGAGATCTCGTTCGAACGAAGTTATCGAACGAAATTCCCTTTCGTTAGAAGCGACTGGTCAACTCGTTAGAAGCTCGTTCGAACGAGCTCGTTCGAACGAGCTCGTTCGAACGACCTGGAGAGGTCTTCTAACGAGGGACCAGTTTCGGCCCAGATTTTCTCCAATCTCGTTTTTCATCCATTTTAACACCTCAAACCTCTTCCAAAGTTCATCCCAACAACGTTTTAGGGTCTCTAATTCATCGTAAAAATATTAAAGTCACCTCCTAACATGTTTTAAGGAATTAATTCGTCCTAAACATCATTAAATCACAAATCTCTACACTTTTCCCCAATTTTTCAAGAACATGAACCCTAAAAGTTTTAGATCCTTAATTTATCCAATCAAATCCGTTTTTGTGTCTTACAAGATATATCAACATCAGATTAGTCCTCTAAATATGATTCTACATGCAATCCTTTCATCAAAATTTAGTATTCTACTTCCAAATTCATGGGTTTTTCATTATCTTCCAAGAACAAACATAAATTTGAATTATCTAACATGCAAGGAACATTCTCTAAAATTAAATGGAATTAAGTCACTTGCCTCGAGTGTCTCTGGATTTGGTGTTGATTTGGTAAAGCTTTTTCTGCAGAATTCCTTCTCTCTCTCCTTCTCTAAGCTTTCTTCTCCAATGGTGGCTAGGGTTTTCTTTGGGAAGTAATTAGAAACCTAATTCTAATAACCTACGTAACCTATTGGGTTAACATGGGTTGGTTAGTGGCTTAGTGGGTCAAACCCACATCAGATTTACTTCACTAATTTTCGTCACTTTAAATTTCCCAAAATACGAAATTACCAAAATACCCTTTATATTGCCGGTATGGCCTAAAAATACCCCGGGACCCAAACTACACCCCCGGCTAGTGTTTTCTGACTATCTCGACCCTTCCGGACGCGTTGGTGCACTCAAAATGACCATACGGTTAATAGAATTTAAATTCACTTTTATAATTAAAATAATTATATCCTGACGCGACTGTCACACGCGTCCCAATAAAATGACCAAATTGTCGTATATCAATCTCACGACAAATTTCATAATTCAATATTAATGTAACACCATATATACTCAATATAGTCAAATACCAACTCACATCTCGCTAGTATTTTACCAGGATTAATTTCCAATTAATTCTCATTTAATTAATTAATCCCAAAATAAATATTGCCAAAAATACGAGGTATTACAGTTTTATACATCAGGGATTAGATGTGTGAAATGTAAAGAATCAAGTAGTGAGCTATGATATGATTTCACAATAACGAAGACAAGTGAAACGTAGAGAGAACTTTGGGATGTTTGCACCACTGGTTGCATAAGTGGGGAAATTTCAAGAAGAGTTGAGTCACGATTAGTAAAGCAATTGAGTATACTTTTACTATATTTTCATACATGATATGTATGGTTGATTTTGGGATGTATACATGTTATATTAGTGGTATTTGGGTGTGAGCGTGTGGTATAGGGTGTATGGGTGCCCTCGTTAGTTTGATATTAAATATCATCCAAGAATGGCTAACGTGGTGGCAAATGCATTGAGCCGTATGCCTGCAGGGGAGTTGGTAATAGTGTGGAAGGCGAAATAGGTTGAACTTTGTCAGGATGAGGATGTAGTCCAAGCCTAAATGATAGTGATGACCATCCTACCCGAGATTACTTAAAGTGTTATGATGGATCAAGTAGGGGATCCTTCTTATCAGGAGATGATACAATAGATTTTAGTAGGCAAAGCAGAGTCTTACTCGGTATGTTTTGAGGGTGACTAACGCTTTAATGACAGGTTGATTATCCCAGACGATGAGGAGCTACAACGCGTAGTTATGGAAGAGATGCGTGGGTCATATTTCTCGATGAAACCCAAAGGGGATAAGATGTACCAGGATATGATGAAGCAGTATTAATGATCTGGTATGATGCAAGACATAACATTATTTATCTCTAGGTGCACCACTTGTTAGACGGTGGAGGTTGATCATTAGAGACCAGCCGAGGTTTTACTGCCCTTGGATATTGTGGTAACAATTATTATGCAACACAAATAAATACAAGAGAGGCGATTACCAAGGAAGAACAAGGAATAAAAAATGACAATCACACAACAAAAGATGTACGTGGATCAGCAAAGATGTGCCTACGTCCACGGTGGTGCAGTCGATATTATTTCTATATATTCCGGAGAGTGGTTACAGAGAATACAACTTGTCCTTTTTCCCCAGACCTAGGGTTTAATATATACATGTACATTTAGGTGAGTGGGGGTGATGGGTTCCCCCACGTCTCCCTTCCTTCCTATAACTTCCCTTCAGGGGAACGTGGGAAGAGATCGAATGAAAATAAGAGGTGGGGGGCCTAGACTTTGGGCCTCTAGAACTGGGCTACTCGTCTAGGCCCATGGTTTTAATTCTGGGTACCCACAATTGCCCCTAAGTTTATTGGGACATGTTCATGGGCTCAATAAATTTAAATGATTAGCCATAATGGCTTTTTTAAAATTCTTCAGAAACTGTGAAGCTAATTTTGGCGGCACCCGCTTCATATCTTGTGCACTATGATTAGGAGGATTTGAAGGTTTCTTGGGTTAGGCACTTTTCTATCGTCGTTCCGATTTTTCCAGCACTTTCTCATTCCTTGCGAGTTCTATCACTTCGTACCGTCTTCTCTCAATCTCCATTCTCATTGCTTTTCTTGTCGTTTGGGCTCGTGCTTCTTCATCGTTCGAATTGGTCTTCTATCTTGTAAGTTTTCAGTACTTTTTCTCTGTGCTTTCTCTTTGAGTTTGTAGCTTTTCTAGGGTTTTCCAATGGCGAAGATTGGAAATAGGTCAATCTCTGAATTTAGGAAGTTTTACAACATCCCTGAGTGGGTAGATATTGAGTGTTGTGCCTCCCCTCCTAGAAACGTTAGAGATATGGATGATGCCCACTGGATCCACGTCTTGTTGCTTTCCCAGGGGGGACTAACTTTTCCTCCTAATGATTTATTTTTGCATTTTTTTGGCTATTTTAATATTGTTCCTGCACAATGCTCGCCCAATGTGTGGAAAATAGTAAATGGCGTACATAGGATAAATCAATTATATGGAACTAGGTTAGGGCTCGCCGAGGTCTGTTTTTGCTACTCCTTTTCTCGAACTAGTTCTGGTGTCCTTTACCTCAAAGCTAGGAACCCTGACAGGGTATTTGTAGTAAATCTACCTGATTCCCATAAGGACTACTGGCAAGAAGGTTTCCTTGTTAGAAATTGGCAGTTTTCTCCCCAATTTGAAGGGTTGAGGTCTGAGAGGTTCTCCATTCCCTTTTATGGGGAGGAATACATAGGTAGACATTGTACTATTATTTTGACTTTTATTGATTTGTGATCTTTCTAACTCTTCTCTGTTCTTCTTTTGCAGCGAGGTCAAAGAACTTGGAACCTTCTCTCAGCGAGGTTCGTCTTTCGGAATTGATAAAGGCTTAGAATATCAGGGAGCCTTTGGGTGACGGCGAGCATCCCAGATCTGCTGTTTTTTTGCTCGAGTATAAGAACGTTGGCTCCAGCTTCATAGCAAGGCCTGTGGACAGTATCCCAGAGTTCGACTTATTCAAAGAGACTGCTGCAGGTCCTATCCAGTTGGATAAGGAAGAGAGCAGCTCTGGGAGTGACATTTTAGGAGTTGTAGGTGATTTACGGGGAGAGAGCTCTAGCAGCAGCAGTTCCTCTGATCGTAAGGAGGTTTTTGAAGCTCGAGGGTCGTCGAGCACTTCTAGCAGTTCAAGCGAGGAGATGGTTCCTCAAAGGAAGAACTTGATCAGGGATGATGATGACGAGGACCACGTGCTTCTTGCAAACAGGTCAAAGAATCAAAAATCTATCTCTGGGGTTGTGGCTATTGGTTCCCGATCCTCTGCTCAGGAGCAGGAGAGGAAGATGAAGGAAGATGAGCAGGTGAGAGAGAGAGAGAAGAAAAAGTAAGAAAAGAGAAAGAAGATGGAAGAGAAGAGGAGGGGAGATGAGAGGAAGAAGAGAGAAAGTGAGAAGTAGGAGGAGAAAAGGAGGGCAGAGGCGAGGACGAAGGCCGGGCAGGCCTTAGTCCCGGTGTCCGCGCTGCCCGAGGGGGCCTCTGTGGCAATTTCCCCCCAGCTGGCCCCGACTTTGCTCAACAGAGCCGTCCTCCCGGCTGATCGCCAAAGGGCAGTAGGGTCAGAGCAATTGTCCCTTAAGGCTAGTCAGAGGCTTGCTTTGGTAAGGTTTTTTCCTTTCTCTCTTACATTTTTCTGAATTCTTTCGTTTCTTTCTTCTAATGCCTTCTTTTTTTTGTAGTTTGTTACTGACTTCGTCGTGCTGTATCGTTCACGCGATGAGCTGGTGAAGAAAAATAGTGAGCTAGAACAAGAGAACTCTTCCCTAAAGCTGAAGGGTAAAGAGCTCGAGGCCAAGTTTAAAGTCGTTGATGCTGCTCGGATTTCATCCGACTTGGCTCTTGCCACTGCCAATAAGGAGAAGGACGTTGCAGTCTAGGATCTGAAGGAGCTGAGGCAGGCCTATGACTTGGTTTGCTCGAGCAAACTTACAGTTATGGAGGAGAACAGGGTGCTCTCTGAAGAGCTGAAGAGGAAGGAGTCTGAGGCTGTTACTGCCAAGGAGGACTCTTACAATTCTGGTTAGGCTGCAGCATACGAGGATGCTGAAGTTTAGATAGCCTATATTAGTAGTCTGAACTTCAAGAAGGGCTGGAACAAGGCCCTCATAGCTGCTGGAGTGGATATTGCATCTCCCCTTTATGAGGAGCACGACCCAGGGCCGAGGCCAGTCGTAGATGAGGACTCTGACCCAGCCGTTGAAGGCTCTGATCCTGTTCTTCAGGCGACCCCTGCTGACGTTTCTCTTATTGAGGCGACAGAGATCACCCCTGCCGAGGGCAGTGCTCCTGTTGATGCCGATAAGGGGAAAGGACCATCAACCTCTGGGCCACCTGAGGTCGCCAATTAGTTATCTGATAGGATTGCTTTGTATTTTTGCTTTTTCCAGTCTGTACACTTTCTTTTTTCAGTTCGATGTAATTTCAACCTTCATTAATGAAAAAGGCTTCTATTTTTCTGTGCACTGATATGTCTTCTTCTCTCCCTTGTCTTCTCGTTGTTTGTAGTTAATTGATGTTGATGATTACATTCCTGCTACTTCTCAACTGGGCAGGGCCCTTGGTCCTAATGCGAGTCCTGAGGTTCGCCAGGCCTTTGTTAGACTTTACAAATCCCTTCGATCTAGGAATCAGAAGTATAAGGAGCAATCTGAACTTGTGGGCAAGCTGAAGGACAGGCTCCAGGAGATGGAAGAGGTTGGGGCTTCGGTGCAAGAAGAAGTGAATACGCTGAGAGCAAAGCTTCTTGATGCTTTCGAGATCAACCAGGCTGGTGAGATGCTTCAGCAAGAGAATGAGGTTCTGAGGAGAGAGGTCTCACGACTTAAGGAGCACACGCCGAGCAAAGCTCTAGCAGTATTACAAGGCTCCTCATCATCGCGAACTAGAGCTGGTCATAATGTTACTCCTCCTGTGTCGCGTGGTCTCACTCGCCCACCCGTTCCGTGAGCTGGTAGGAGCACCAGGAGCAGAAGCAGGGAAGAAGAAGAACTTCGAGATAGGGAAATGGAAGAACTCCACGGTGATGTTCAGCGAGCATATGTAATTGTTGTTGGGCTTCAAAGGGATGTTACTCGGTTGCGGCACTTGTTCAAGAAAGATCCTCGGCAAGTGTGGGCTGACGGTTATGATCAGGGTTGGTCAGATGCTCCAACAAGGCTGTCTGAGTTCGAGGAGCTTTCTTTTATCAGGAGGTGGCTAAGTGCCTTGAAGGAGCTGCAAGTCCCGAGGAACTCGATGCTATGGTATCGCCATTAGATGTCTCCCTCTACTCTGATGCCTAACCCCTTCCGGAGGGATGATCGATGGATCCCCATCGATGTTATTCCTCGGCAATTATTGGAATTAGATGCGAATGAGGTTATGGAAGAGTTAGCTCCTGCTCCTGATGACGGACGAAGAGCTCGAGTGGCTGATTATCTCGCTCAGAGGATTCCCCCCATTGAGATTTTGCCAGTTGTTATTTTTTTATTTTTTTGATAATGTAAATGCTTTGGGCGAGCTCGCCGACTAAACATGTATTACTATTGTTGTAAGTATGATGAATTAATGAAAATTTTATGTTTTGGGCACTTTTGCCGACTAAACATGTGCATCATACTTTTCATATTCTTGATGCTTTATAATCTTTTTTGTTTTGTCATGCAAGTGTCCCCCCAGTCCAGTATAATACCAAGATACCATTGTGCTCCACTTTTCCTTTTAGGTTGTGTCGTCACACTCCCTTAGGCCTAAGTGGGGCAATTGGCGAGGACACACCTGGTGTTGGATGTTTTCATCCGATCAGGATTTTACTCAACCGAAGTAGGTTTGATGACCCGTATAGAATTTGATAATATTGCCTAAGGATCCTCTGTAGGGCTTCATGTATTGCTAGGGGCAATGCTAAGAGGTTCTTCATGTTTCATGACGATGATCTGAGGAGGGATATTCCCCTGCTATAGCATAGTGATCAATGTGCCTGTTACTTGGAAAAGATGTGCGATAAATGCAGCTGTTGCTAATCAAAGTGCAACCAATTTAATAATTATCATTAATAATAAGGGAAATGAACTTGTATAATAAAAGAATACAATAGAAAGATCTAAAAATAGAATCTCTTGAGATTAGTTGCATTCCATGCTCGTGGTATTTCTCTGCCCTCCATCGTTTCCAAGTGATAGGCTCCTTGCAGGTCGTCTTTGGTTATTTTAAAGGGTCCTTCCCAGTTGGGACCTAGCTTGTCGTCTGATGGTTTCACTGCCACTACACCAAATCTGCCCATTTGTCAAGATCATTGACCTTGACAAATTCACCTTGTCAAGGTCAATGACCGTGACATTTCGAGGCGAGACAACTTTTTTTGTCATGGTCGTTTCACGGTCATTGACCTTGACAAAAAACTCGCGTTTTGTGTCACGGTCGTGTCAAGGTCAATGACCGTGGCACGTTTCTCACGGTTTATAACCGTGATCCAGAATTGTCACGGTCAATGACCGTGACACGTCCGTGACAACTTTTGTCGCAGACTTTTCACGGTCAATGACCGTGACAATTCTGGGCAGAATTTAAAAAAAATATGCTGGGCAGTATGGCCACCGCCACTGCCCAACAGTATATTTGTACCTGTTATAGCAACGTTGTACCTATTTCAAACATCATATATCCAACACAAACTAAAGATAATGCAAATATATATTCATGACGATATAATCCAATAATATATTTCTGTAGTTAGTATCGTCCCCGTAAAGTAAAATAATATCCAATAATATATTTCTGTAGTTATAGATAAATTAAATCTTACTTGCATCCTATGCTCCACCTCAGCGTAAGAGGTCCGGCCGGAGTAGTGCACGTCCGTCTTTTTTGCCCGATTTTCCCTCCCCGATTGGCAAGATGCCAATTGTCGATCCTCGATCTCATTGTCAATGAACTTTTGCCATTGTGCCAATGAGATCGGCTCCTTGGGCGGGACGGATCCGAGCCATTGTAAAATGGACTCTCGTGTTTTTCTAAAGTACCGTGTCCGCATATTTTTCTTCCACGTCTTGTGTTGCTCCCTCAACTGCTCCAAGACGGGATCGCGTAGCTTTGGATCCAAGTTGAATTGTTCCTGTCCAACAAATACAATGTTAGTTGCGAATAAATATAAATATAAATATAAATTGAAATATTTATATAAATATTACCTGTAGTGCCGCCCAAACAGCTAACTTGAGCTCATACGGCACCTCCTTCCAACTCATAAACCCCGGGCCGATGACCGTCTTTAGCAGCTCGAGGGATCTCGCTAAAAGCTCCGACTTGTTTTCGAAGGTAATCCCAAATTTTCCATATTTGGGGAGCCTAGCGGCGGAGGAGCCCTCGTCGCCTCCGCTACCACGGAAGAAACTCTAGGATCGGAAGGTGTATCTGTTTGTTAGTGTTTTAAAGCTAAGGGGTAGAGTATGTAATTTATTATACTTAAATAGAAAAACACGGAAGAAACATATTACCAAAACCCTAAACAGAAGAGTAGAAGTACCAGGAAGAGAATGTTTTTCAGGTAAGTTATTTGTTAAGTATATAAAACTTTTTTATTCAAATGTTTAATTTTTTTAAATTAAATGTTAAAAAGTATTTTTGTATTCCTTCAAAGGTTTAAATCATTCAATGTTAGGAGTATTTTTGTGTTCATTTGTAAATATTTAGGAAACTAACACTATTCAATGTTAGGAGTATTTTTTTCTCAAATCTTTAAATGTTAGAAATATTTAGTGGTATGTTAGAAATTAGGGGTATTGTATTTTTGTGTTCAATATTTAGGGGTATCGTATTTAGGGGTAATGTTAGAAATATTTAGGAGAATTTTCAAATTTCAGTGTTATTTTTTCAGTTAATTTTCAATATTGAAGTATAATTTTCTTATAATTTCAATGTTAATCCTAAAAAAATTGCCTTTGGGGCTACCGCCCCTGAACCCCTACATTGCTCGAAAAATTTCGCACCCCCTTACTAAAAATCCTGGGTCCGCCACTGCACCCCACCCCACCCCCTACCCCCCTCCACCACCCCCTCCCCCACCACACACCACACACACACACACACACACACCCCACCCCACCCCACCCCCTGCCCCCCTCCACCACCCCCTCCCCCACCACACACCACCACACACACACACACACCCCACCCTACCCCACCCCCTGCCCCCCTCCACCACCCCCTCCCCCCTCCCCCAAAACACACCACCACACACACACACACACCGCACCCCACCCCACCCCACCCCCTGCCCCCTCCACCACCCCCTCCCCCAGCCTGCCC
Source organism: Sambucus nigra (assembly GCA_949130495.1). NCBI lineage: Eukaryota > Viridiplantae > Streptophyta > Magnoliopsida > Dipsacales > Adoxaceae > Sambucus > Sambucus nigra. The sequence continues at coordinate 346,044,055 of OX422223.1, forward strand.
CACCCCGCCCCACCCCCTGACCCCCTCCCCCACCCCCTCCCCCACCATGTCCCATCCCGCCCCACCCCCCACACACGCACACACATACACACATATATATATACACATACACACATAAATATACAGACAAATATATATATATAAATGGAAGAGAGAGAGAGAGAGAAATTGGACCTGAGAGAGAGAGAGAGAGAGAGCGGGAGGGAACGGTGGGAGGTAAAAAAGAAGGGGGAAAGGGTTTTTGCTAGAAAAGTTGTCACGGTCGTGTCAAGGTCATTGACCGTGACACGACCGTGACAAATTGAATTGTCACGGGCTTGTCACGGTCAATGACCGTGACAATTCGTTGTCACGGTCGTGTCAAGGTCAATGACCGTGACATAAAACGAGTGTTTTTTTGTCACGGTCAATGACCTTGACAAGGCTAGCCGGCTGAAAGGTGACAATTTGCCCATTTTGGTGTAGTGTGCGCTCCTCAGGACTTTCCTTAGGATGTAGTCCCCAATTCGGAATGCCCTCGAGTTAACCCTGTTGTTGTAATGCCTCGCGAGCTGTTGCGGGTAGCTCGCTACTTTCATTAGGGCTAGCTCCAGGCGCTCGTCGCCTAGGTCGAGCTCAGCGAGTAATGTGACATCATTATGTCCTTGGTCGATAAGGTTGGACCTCATTGTCGGCAAACCTGCTTCGAGTGGGATGACTGCCTCCATGCCATATGTCAGCGAAAATGGGGTTTCTCCTGTTGCTCACCGAGGAGTGGTCCGATATGCCCACAGGAAGTGAGTTAGTTCATTTACCCATGCGCCTTTGGCTCGCTCCAATCGCTTCTTCAATCGATCGATAACGGTTTTGTTGGAAGCCTCAGCTTGACCATTGCTCTGAGGGTAGGCCACTGAACTGAAGTGGTGTCTGATCTCGTGTTCGTTACAAAAGTTCTGAAAGGAGCCACTTTCAAACTGTGTTCCATTGTCGGTGATGATGGTTTGGGGGATTTCGAACCGAGTGATTATATTCATCTATATGAACCTTATCATATCAGGATCTCGGATGTTTGCCAATGGTTCTGCCTCGATCCATTTGGTGAAGTAGTCAGTTGCAACCAACAGATATTTGCGATTGCCAGCAGCGGTAGGCAGTGGTCCCACGATGTCCATTCCCCATTGGGCGAAGGGCCATAGGCTGGATAGGGACTTTGGTCGCTGGTGGGTTGGTGGTCCATAGGAGTGTGGAGATGGCATTTCAGGCATTTGCGGACATATACTACGGAGTCCTTTTGCATATATGGACACCAATAGCCTTCCTTCATCCCTCGAAAGGCTAGAGATCTTCCTTCGGTGTGGCTTCCACAGATTCCTTCATGAAGCTCGCGTAGCACTTGATCGACATCCCCTGGGTGGACGCATCGGAGGTAGGGATCAGAGAAGGATTTCTTATACAAGTTGCCTTTTGGGGATAAGTGAAAGCGAGCAACTTTGACTCTTATCTGGTGGGCGGTCTTCTTGTCATCCGGGAGCATGCCATTCTTTAAAAATTCTCTTAAGGGGTCCATCCAACTAGGTGCTGACCTCACTTGGAGTACCTGCTCCATGTTTGGTGGATTGCTGTCGATGCTCGGACAGGTGAAATCGATGGGGATTATTCTTTTTAGATCGGAGTCAATTGCCGAACTAAGGGCTACTAAGGCATCAGCATGACTGTTTTGCCCCCTGGAAAACTGCTGGACGTTGATCTCTTCAAAATTTGACATCAGCTTTTTCACTAAGGCGAGGTAGGCTGCCATTCTTTAATTCTTTGCATTATAATCTCCGCTTATCTGATTGGAGACCAGTTGGGAGTCACCGAACACCTGTAAATGTTTTACTCCCAAAGTATGCGCCTTTTGGAGGCCGGCTATTAGGGCTTCATACTCTGCTTCGTTGTTGGAGGCTACAAATCCAAGCCTGATTCCTTATTCAAGGATTGTGTTCTCTGGAGTTATGAGGACAATGCCTACCCCTGCCCCCTTTGAATTGGAGGCTCCATCAATAAACAGTTTCCAGGTTTCATTTTTTGCTGGGTTCTCTGTTTGCCTTGTTGGTTGGGGTTGGTTGGAGGGTCCTTCGCCCGTGAATTCGGCTATAAAATCAGCAAGGATCTGACCCTTGATAGTTGTCCTTGGTTGAAATTGGATGTCAAATCGACCGAGCTCGACTGACCACTTGGACAGTCTGCCTGACAAATTTGCTTTCCTTAGGACTGCCTTAAGGGGATGTGATTTAAGAACGATGATAGTGTGAGCTTCGAAATAATGCTTCATCTTCCTCGAGGCTATTACCAGCGGGAATGAGAGCTTCTCCAATGGCAGGTACCTTTGCTCGGCGTCTAGTAAGATCTTGCTCGCGTAATAAATGGGGTGCTGGATTCCTGCAACCTCGCATATTAGCGCAGAGCTGACAGTGTGACTGGATACGGAGAGGTACAGGTACAAAGAATCCGTTTGCTGTGGTATGACAAGCAGTGGTGGAGAGCTTAAGTAGGACTTGAGCTCGACCAATGCTCGCGAGCAATCTGGGATTCACTCTATCATTTTTCTCCCCTTTAGAAGCTATAAAAAAGGTTTGCACTTATCGGAGGATTTAGAGATGAAGCGATTTAAAGCAGCGAGCATACTTGTGAGCTTATGTACGTCCCGGATTGTGCGAGGGGGTTGCACCTTGTTGATTGCATCGATCTGGTCTGGATTAGCCTCTATGCCTCTCTTACTGACCAAGTACCCAAGAAATTTTCCTGACTAGACACCGAAAGAACATTTGCTTGCATTAAGTTTCATTCGGTATTTCCTGAGAATTTCGAAGGTTTTTGACAGGCCCGAGAGGTGATTCTCCCTCTTCTTGCTTTTAACAAGCATGTCATCTATGTAGACCTCCATGGTGTCTCCCATCTGATCCTTGAACATCTTGGTAACCAGCCGCTGGTATGTTGGCCCTGCATTCTTGAGCCCGAAGGGCATGACCTTGTGGCAGTATAACCCAACTATTGTGATGAACGTCGTTTTGTCCTGGTCGGGGGCATATAGGGGGATCTGGTGATACCCTGAGTATGCGTCCATGAAACTCATTCGCTCGTGAGCTGCGGTGGCGTCTACTAGTTGGTCTATCTTCGGGAGGGGGAAACTATCTTTAAGGCATGCTTTGTTGAGGTCACTGAAGTCGATGCAAACTCTCCACTTCCCATTGCTCTTCGAAACTACTACTGGGTTGGATAACCATTTGGGGAATTTTACCTCCCATATGGATCCTTCATCCAGAAGTTTTTCCACTTCTTTTTCAACCGCTTTAGCCTTCTCGGGTGCAGTTCACCGTGGCTTCTGCGTGATTGGCTTGAATGTGGGGTCGACGTGCAACTGATGACAGACCATACTAGGATCGATTCCAGGAAGTTCGTATGGTTCCCATACGAAGACATCTACGTTGCGCCTCAACAAGGTTGTCAACTCCTTCTATTCTTGGTCGGTGAGAGATACTCCAATCAATAAGTCTCTGTTATTGTCACCATCTCCGGCCATAACTTCTACCAGGTTCTCGATGATCCACTCGGAGGGGAGGAGCCTAGTCTCCTCTACTCCAGGTCTTCCATACTTTAATTTCTATTTAGAAGGTGTCAGACCGTCTTCAATTTTCTCGCTGTGCATCTCGGACATCTTCTCTTGTTTTGAACGGATGGCTACTATGAAGAACCTTCTCGCCATGGCCTGATCACCGTTGATTTCCATTACTCCACGATCAGTTGCGTACTTGATTTTTTGATGGTAGGTTGAGGAAACTGCCTTCATCGCATGAAGCCATCCCCTACCGAGGATGGCCTGGTATGGTGAGTTGATGTCAACTACCAAAAACTCGATCATCTTCGAGACATTTTCAGCACGCACTGGTAGTACAATCTTTCCCAGGGGCATAGTCATTTTTCCAGCAAAGCCAACTAAAGGAACAGTAGCTTCCTTTCGATTCGCGATGCTTAACTTCAATTTCCTGAATAGGTTGAGGTATGTTACCTCGGATGAGCTTCCTTGATTGATGAGCAGCTTGTCGATGTCAAAGTTGTCTATCCTGAGTGTAATGATCAGGGCATCATGATGTGGGGTCCTTACTCCCACCAGATCTTCATCCGTGAAAACAATATGCTTGTTATAGTTGACGTCCTCTGCTCATCGGTGCTTTCCTGACTGTGACTTTGCTGGATCGATCTGAAAAGCCTGTATTACTGCTGTAAGCTTCTTTATCTCCATTCGAGCTGAATTCCCTTGGATCTTCTTGGCATCAGATGCCCCATGAATTACCACGAACTCATGTTGGGCATCATCTTCGAGCACGTTGTCAGGTCTTGCTTCTCTATTGGCAGCTACCTTCTTCGCCTTTTTCTCTACAAACTGGTTTAAATGCCCGGACTGGGCCAGTTCCTCGAGGTGAGACTTTAGAGCTTTGCAATGCTCAGTCTTGTGTCCTCCCTCTTTGTGAAAAGCGCATCTCAGCGCATTGTTCCTCTTTGAGGGATCTCCTCCCATTTTTCTGGGCCATTTGATGAATGGCTCGTCTTTGATTTTCGCGAGAATTTTGTAAATTGGTTCTTTGAAGACGGTGTTGACCGCCTGGAATGCTTTTGACGTATCATTGTTTCCTCCGTTCTTGGAGCCATTTTTGCCCCGTTCTTTCCTCCTTTTTTCTGGTTCTCAACTTTGTCACTTCCCTTGGTAGTGAGTTTAGCTCGACCGTTTTCTCCGGTACTGAGGTGGGTGACGTCTTCCACCTTGGCATACTTCTCGATGCGAGCCATTAGGTCGTCGATGGTTATGGCTTCCTTCTTCGTCAGGGACTGGTAGAGAAGGGAAGAACTGGGTAGCCCAATTTTAAAAGAGGCCACCGCCACTTGCTCCGAGCAGTCCTCGACCTCATTGAACAACTCCCAGTACCTTTTCGCACAGTCTCGGAGGGTCTCCTGAGGCGTCTTCTTCATTGTAAACAAAGCATCCATCCTTTTGGGATGGGATCTACTAGTAATGAAGCGGGCCGTAAAGAGTTCGGCCAGGGATTTGAAACTTTTGATGGATCGATGGGGGAGTCTTTTGAACCATTTCCGCGCCACATCATGCAAGCTTGAGGGTAAAATACAGCACATCAGTGCATCCCGATGATTCCCGAGGGTCATGGCCTGTCGGTATTGCCTGACGTGATCGATGGGATCAGTCTTACCATCATAAATCTTGAACCTTGGAATGGAAAATTGCTTGGGGGCTTCTTCCTCTTCGATTTCCCTCGTGAAGGGTGACTTCATCTGGGTTTTGAGAGCTTGCCTTGTGAGTCCTCTGGTTGATCTGGTACCGTGGTGGGCAGGATGTTGGTCCATTTCCCTGCTTGACCAGATCTCGTATGTTCTCGTTGTTGTGAGCAGGGCTCTTGTAACGTCTAGCTCTTCGCAGCTGCTCGCGGAGGTCGTTGTCTGATTCGTTTCCCTCGACCTTTCAAGATCTTCGCCTAGGGCTCCTTCCTCGGCTGCGAGACTTTCTCGCCTGAGGGCTAGGACTGCGGTATGGACGTCTCCTGTTATCAGAACGAATCTCCCTCTCCAGTCTTTCCAGTCTTCTTTTCAGGCGAGCATTCTCAGCCTCGTACTTATGAGAAGACTCCCTTTGTTCATGGAGCCTTCACTCGTACGCATCAATCAATCTGGATATCTGTGTGTACCTCGCTGGTCCCTGGCTTTCTTCTGAGGCTGGTTTTTCCAAGCGAGCCCTCTGATCTGAACGTCGAACTTCAGACCTAATCCTGCGAGGAGCAGGTGGTTCTTGAATATCCCCTTCCTGAGGGGCATTGCTGCTGTGACCAGACATTTTAAACTCCTTTCTTGGTGTGGGCTCTTCTCAGGGAAAGATGAACGCTTCCCACAGATGGCGCCAATTGTGGTAATAATTATTATGCAACATAAATAAATACAAGAGAGGCAATTACCAAGGAAGAACAAGGAATGAAAAATGACAATCACACAACAAAAGATGTACGTGGTTCAGCAAAGATGTGCCTACGTCCACAGTGGTGCAGTCGATATTATTTCTATATACTCCGGAGAGTGGTTACAGAGAATACAAGTTGTCCTTATGCCCCGGACCTAGGGTTTAATATATACATGTACATTTCGGTGAGTGGGGGTGATGGGTTCCCCCACGTCTCCCATCCTTTCTATAACTTCCCTTCAGGGGAACATGGGAAGAGACCGAATCAAAATAAGAGGTGGGGGGCCTAGACTTTGGGCCGCCAGAACTAGGCTACTCGTCTAGGCCCATGATATTAATTCTGGGTACCCACAGATATTCCCATACGAAAATGAAATATTATATTAATGAAATCAATCATGGAGTTACCAACATCACATAAGGGTCACGATTTAATCTGGGTTAGTGTGGATTGATTGACCAACGTAACTCATTTTTTACCAATTTGGGTGGAGTAACAACTGGGCAGTATGCCCATATTTTCATAGTAGATCTAGTAAGAGTGCACGGGGTGCCACCCAATATTATTTTGGACTCAGATAAGATCTTTGAGTCCCACTTCTAGCAGAGTTTTCAAGAGGCGACAGGGACAGAGTTGTGTTTGAGCACGATGCATCACCCGTAGACTGATGGGCAGGTGAAAAAGGTGAATCAAACGTTGGAGGATAGGATGAGGATGAGTATTTTATATTTTAAGGGTAGCTAAGAGCAGTAATTATCTTTAGTAGAGTTTGCGTATAATAACACATACCAGTTTACTATTGGCATGGCACCATGTGAGGCTTTATAAGGGAGACCTTATCGTTCGCCCTCTATTTGGTTAGAGGTGAGGGACCACAGGCTTCTCGGTATGGACGTGATTCAGGATACGTCGACAAGGATTGAGTTGAACAGGTGTCATATTCGGGTAGCTCAGGACTGACAGAAGAGTTATGCCGATACAAACTAGAGATTCTTAAAGATTGACGTGGGTAATCATGTGTTGCTATGGGTAATTCCCAAGAAGGGAGTGATGAAGTTTGGGAAGAAAGTGAAATTGGCACCTATATATGTGGGGAATTTTTCTATCATCAAAAGGAAAGGGTTGGTTGAGTATAGGTTCTCATTACGGGAACAATTGCAGCTGATTCACAACATGTTTCGTGTGTCATCATTGAGGAGGTATCTCATGGATGACAAGGATCACCGACATATAGAGTTGGATGAGATAGACTTACAACGAAATATTTCTTATGAGGAGAGACCAGATGATATTTTCGAATATAGTGAGTGGGAGTTTCATTCAAAGGTAGAATCGTTAGTGTGTGTGTAGTGGGCACACCATAATATTTTTGAGTCGACATGGGAGCACGAGGATGACATGCGAGAAAAGAATCCCGAGCTCTTTGTGGCAAATACGTTTGAATTTTTGAGGACGAAATTTTGTTATTAGGAGGATAATGTAATACCCAGTACTTTTATGAGCATTTAATTTCCAGGTGTGCATGGATTTATTAATTTAATTGAAAAAATTAAACTAGTTTCGATAAATATTAGTTAAGGATATAAGGATTAATATTTATTGTTATTATTATTATTTACTTGCGTGTGATAATTAAATAGAGATGTGGTTTATTATATGTCATTTATGAGTGAAAAGCGACGGTTTATTATATTATGTTAATAGAGAGTTACATCAGTGGATTTATATAGTTTGTGGGCTAGGCGTACTGTATGCGTGTATTGGGCCCAGTTAATGAGATGTTGTTGTATTTGTAGTTGCGTGACTCGAATGACCTTTTTGAGTGCACCGATAATTCGAAATGTGTTAAGATAGTCTAAAATAGGTACTCGGGGGTTATAGTTGGGTACATGGGGCTTTTGAGACATTGTAGAGCCTATATAGTGGTATAATTGCCTTTTTATCATTAGGGCTACACCTAAAAAGGGGGTTTGGGGTGTGATTAAGAGGTATTTAAGGATTAGGGAGGTGGATGACAACCCATTTTTTAATCTTTGCATAATTATGCTTAATGGAGAGTTTAAGAGAAGAGAAAAGAGAAGAAATGGTGACAAGAACTTAAAGAAGAAAAGAGAAAAGGAAATCTCCGAATTCAAATCATCCCTACGTAACAAGACTTCAGATTCGTATCCTTAAAGGAAAGTGTTTACTTGGTCTAGATTGAAAACATTTGTAGTTAATTACATTTTTAATTCATAGGATCAAATTTGAGATTAAAAGATTAAAACTTTAAGAATTAATGTAAATATATTTATGTTGTCATTAACATCTGATTGTATTTGATCATTCAATAATGGTGAATATGTAGGAATTTCATGATTTAACTCTTAGTTTATAAGTATGAAAATGTAGGACATCGATAGGGTGCTAGAATCAATGAAATTTCAAGTTTGATTAATTTTGGGCTAGATTGAATTGGTCAATGATTAGAAATTCTATTGATTTGTATTGGGGCTTAATATGAGGTTATAATGCTTATGGGTTGATAATATATTTACGTGGGTAGTAAATTTGATGTTTTGGGAGGCTTATGACCTCTACTAAATGGTTTTAGAGGAGAAAACCTGAGAAATAAGATGATTAGCAGCCCAACATACCGAACTGATTCGCTGGGGGAGAAAATGGATTCGATTGAGTGAACCAGTTCAATATTCTATGCGAACTGGTTCGATTTAATGGCCGGAACAGTTTTTGTTTATGCGTTATTTTGACCCGTTAGAGCTTTAAAGATGAAGGTAATGTCTTTCGAGGTAGAGTGGGATTACTGGGTAATATTTTTAGGGTTTAGAGAATGTGTTAGGCCAATGGATAGATGGGTTTTCGTGCGACGAATCGGTAATTTAAGTGAGTGAACACTAATATGTAGAAATAGGGAATTCGATTCAAACTTTGGGATTGGTAGACTAGTACACTATGGGATAAGTACGAGGTCCGTACTTTGTGTGTGTGTGTGTGTGTGTGTGTGTATATATATATATTGGGGTGACTTTTATATATATTTGTGTGATTCTTACTTATTTGTATTGAACATACTACTTGATAGTGCTATCGATAGGAGGTTGCGCATAGTGGGAAGACCACCCTCGCGTTGACCAGTAGGTGTTGGATTGACTCCCAGGTTATAGTATTATTCCATAACAACAATCATAACCTTTGTTGTTTGTATTTACATTTGGGTTTTCTAGAAACCACATTCTAGGACCCTCCTAGGCCCCTCCTTAGGTCCCTAGAACCTCCCCAATACACTACAAACTCTAGGTCATACTACAAGTACCGAACTTGAGGCCTTCGGGCACTCTTAGGCCCCATTTTACTCTGGTGAACTATATCGTTAGACAAAAAACTCAATGAATCTTCGAAGGGCTATGAATACCCTTTCCAACAGTCCACCCCGTATGCAAAACGACATAACAGTTCGGATGAACGGACCATTTCAGTACTAAAAATTAATCTGGAGGCCACTAGGCGCTCTCGGGCCCCAATTTGACCCAAATAAACATCACGATCGGAGTGAGAGCTCAATGGATATTCGAATAGTACTGAAACCACTTTCCAATGGTTTTACCCTTGTGTGAAACGACACTATAGTTGCGACGAATGATCCATTTTCCCCCAAAAATTAATCTGAAGGTCATCGAGCGCTTCTGGGCCCTGTTTGACAAAAGTTAAATCTCTGAACTGATCAAAGCTCTTTGGAACATTGAAGTACCTCGCATAACCTTTCAAATGGTCCACTCTGTGCTCGATTCGGACTTAGGGTTTGGACGAACGATTGATCATCGTTCGATGATCTTTCGTCCAAAGGATCAATGGGCGCTTTCGAGCCCCGTTTGACCTAAAGACAACTCCTAGACTTAGAGCGGCCTAAGTGTTCTTAAATTTATCTTAATTACCTTTCTAATGGTATGACCCGTGTGCAATTTGGACTTACGAATTGCATTTTATAAGAATTTAAAAAAAAAAATCATGAGACTGCCCATTGGCAGGTCCATTTCACTGCTTATCGGCAGTGTGTCTTGGGCCACCTGATGATAGGTAGGACAAGGACTATGTCGATCAGCAGTCCCCTATCCTATATAAGGATAGAATGAGATCACTTTGAAAGACACACCAGATCCATCAATATCAGTGATCACATCAATATTCTTCTCTCTCATAACATTTCATTCCCATCATCCTCATACCCAATTTAACAAAAACTCTTTCTCTCTCATACAAAATTCATCCCAACTTGCAAGAAAGTTTATCAAGGATCAAGATCATGCCTCGAGTCTCCAAAGATGGTCCAAATATTCTTATCTCTATTTAAATTTCTTTATTTTTTCATTATTTAAATAAATTCTCAATTTAGATTTTATTTTAGATCATATGCATTAATATCTCATCATTTATTAGTTGTATTGCACATACTTTATTTTCTATAAAAAAAACAAAGGAAAAGAGGGTTATACCCATAAATTTCGGCGGGTTTCTTCATCAGATTTTTTCAAAACTAAAAATATATTTTCTACCCACACACATATATAATAAACTCCCACTTGAATTTATGGGATAAAACCCACCCTTGTGACCGCATGCGAACTACGTGCACTTTGATGCCTTTATAGGTTACGTAGGATTCTTGGGATAAAACCCGAGAGTCGAGTCCTATTTTCCTATTTTTATTTTCATCATTTTCTTATTCTATCCATGTTATTCACATATATCATACTTGTGATTCATACTTGCATATCTAACATATATTATCGTTTCATTATAACGATCAATATTTGATAAGCGCACACATCAAATTTTGTAATTATTATTGTGGAAAAATTCCTATGGATGACCTCACTCCATCTTTTCCATGATGCGAGTCGAGCGATTCCAATCTCCAATTACATACAAACACGACACACGTCACAAAGGAATTAGGGAAAATTGTAACACAATCCCCATGAGAGACCGAAATGGAAGGTAGGTGTCTAACACCTTCCCATTATGTAACTTAGCCCCCGAACCTCTGAACTATTGGTTTCGCAAGCATCAGTTTATCTTTGATGCTGCTCTCTCGAGACGGTGACATATTATTTTTCCTATTTTGTGCAAAATAGGTTGGCGACTCTATCTATTTACATCAGCCCAACATCGACGATGGCCGAAGCACTCCCACAATGTAGAGAGGGGCGCGATACTTTTATCTCCTACTCCTTGTCCTCCGAAAACACCCCTGCGGTGAGAAAAAGATGGAAATGGAGGAAGATTCTTGGGGATGGCCACTGTGGCGACTCCGCTGAGGACTGACTTAAGAGGGCTAGACTCTATTTTCATGGGTCATTACCATTTTCTACTTGTGTGCGCAGGCACCTACCTTTATGTTCCCTTTTTTCCATGTATTATTTCTTTTATATATCTTCCTCATGTTTATTTCACCTCTCACTCACTTTTCACTTCACACACTAGTAAATACTCTTTATGTACACCTCATACTACCTACACTTGTATATAGGTTCTCTTATACCCGCGTGTTGCACACACCACTTAGAATATCCATGCTTAGGTGTCACTAGCACACACCTCCACTTATCACACTTGCATGTGTCCATGCTCACTCACACTTATCACACACCACTTGTAGGTGATCCATGATTAGGTCACTACCACACACTAACTTATAGATATTCACACATCACTCACTCTCACATATCCATGCTTAGTATAATCTCCATGCTAGATTTACTTTTCATATTACTTGTATATTCTCCCTTATTAGTATAGGGCTCATCATGCCAAATAAAATACTCTCTCCATAACACACTAATAAAGAATAATGCATTTTGCACACTACATCACCAAGTAACATGGCTACTAACCAAAAATTTGTTCCACACTAGGGGGTCCCTTTGTGATGGACGTTGATCCGGCAGGTTGCAGTAAGCCTAAGAAATATGACTCTCACCTTCCAATGGACAAGTACCTTCGACGTATATCGAACGGTTACCCCCGCATCGTATCGCTTGACCGAAGTCATGACTAGAGGTATATAGCAGGGAACTCATTCACACACGTTGAGTATTCGAATTCTCTCTTAGACATATTGGCCCTACGAGGTATATAGTAAGGGAATTCACTTACACTCAAGTCTATCAAATGGCTTGTCCACACGTACCGATTACCCTCAAAAGCAAGATGTATATCATGGAAGTCATGCCAAAGGGGGGAACCTTTCCACTAACCCAAAAATTGCATACCCTCATATAGGGGTTAAACCTAGGATATTAATATTTAGTTTGTCGTCTACTACCCGAAACTCTATCGAAATGTCGAGTCGACATGCCGCCTAAATTTTCGTGCAATTTCGTCTTTTTTCAAAATGGGCCCCTGTTCGTTAGCCTGACAACAAGTCAAAACCATGTTTTACGTATTTTTTCAAACCTAATTTTTCCCAGGCTCGGATCCCATCCATCATTTCTTTTGCATTTATGTAAACCTAATACAAGTTTCATAATAATAATAATAATAATAATAATAATAATAATAATAATAATAATAATAATAATAATAATCGTGCTGATACTTTTCTCTCATTTTTCCTCCTTCCTACCAAAAGTGTCAAAAACATTTTCCCTTGATTTATCAAAATACAAAAAAACATTTTTCCTCCTCTTTTATGGGTCGGCTCTGGCCCGGCTCTGGCAGTTCTCCTGGCCAGGCGCTGGTAGTTCTCTAGCCCGGCTTTGGAAGTTCTCCTGCGACTTCCTTCGAGTTCGGAATCCACCTTTACCCACTCTCCATGGAGAATGAAAACTATGTACCAAATGTGCAACGTGATTTGATGACAGTCCTAGTCAAATTTATCGCCAAGATTGACAACTTTCAAACTGAGGTTCATGAGATAATGCGAAATCGGTCCATATACCCAAAGATCCCGATATTCTCTTACCTCTTGATAGGGTCTGCCATACCTGAGCCTATTTAGGTCCCAAAAGAATATCAGGACTTTCCACGCGCCCCTCCTGCCAATGGGCAACACCAGCTCAGCTCCCTATGCCAAACCTTGCCTAACCAAGGGCTAACCTACCAGTACCTGTTGATTCGAAGGAAGAAGAGTTGAAAAAGGTCAAGGAGGACCTTAAATTTTTTGACCAAGAAGAATGACCAACTCCGAATCTCCGAGAACAACATGGATTACACCTATATCTCTCCGTACCCTAAAGCGGGATGCTAGAAAAATTCAAGATGCCTAACATTGAGAAGTTCAGGGGTATAGGGACCCCAATTATTTATTACAAATCTACCACTAAGCCATGACTCTCCTAGGTGCCTTCAAGGAAATAATGGAACAAATGTTCCAACAGACTTTGAAGGACAACGCTCTTCGTTGGTTTATATCCCTCGAGGAATCCAAAATTCATAGCTGGGAGGATGTTGCTCGTGAATTCATGTCACAGTACAAGTACAATGATAAAATAGAGGTTACACACCGTGATTTAGAGCTTATTAAGCAGAATCTCGAAGAAACTGTTAGTAATTTCATAGTAAAATGGAGGGAGAAATTGGCCACCATGACCAACCGGCCTTCCGAAGAGGAGCAAGTTAGTATTGTGAAGAAAAACTTCTTACCCCATATCCGAGTGACGATGGGAGGACAGTATTACCACCATTTTCAAGCCCTCCGGGAAGCAAGAATGGAGATTAAAGAAAGTCTTGCCAAGACAGAAGGTGAGCTAAAGAAAGTATTCGGATAGTTCACTCCAAGAAAATATGAAAAACTTGCTACAGTCTTGACTATCAACAACATCTCATAACATGCTACCTCTTGGGTGCCAAAAAATCATGTCATCGCGATCAGAAAAGAATAAACCAAGCTTCATGCTCCCCTCTCCAAAGTGTACCAATCCCTATTGAGCTGAAATATCATCAAGCAGTTGGATACTCGTCCATTACCAAACCCACTTCCCAAAAATTTCAAACTCGACACCCATTGTAATTTCCATCAAAATACTGAATCACTGCTTCCATCTATGAAATATAATCCAAGGTTTGATTAACAGGGTGTCATTTCCCCACTAGCCAATTCTAAAACAAACACCACTCATAATGCATTCCTAAATCATGCAAATGCCATCTTCCTATAAAATGAGTTCGAATTCGATCAATTTACCCAGATTGTACCCACTAAATCAGCCATTATACCCGTATATTCACTTAAACCCCTTAAGGTTTACCCATATTTTCTCCCACACACTGTCGGTTTTGCCGATCAGGCTCTCTCTCTTCTTACAAGAGAATGATTTATCGTTCATACTCATTTCGGAGGGAAAGATATGGAATTGCCAGCGGCATTAAACCAACTCCTAGAGTTTAGGATAAAATTTCCCTAAAAATGACCATTGACTTCCAGAATTCAACACACTATTCATAAAAGTCGGTAAGTGGTCTCGAGAATCAGATAATTGGGTGGTACCCGTTGATGAAGTTAGTTTTGACAATGCAATTCAAATAATGGGAGTCTTGTTCTGAAAGACTAACGAGATATATAGTATTTCTAAGTTACTCAAAGCATTAAAACTACAGGGGTAATTAGTCCCTCCACTTCTATATCTCCCCCTTGAGTGGGAGGATTTATATGAAGAAGTCATTGAGGTTATGGAATACATTGACTTCGCGTGGAAGGATGACATCATTTCCACCGAATGGGGCGATGAGTTTCAGAGTTCAGATGAAGAGTGAATCCATGAAAAGGTTAGCCCAATGATCAGTGTCAGTGTATGGGGGATGGTATCATTTGAAGATCTACTAAGAGAAATTAATAAAGTGGTCGAACAACCCGAGATAAATGAAGAAATAGGGTTTTTGTTCTTCCCCTCTTCAATGAACCATATGATAAGATCTCGGAGGTACTAGCAGAGTCCAAACCCTCAATCAGCAATGATGGAGAGAAAAATCCTCAACCAGTTGAAGAAAACTTAGTCCAACATCACATTGTGGGGACTCTTCATGTCTTCCCAGCTACACCACAATGTCTTGATAAAATTTCTTACCGGTCCCACAGTCCCTCTTTCCACAACCCCAGAAGAAGCAGTAAACCTAGTCGCATCCTTAACCTCTACTAGAATGCTCTCCTTATCTGAGGAATAGATCCTTAAGTTTGCTCCTAATCACAACTATGCTCCCAATATCTCTGTTGAGGTAATGGAGAAGATAATCTTGCTTTCACTTATTGACAACAGATCAACATTTCATGTTTGTCCTTTAAGAACCATTAAAGTAAGTGACCTTGCTCCAAATTTTATCGTTGTGTGTGCTTATGACAACACTCATCGAGAGGTGATGGGATCCATAAATCTTATAATAGGGGTTGTCCCTATAAATCCTGTTACGGAGTTCCTAGCCATTAATATACCTTCTTATTTCAATTTATTTCTTGGTTGAACATGGCTTCACAACATCAAAGGGGTGTCTTCCTCTATCCATCGGAAACTGAAGTTCTTCGCCAAAAGGTAGGCCATCACCATCTTGGATGACGATGATAATACTTAGAATGCAAGAACCTGTAATTCGGTACTAGAGATACAAAATGGGGAAAATGATATGCTTTTGTCTAGTTTTTAGGTCGAACCACTTCCACTCCCAGTAGAGGATGATTTCAAAGATAGAGTATATCCAGAGCATAACTCTCACGGTAATCTCAACATGGACTGGGGCTGGGATGACGAAAATAGGGGATACTAGAACCTATAATATAGAAGAAGGCCTTTCCTCCATGTGGCCTGGGTTATGAACCATCATTAGAGGAACTCAGAATGCTCCACTAACCCCGGTTGAAGTGAAGGTTAGAAAGTACCAATACCATTTTAGAGGGCTCCTTGAATGGAAGATTCGTCAAAGAGGGTGAAGATTTTCCCTTTTGTGGCTTTCTCAAACCATGGTATGATCATGTGGACAAGAAGATGAAGTCGGGAATGGAGATCTTTTTCCAAGACAACTACTTATAGGCCGAAAGTTCCCAGCATCATATGCAACCGCTCGTTGAGAAGAGTACAGTTGTTACTGAAGTTTCTGAGGGAAATGACTGTGAGTACTCATTCAATTTGCAAACATTGGGGTTGACGCTTTGCATAGTCCACCTTAACACTACATCATTAGATCCATACTTCCTAATTAAGACTACTGATGCACCTATCCTCAACTAGAATGCTATACCAGTTCCACCTGCAGAGATACAACCCAAACCAGATGTTTATCCTATTTCTTCTTCTTATGTTGTCCCTACTTATTATGATAATAATATATTCGAGACCTCCTTTGATGAGGTTTTGAACCATATTTTTCCCGAGATTGAAATAAATGAAGATTTTGAATATCTTATTGCCTTACATAAATTATCTTGATTCTAATCAAACTCTTAATGATAATGATTTTGTAAATTAACAATTCTTAATTGATCTTAATAAGGTTAATAATAAAAAACATAACCACGTTCAAATTAATGAAGATGAGACTATTGTTATCAATCTCGGTTCTATTAGCTAATTATGTGATATTAGGATAGGTTCTACTCTTGACTAGCATGTACGCTCATAACTCAAAGAACTATTGAGGAATTTATGGACATCTTCACATGGTCCTATGGCGACATGACTGGCATTGATCCAGAGATCTCTTAGCACGAGATTCCAACTCTCCTAGAATGTAAGACGGTTAAACAAAAACTATGAAAGTTCCGCACCGAATGGTCGCTCAAGGTTAAAGACGAGATTTTCAAACAGTTGAATGTAGGATTTATTCGAGAGATTGAATATCTCATATGGTTATCCAACATTGTACTCGTGATGAAATCAGGTGGAAAGCTTCACATATGCGTTGATTATCGAGATTTGAATAAAGACTTTCCGAAAGATGATTACTCGTTACCCGATATTGACATGATTATAGATTAGATGACTAATCACGCTCTCAAGTCATTCATTGATGGGTCTTTCGGAGAAAATCAAATCAACATGGACCCTTATCATCAAGAAAAAAACTATATTCATCACCCCTTGGGTAACCTTATGTTACACAATTATTTCGTTTGGTCTAAAAAATGCAAGGGCTACCTACTAAAGAGATTCTACCACCATCTTGCATGATATGATATACAAATAGGTCGAAGTGTACGTTGATGATATGATCATTAAGTATAAGACTCAGTAAGGTCATCTTCCCACTCTTCGAAAGTTCTTCAAACGGCTAAGGCGATATTAGATGTGGCTTAACCCACATAAATGTGTTTTTGGCATCACCAAAGGGAAAACTTTTGGGATTCATGGTTATCTATAAGGATATTGAAGAATATAGTGCCAAACTGAAATCCATAGTCAAAAATCCACCACCTCAAATGGAGAACAAAGAACGGGGATTTTTAGGAAAATTATAGTATATCAGTCGGTTCATTAGCCAGTTGATTTCTATTTGTGAACCATCTTTAAACTCCTCTGAAAGGATTCAACCAAGGTCTGGAATGAATCTTGTCAGGAAGCCTTTGATAGAATAAAGTAATACCTAACCCAAATTTCGGTACTCATGCCGTCGTAGCCTAGTCTCCCTCCACTCCAATACTCGATCGTAACAGACACCTCATCTGGGGTTTTACTCGACCAATACTTTGAAGAAACTAGCAAAAAAGGCTACTATTCTAGCCATAAATTGGTTGGGTAATAAGTCAACTACATTTCCTTGGAAAAAGAATTTGTTGCCCTTGTTTGGGTCACCTAAAAATTACGACACTACATGCTCACTTTTCCTATCACACTTGTGTCCCGAATGGATCCTATTAAATACCTTCTTGAGAAACTTGCCTTGTATAGTAGAATGACCTCATGGTTAATACTACTAGTGGAGTTCAATATTGTGTATTTCATGCAGAAAGATATGAAAGGGAGAGACATCTCTTACTACCTTATTGACTACCCTATGGAAGAAGCCGACGTTTGGATCTCCGAATTCCCGGGTGAAGATATCCTTTGCACTTTTCAGGAAGACCTCTGGTGGAAAATGTTTTTTTACGATGCTGCCAATAAAAATGGATACGACATTAGGATACTCCTAACCTCCCTTGATGACTCTCACACTCCCATTTCCATCAAGATAGATTTTCCCTGGACCAGCAACATGACCAAATATGAGGCATGCACCGTAGGCCTCAAAGTTGATCTCAAGAAAGTAATCCAATGCCTAGATGTCAACGAAGACTATGCCCTTATCATCGACTAGGTCCTTAAAAGATGAAAAGCTCTTACCCTTCCATGCCCACCTAGAAGAGTTGGCCTCCTAGTTTTGAGATATCACCTTCCACTACTTTCCCCGAGAAAGAAACGAATTGACTAATGCCCTTGCTACCTTAGACTCCATGGTCGACATGTCATAGGGAATAGTGATGGCCCTTTTCATAGTCTAAAAATAAGCTAAATCAACCTATTTCTACCGCATTAAGTTTGTGACAGAAAAGGATTACTATATGATCAAGAGTTGGTGTAATAACATTTGGTGCCTCCTCAAGGACGGTAGGTACCCCCAATATGCCAACAAGAAATATCGAACAACACTCGACAAACTAGTTGCCCTGTACATTATCTATGATAAAGCATTATTTAAGATAAATTTTGATCGAACCCACTTACACTGCATCGCAGGGGATGACATTGAAGAGATGAAGCAAAAAAAACACAGCGAGGAATGTTAACCCGATATGAATTGCCCATATGCTCACTAAGAAGATTATCTGATAGGGTTACTATTGGACTACCATAGTTCAAGATTGCACTGCCTATGTCCATAGGTTCCTTAAAAGATAATAGTTTTCCAATCTATGGCGCTTAACTTTATGAGAATTATACAACATGACCTTTACCTGGACGTTCTCAACAAGAGGCATCGATATCATAGGGAAAGTTACACCCAAAGCCTCCAATGGGCACGAGTTCATCCTGGTTGCCATTGATAACTTCACCAAATGGGTTAAAGTCGAGTCATACACAATACTAAATGCTAAAAAGGTAGCCAAGTTCATCCAGGAGATTATTATCTATCGATATGAGGTCCTACACGAGATAGTATCAGACAACGGGTTATATTTTGAGACAGAAGTCACAGAATTAGTCGATGAGTATAGTATTTAGAGACACAAATCTTCTCCCTACCGACCACAAATTAATGATGCAGTTGAATCCACTAATAAGAAACCTAAAGAAATCATCCGAAAGATGACGAGAATTATTGAGATTAGGCCGATCGGATCCCTTACGCTCTCTAGGGATACCTCACTTCAGTCCAGGCATCTACTGGGACTACCCCTGACTCTATGGTATACGATATGGAAACATTCCTACCCTTTGAACTAGAAATACCTTTACTACGCATCATTATTGAAAAGAAGGTCAACGAAAAAGACTGGCATCAAAGCTAACTTGACAAGCCATCATTCTTGAACAAAAGGAGTCTAAAGGATCTATATCATATACAGGGATACCATCATTGGATAGCGCAATCTTTCAATAGGAGAGTTAAAGACTGTGGTTTTCGTGAATGGGATTTAGCCCTCAAATAAATCATATAACTCGTGTGCGACACTAGAGGGAAATTCAATCCAAACTAGAGTGGCCTCTACATCATGAAGATGATTCTGTCTGGTGTCTCCACTATACTTACTGACATTGCCGAAGAAGAAATGGCGCATCCAGTCAACCTGAACCGTCTCAAGAAAGTTTATCCCTAGTCCAAAATCTCGGCACGCTACAACTCCTCTCATCCCCCTTATATTCTAAAAAAAATCTTCATTTCTCTTTACTCAGAACTACGTGGGGCCTGATCCTATAAAAAAAAAATTCTTTAAAAAATGTAACTCAGAAAATTTTCAAAACCCTCAGAGGTATGTAGGCAGCTCATATGCTTTACACGGGAACAATCCCCTTATTTTTAACAAAATGTTATTATTTTCTTACCTCCGAGAATGAAAGTTCATTTTCTCGTTTACATAAACAAAAGGATTATGTATGCCTTAGCGATAAATATAAATAATTCAAATGAATAACTCATTAAGATGCACAACAATAAGATTAAAATCTTTTTTATTCCATTTTGGGAAAATTCAGCACAATTACACAAAGTATCAGTGTAAGGAGTCAAATAACTACACCCTCCAACCTACCAATCCTAAAACAAACGAAACGAAACTACTCATAAATAACTAACCATTCCTTCCCAAATTTATTCCAACCAAAAACAACCAAACACATCCCAGTCACAAAAATTATTAAAAAATATCACCAGCTTTACAAAAGACCCTAATCGTAGCTACCAGAAGCTCCAGCCCCATCATCATCTGCTCCTTGAGGCCCCCAAAAATCCCCTTCTTGGATGGTATGACTAAGGCAATCCATGGAAGGATAAGCCCGAACGAGCCTACAAAAAACCACTTCGCCTCCACCATAGTGTCAAACATGTAAAACCATATCTACCGGTCTCCTCGACCAAAACCTTAGACACTACCCTCTTCCACAGACATTTCAAACAGTCTCCAGACACATGCCTAACCCTACCAACAGATTGGGAAGGACGGGTTGACAACTGATGACTCTCACATAGAGAGCCCAACCGCATGAGCACGCATTTCTTCAAATCATCTACATGAAAGAAGTTTACGGTAAAAGAGGGAAAAATGTGTTCCCATCTCACTTGACGTATGAGCCATCAGGGAAAATAAAAAGAGGTCCGTTGGAGGCCAACTAACCGAACACACTGATATTCCCCCAGTTCTAGAATGGGATACAACTCCTCTCAGTAAGTGATAGACTAGCACTTACATCGAGCTCTGTGATCCATAAACCATTTTACCCAGTTCTCTATAGTCAGCCCAAAGAAGATGAAATAGCGGGTGAAGAAGTTTGGCACAGCTGCCAATGGATATTTAGGTGGACTACCAAAGAGGAATCTCTCACCCAATCACATGACCATCATGATCGGGCTACCTCTCAAAAAATTAGAATGGCCTTCCTGCCAAGCATTTAGACCATTCAGGGTCTCTCCTAGTATTAACTCTACAGGATTACAATGATATTACATCCAAGAAATAATTACAGCCAGTTAGGGGTCCACCTGTAGGTCCTCAGTCACCAGAAATAGCTTTGAAGTAAAGCCAAGGGAAACGACTTTGGCATGGACCACATCATTAACATACTACTGACTCATGGAGGATAGTGTAGCTAGGATGGAGATCATTCCTTAAGTGACCAATGGTCAACCCATCAATGGAGAGATATGGAGAAGTCCTGTTAACATCTCCCTAGGAGATCAAGAATATTCAGGCATGGCCACCACCACACTGGGATATACCCCCAACATAGCAAAAAACTCCTCATAGGTAAGGAAGACCTCATCTAAGCCAAAAGGAAAAACATGGTCCTCGGGGTAGTAAAATTGTGCTTCCGTCGTCATCATGTTCCAGTCAATGGGTCGATTGAACAATAAAGAGAACCGACGCAGGTTAAAGGTATCATAGTCTACGTTGTATGAACATAACTTCTAAATTCTAAAGATATGAGGAAAATTTCATAGTTATGGGAAGGGTCATTTTGGAAATAACGAGACACAAGAGAAGAAATAAGAAAGAGAAAGAAAATGAGAATGGGTGAATAAAACTCCCCACCTTACCCCCTTTTATACTTGAAGAATTTGGCTGAAAATAAGGGGCATGCAAAATACGAATGAAAAGCTACCCCATCAAGTACTAGTAGCTGAAGAAAGTGCAATTAAAGCTTTGGGGTTATTTGACTGGACTGGCCTACTGATATGCAGGACGAAGGGCATGCCGATCGGCACCCCTATTTTAAAGAGAATTTTATCTTTCCTTTTTGATCAAATATAAAAAACTTAAAAAAATAATATTTATTTAAAAGAATTCAGATTTTTTGTTCCTATATTTTACTCATCCTAAATTTTCTCTTGAGTAGTTCTATAATTTTTTATAGTCTCAGCAAACAAAGTAAAAATTTCATGTAGATGAAGTCATTTAAATCAAAGATAAATAAAAATCCCATTCATTTCATATATATATTGCCATCATTACATTTTTCACAAAAAAGAGGGGAAAGATAGAGGGACTGAAACTGAAACCCCAAACTCTCTCTCTCTCTCTCTCCCCCCCCCCCCCCCCAGGATCCCCCATCCCTGCGATGCGCATGCTTCCCCTCGTGAAGAGCTGAGGAGAATTCTCTACTCAATCGAGATCCTTCCTAAAAATAAGAAGATGGCACAAGATAAGAAGGAATCGAGATTGAATACCGAATGTGGGCCATCGCAGAAGCCACTTGGTCTCGGATGTGACTCGGCCAGGTAGTTGACACCCGAACATAATGCAAGGAAAATAAAAAGTCAAATTAGTTAGTGTAAAGAAAAATAGAAATCAGAAAGACAAAGGACAAAAAGATGAAAAGATATACCTTCGGCTAAAGGACATCCTCTGTCAGCCCCAACACAACCGGGTCCATCTCATTAAGGTAATGATTTATACTCAATGATCTCCCTACATGTAGTAGGATATTATAAGAAGGATGATCAAGCTCGAGAAATGGAACCTCCACCCCCACCACCGCTACTGACGTTAATGCACCACTAATGCTGTGAGAAGACCCCACCGACCAACTAGTACCCCTTCCTAAAGCCGTAAGAGGTGGAAGAATATTCAACACATCGTAGATGCATGACGAAATCACCCAGCTCATCACAAAGTCATGGTAGTCGTAAAATGCCACCATGTCTTTATATGATGAGTAGAGATCGCCAATAATTGGTGCTACCCTAACCTCCTCCAACATCTCTCGGACATGCCTCATATATCTCAGGGGCATCATCGATGGGACCATCACCTCATCCTCCAGGATTTTCCAAACTAATCTCTCTCCTAAATACCAAAAGTAGCCAAACTCGTGAGCCAGTAGCCGACACATCTGCGCATGTATCCCAATCACCCCTGTGTGCTCAATAGTCATCCCACAGGCATAAAAGGTCACATGAATATTTTGAAGATAAAGAAAATAGTTTCCAAGTAAGAGGACGCTAAAGAAAAGGATTCAAAAGAGAAAATAAGAAATAACCTAGTCGTTTGTCAAGACATTCAAGATCGGACGTACTGCCGCCAAAGAGGGAGACTACTTCGACCGTTGGTTGGACTTCCACCACCTGTACATCCTATAGAAGTGCCCCACCGACTCATCATGTAAACCAATCAAATAAGAATTAAACCCGATCACCTCATAGAACCACATTTACAAAAGGATAAGAGTAAAAAATCAGAAAAAATAAAAAAGAATGCATAAAGGAAAATGCAAAAAGAAAAATACCTCTATGAAATAAGTTGCCCTAATAAAACTATGTCATTATCACTGACTAAAAGCATCCAAAGAAGAATAAAGGTTCACCAAAGTCAAGCTCCCCCAGTCAAAGAGAGGGATATTCGAAAATACCCTAATATATGATAAAAATCACAAGTGGACAATGTCTTTGCTCGACACCACCAAAATCCCTCCCAATAGAAAAAGAATAAACAAGGGGGCCATCTTCCGCACCTGCAACCCATTAGTATCGTTGATCTGCCGCCTCAACAAAACCTCCCAAAAAAGAGATATACAAATCGAGTCCCTCGAGACTATATACCACACATCACCCAACACTGCATCCACTTTTGTCGATGTCACCCTCAAGGACCGTTCCACCTCTATTTTTGTCCCCTTATAGTCTATCCCCAGTAGCTGTTGGACATCAATGGTGGTCACCGTCATCTCCCAAATCCTAAGTGTATGGTGTGAGTAGTATCTCATCCAATGCAAACGCCAAACGACCAAAACCTGCTGAAGATACTACCTAGCACACCATCGTAGGAAGGTGCTCCCATACGTCCCTAAATCTCATCATCCCCGAGAGTGGAAACTCATAGCAGCAATTTCAGTCTGTCAAAACATAAAGAAAACTTTTGTCAAAATTCAAAGAAACAAGAAAATGATAAAAAGAAGGGAAAGAATGTCAAAAGTCATGTACTACTTACATAACCACGAGGGTTTATCACCCTAGATGATTGGTGATGAAAAGTCTCATACATAAGATTCCTGTCATCGGCAATAGTCTCGAAACAAGTTGAAAGAATTCTCACTGCTCAACGCTAAGGGCACTCTAGCCCGCCACTCCAGGTTTTGCCCAATCGTCAACTCCCAACCACACCATGTCAGTCTCGCTACTTAAGAAATATGCCATTTTCTAGTCTTGAATGAGGAAAGAATGCATGAGAAGATTGTATAAGAGAGAAGCAAAAGCTAGGAAATCTAGATATGCCCTTTTTTATAGAAGGCTAAAGGGTATGTCGATAGACAGTCCCTTGCCACCCACCGATCAGCACTATCCCTTCCCCTACCCAAGGCAACCCAGAAGATCGTACCACTACCGGTTGGTAACCCCTAAGACATAACGATTGGAATTCCCAATAATTTTGTTAAAAAAAACAAAATGCCAGAAAATTTCAAAACATTCTCGAAAAATTCCTAAAATTTCCAAATAAATATTGGAACATTTCTTCACCAAGAAATCAGTTTTCAAGCTCCCAAATCCCCAGTCAGATTAATTCCATATTTTATCCCAACCTCAAACCTAAAATTTAGCGCACTTGCATCCTAATAACCTCATACTCATCAAAAATCAAATGTTCCTCAACAAAGCTACTCATTTTCCTAGCTGGAACTGCCGAATGAAATTATTTCTCCCATGATTACAATTTCCCCCAAGAAGAGCTAAAAGCCCTAACTAGACATCTCCCCCTAGAAACGTATTCCTCGGAGGAATCCCAAAACCTGAAGTTATCTCCCCAAGTGGAATTTCTATACTAACATTTTTAGCTCTTCTAAAAAAAAATAATCCCTAGATAGATATCTCATCTCCAATTGAGTTTTAAATAAATAATCCCTAGGAGAGATAAAGGTCCTCGGAATTGACCTCGACCCTCATAATTGGTCATTCCCAGCTTTAGGTCCTTAGAATTGACCATGACCGTCAAAATTAGTCCCTCCCAACTTAAGGTCCATATAATTTACCTTAACCCTCAGGAATTGGTCACTCCTAACTTAAGGTCCTAAAAATTGACCTCGCCCCTCAAAATTGGTCACTCCTACTTAAGGTCCTCGGAATTGACCTCGACCCCCATAATTGGTCGCACCCAACTTAAGGTCCTCAGAATTGACCTCGACCTTCATAATTGGTTTCTCCAAACATAAGGTCATCAAAATTTACCTTGACCCTCTGAATCAGTCATCCTCGTCCCTCTAGGTCCATAGAATTGACCTCTTTCCAAAACATCATGTGGTGTCTATCCGGCGGCTTTCACTTATTCCAAACTCACCCATCGAAGGGATCTATAGACACCACATTCTAAGACCCTCATAGTTCTATACTTAGGTCTATATCACCTCCCTAATACACTACAAACTCTAGGTCATACTTTGAGTACCAATCTAGAGGCCATCGGGCGCACTCGGACCCTATTTGACTCTAGTCAACTCCATCGTCAGAGAAAAAGCTCAGTATTCTTGAAAGGACTCTAAATACCCATTCCAACAGTCAACCTTGTGAGAAAAATGGTATAACAGTTCGGACTAATGAGCCATTTCACTACCAAAAATCGATCTAAAGGCTAACGGGCACTCTCGAGCCCTGATTTGACCCCAATAAACTTTACCATCGAAGAGAGGTATCAATTGATATTCAAAGGGAACTAAAACCCCTTTCCAATAGTTTGAATCATGTGTACAATGGCACAAATGGTTTGGACAAATGATCCATTTCCCCCCAAAAACTGATATGAAGTTCATCGGGCACTTTTGGGTCGCATTTAACCAAGTCAAATCTTTAAACCGAGCGAAGATCTTTGGAACCTAAAACTACCTCGCATAAACATTCCAACGATCATCCCCATGCATGATTCGTAATTATGATTTGGATGAACGTTCCATCGCCATTCAACGATCTTCTGTCCAAAGGATCAACGGGCGCTTCCAAGACGCATTTGACCCAAAGTCAACTCCTAGACACGGGAGAGGCCTAAAGTATTCTTAAATGTCTCTAAATTATTTTTTTTAACGGTATGCTCTATGCGCGATTTGGAATTATGGATTGTGTTTTACGACCATTTTTTAAAAAATTTGTATGAGACTGCCAATCGGTAAGTCCATTTCCCTGCCAATCGACAGTGTGTCTTGGGAAAACTGTTGATAAGTAGAGCATGACCTCACTTCGAAAGACACACTAGATCCATCAATATTAGTGATCTCAGCAACAGTCTTCTGCAATAAGCAAAGTTTTCTTGTGTGAAATTCCTTTCCACCTTTCATTACCATCATCCTCAGACCCAATTTAGCAAAAATATCTTTATCGCTCATCCTAAATTCATCCTAAATTGCAAGTAAGCTCTTTAAGGATCAAGATCAAGCATCGAGTCTCCAAAGAAGGTCCAAACAACCTTCTCTCTCCTTAATTTTCTTTATTTTTGCATTAGTTATATAAATTCTCAATTTAGCATTTGGTTTAGATCATATGCATTAATATATCATCCTTTATTAGTTTTATTATACATAATTTATTTTCTATAAAAAAAATAAAACAAAGAAAAAGAAGGTTACACCCATAAATTCCGATGGGATTCTTCATCACATTTTTTCAAAATTAAAAATATATTTTCTACACACACACATATATAATAAACTCCTTCTTGAATCTATGGGATAAACCACACCCTTATAATACGAACTATGTGGACTTTAATGCCTTTATAAGCTATGTAGGCGTCTCGGGCCAAAACCTGAGACTCGAGTCCTATTTTCCTATTTTATTATTTTCATTTTCATCACTTTTCCTATTCTATCCATGTTATTCACATATATCATACTTTTTATTCGTACTTCCATCTTATCTAACATATATTACATTTTCATCATAATGATCAATATTTTAATAAGTGTACACATCATATTTTGAAATTATTTTTTTGGGAATATTCCTTTGAATGACCTCACTCCATTCTCTCCATAATGCGAGTCGGGCGTTTATTTTATTCAATTATATATACAGGTGCACACACTTCATAAAAGAATTAAGTAAAATAGTAACTCAAGCCCATGAGAGACCGAAAGAGAAGGATGGGTACCTAACACCTTCCAATTTCATAACTTAGCCACCGAACCTATGAACTATTGGTTTCGCAAGCATCAAGTTGTCTTTGATATTGCTCTCTTGAGGCGATGACATGTTCTTTTGCCTGTTTTGTGTGAAATAGGCTGATAACACTATCTCTTTACATCACCCCAACACCGAAAATGATCAAAGCACACCACGATGTAACAAGGGGCATGATACCTTTGTCACCCACTCCTTCCCTCTGAAAGTGCCCCCGGAGCAAGAAAGAGACAGAGGGGGAGGAATATTCTCGAGGATGGACACAGGTTCGATGGTGAGATTTTGATCCGGTGGCTCAGTGTGATGTGTGATATGCCTGGAGCCTAATATCACACGAGGCGATGCATCCATGAGGTACCGGCTCTAGGGATGCAATTATACCTATATAGCGAGTGATATATATATATATATATATATATATGCATGTATGTGTACGAGATATGATGTGTATATCCATTTATAGCATCGGTGTATCTATGTTATTATATTGTTTGAATATCTGTTTATGTCACAAGTGTAGGTATGATATTATATCATGTGTATACATATTTATAGCAAGTGTGTAGCTATATTATTGTTTATGAAAGTATACCAGATGAAGGTAGCATATGGTTAGCTAATGGTGAAGATTAATGGGATGGTCTTTGATAGCGGTTATTGTTCTAGTAAGATTGAGTAACATAATTTGGATAATAAAATGAATGGGTTAGGTGCTCACTCTAGGTGAGGTGATATTTTTACTCATGTGAGTGAAACCAGTTAATTAATTTTGAAAGTAATACACTATGTGTTTTAGTTATTTAAATCACTCAAATACTTTCAAAATATTTGCAAAAGTTTTTGGGCTTTGACCTATGGGAAAATCTACTTTCTTGTTTTTTAAAACCCCTGGTGTGCAGTAGAAGCAAGGATAGCAGAGGTAGATCTTTCATGTCCTTGCAAGAAGTATTTATGGATGATGTTGGATTTGATTGTAGCTGCTTCAGTTGTTTCTATCTAGATAGGATGCAATTTCATTGTACTTTTCCTTTTAGGTGTGTTGCCTGTAGTTGGATAGGCCTTTATTCATATCGAAAATGTTTAATTATTTATTAGTTTTGAGTTACGTTAGATGGTTATTTGTAGTGGCCGATGGTTTATTCGGTTCACGATTATTTATTATGCATTCAGTTATTTTTATATATTGTTTTGTTTTGTCTTATGTTTATTACTCGTTGCGATAATGATGCTAAGAATGAAATCATACTAGATTCTTATTTTATTTCAATAAAGAATTTATTACGCAGTATTAGAATAGGTGGGGTGTCATAAATTTAACTTTTTTTTATTATATATTAGTTGGATATATTTCATGTCAAAATATTTAAGTGATGCAAAAAGTCGAGCCCAAAAGATTGATTCACTTAGATGTTTGTGAGAGTATTTTTGTCTATTACCTATAAAGGCTTCTGATTTGAAGACATGAATACATCTAGATATTTATTTCCTTTTGTTGTTCCCTTTGAAGAATATAATTTTTTCATAAATGTTAAACATTTGACCATTGCACACACTCACGTTATTTCAAAAGAGATATTATTTTTAAAATGTTTTTGTGAGAATTCTTCGAGTGGTGTAGTTAGTTTGAAAGGGTTCAAGGTATGATATTTCAAAAGATCATTAAAAAGTTTTATAAAGCTTTTGGTTTAGATTTGTTCTAACGGATTATAATCTTTTTGAACGACCCATGTTATTTGTTGGATAAGTCAAAAAACTCCTCAAAAAATGTGCAGTAGAAGCAAGGATAGCAGAGGTAGATTTTCCCATGGTTTAGGTCTAAATATTTTTTCTTTGGGGTCACACTATTCAAAATCATGCGCACGAGGAAACTGAATTGCCTTCCCAGTGTAGTGAAAATTCAAATTTTTCTATGAATAGGCCTTGTTTCCCTCCAAATCATTTAAGACTTTTTCCTCACTTCAAAATACATCTTTTGAGGAGTTTTTCGAGTTTGAGAGGAGTACTTTCTCTCTCTAATGAAAATTGAATGTTCATTTGAGAGTTTGTGAGATTTCTTCTACATATATACTTTTATATATTCATTTATAAATTTTTTTCAAAGGTTTTAATCCACATATATCCTTATTAACATTTTATTTTCAAATTAACCATATGATCTAAACTCCAAGATATAAAGAGAGGTGCTTAAGGTATTGAGAGTTAGATCATGGTGTTGATGTATGACAAAGAATGGAATTTCATATCCGAGATATGGAGCCTCAATCAAATTTTTCATTAGAACTGGGGGAGTCACAGTATCCATAAGTAATTTATTGTGAGTTCATAGGAGCTAATTGCTTGTTTGTATTGTGTAAAATTAACTTTTCAAATCTAATGATATGTTGGGTCACACCAAGGTTTTTAACCCGTAATTTTGGGTTTTTTCCTCGTATATCTAGTGTTGTGATATTTTTTATGGTTATTTTTAATTTCATATTGTTTAATTGTGTATGTGTGATTGCAATTTATCTCATTGAAGTTTAAATTGGAAAATGGCTTAGATTTAGGTTTTGTTTGGAACTTAATTTTAAAATATGACAAATTTATTGAGATAACCTTTTCATCCCCCCTTTAGGTTATGTTTTAATGTTCACACACTTACGTTTTCAATCGATTTTAGATAATGGTTGCTCAATTTGGCTTAACATTCTAAGTAGATCCTTGAATTGTGTGTTTTTCTTGTTTGTGAATTCTTATGCAAATTTTTATGCTTTAGGCGTGAGTCTAGAGAACATGCATCTATCATCACTTTCATCTTTAGCTAAGAACTCTTCTCACGCTTCGGGTGAGTTTTAGATCCAAAATTGTGAATAGTGATAATGAGATGAGTGGTGATGAGTAAATTAATGAAATTAAGTGTGATTACACTAAATTGTTTCATAAGTGAGTCAAGTTGAAGAGATTAAACATTAAAATGAGAAACAAGAAGAGGAAATCAGTCTGTTGAAGGAAAAATATGAAATGATTTTTGAACTCTAATGTAAGTTAAAATGAGTGAATGATCAAAAATCTTCTTTAGAAAGTGAAAAAGGTGATATTTTTAAAATGACATGTAAACTCGAGAAAGATTTCAAAAATTTTGAAATAAAATAAATAGATTATAAAGTAGAAGCTATTTCTCTTAAAAGTGATTTATCAAATGCTTTGAAAGTCAAGCTTTTGGTTCAGGAGAGATGAAAAAAATGCTATTGAGAAATGTATGATTAAAAATGGTAAGAAATGTATTGGTTTTGATAATTACAGTGCTTCCCCTAGTACCTTTAATACTTTTGTGCATGAAACTAAATATGATGGTGAATAAAATGATTCTACTCAAGTTAAAGTTGAAAAAGTTTCTTCAAAACGAAAAAAACTTAAGAAGAATGTTTTGCCAAATAAAAGTGAAAAAGTATATGTGAAAATGGAAAATGATTCTCAAATTAGTTAATCCAAAATTTTTCAAAAACATCAAAAGCAAGAGAAACTAGGAAAAGTTTTCAAAGAGCCAAATTCTCATTTTGGGCATCACGCAAATCATTTGAAAAGATAAAATATTTCAAAATCAAATATAACAATATTTTTCAAAAATAAGTTGGACTTTTCTCCAAAACCATTTTAGACCTACAAGTGCTACGATTGTTTCATGAGAGAACACTTGAATTTTTTTTCTTTAAACTTCAGCGAGATGAGAAATTTTCTTGCTCCAAGTTCTTGAGGAGAAATGATTTTCAAGGAGTGAACATGAGACTTTAAAATATATTGAAGAAACTTTAAAAAACGTTGGTGAGTTGAGAAAAAGGCAATCAAATGAAGCCTAAGTGGGTTAGTAATGGAATCCATAATTGTTCTATAGTGATTGTGGATCTTAAAACTTCAAATTTGAGTAATTGGTAATTTGATAGTTGGTGTTCAAGACTCATGACGAGTGAGAAGTCATTTTTTACTTATTTGGAGGATTATAGTGGTGATATGGTAATATTTAGTAATAGGAATAAATTGTTTATTAATGGGAAAGTAATTGTAAGAGGTTAGGATAGCACTACACCTCACAATATTTTATGCGTTGAAGATCTTGCTACTAATGTCAGTAGCATAAGTCAACTATGTGATCATGGTCACCTTGTGAGATTTTCCAAGGGTGAGTTCTTGGAAAGAAAAGAGGATAATGGATACTTAATGATAGGAGTGTGATCATGTGATAGTTGTTATGTCTTGGTGAGTTGTTCGAGTGTTGTGTGTCAAAATGCGAAGATAAAATCAATTTATTTGTGGCATACAAAATTAGGAGACATTAACTTTTGAGATTTGGAGAGTTTGTCTAGGAATGAGAGATTTAAGGTCCTTCCTAATCTAGGGAAATTAGAGAGTAAATTTTTTGGAACATGTAATAAAGTGAAGCAAATAAAAAAATGGGTTTCTTTACCAATTAGTCCCATTTACTAAGTACATAGTTCAATAGGTCCTAACATCTTTTTTTTGCTCCATCAGGTCCCATAATAAAAAAAATTTGTTCCAATACGTCCTATTTGTAAATGTACAAATAGAACTTATTAAAGAAAAAATATTGTGATAGGACCTATTAGAAAATATCTTAAGTAAACCAGACTTATTTGTAAAGCTCCCATAAAAAATTCCGACAGGAAGTTGCGTGAGATTACTACCTCTAGGCCACTTGAGTTAGTACACGTAGATTTAATGGCCCCTTTTAAGGCGGAGAGCATAGGAGGTAAAAGATATGGTTTTTTGATAGTGAATGATTTTTCAAGATTTACCTTTATTGGTTTCATGAGAGAGAAGAGAGAGTCATTTTATATCATCGTGTCGGTGTGAAAAGATTCTGAATGAACAATACTTACCCATTGTGAGATTAAGGAGTGATAATGGGTCCAAGTTATTTATGTTAAAGGTTGATAACTATTGGGATTAAGTTGGGATAAATCATGATTTTTTACGGTTGCAACTCCACAATAAAATAGGGTTGATGAGACAAAGAATAGAACGTTACAAAACATGGCGAGATGTATGTTTAAAATAAAGAAAAAGAGTAGGAGATTTTGGGTCGAAGCAATGGAAGAAGCTTGCCGTATTTCTAAAAGGTTTTTTCTTAAACCCGTTACCAAAAAGACTCCTTACGAACTTTGGAAACTAAATAAGCCTACTATTAATGACTTAAAAGTATTTGGTATCATGTGATATATCCTTCATGATAGGAAGTATTTGACCAAGTTTAACACGAGAAGTGAATATAGGATATTTCTTGATTATTCTTAAAATAGCCTAGCATATGAAGTCTATAATTTGGAAATCAAGAAAGTGATGGAGACATTTAATGTATGTAATACCCCGTATTTTTATGCTATATTAATTTGGGGATTTATTAAATTTAATGTGAATGATTTATTTAATAAAAATTCGGAAATTAATTATGTTATAATTATTAACGTGACGAGAGTTAAT
The DNA here is from genome assembly GCA_949130495.1 of Sambucus nigra. Classification (NCBI taxonomy): domain Eukaryota; kingdom Viridiplantae; phylum Streptophyta; class Magnoliopsida; order Dipsacales; family Adoxaceae; genus Sambucus; species Sambucus nigra. The sequence continues at coordinate 346,076,781 of OX422223.1, forward strand.
AATTATGGGAAATTGGTTGAATATTACTAATGAGCAAAGTAATATATTATATTGGTTATATTGAATGTCATGAGTGAATTAAATAACGATTTCAGAAATTTAAGTCGGAACGTGCTCGTGTCACGTCGGGACTAATTTGGTTAAATAAAAAGTGAATATTTTATAAGTTGTCCGTATGGTCATTTTGAGTGCACCAACGCGTCCGGTAGGGTCGAGATAGTCAGAAAAGTGTACCCGGGGGTGTAGTTTGGGTCTCGGGGCATTTTTAAGCCTAATTAGTACCCCGGGAGGGCATTTTAGTCATTTTACATAATTGGGTAATTAAACCCACGAAATTCAGCAACCTATATCAGCCATTTAGGTTAGCTTTTAGCGTTAGAATATCCAGAAATCAAGTGACGTCCATAGGAGAAGAGAGGAGAGAGCTCCAAGGCAATTCAAGGCCAAGAAGTCACTGGTTTGCACCGCCGCCACCACCACCGCGTAGATCGCGAGACGAGGAACGCAGCCATACCAAAATCAGCCGTGAATCAGAATACCAAAAATCCCAGGCAATTGTTTAACTTGCGTATTTTCGTTAATGCAATCTTCATATTGGTTTAGGATTGATTAGAGATGATGAATATGGAAGAACACCCAATTTGTGTTAGGAAAATGCATGTAGGAATGATTTATATGTTGATTCTGGAAACCCTTGCCATGTAGAGGAAATAAACCACGAAATCTTGATGATCATAAGAAAGAAATTCTAGAGAAAGATTTGTTAGAAAACTGTTTAAGAAAATTCTAGGGTTCTTGATAATTGGAGATAATTCTAGGTTGAAAATCCATGTTTAAATGATGAATATGTACATGCCTTACGTTAGAATCATCTGGTATATTGTCATAATGTTAGTAGTAGAATTCTGGGATGATTGGAACTTGAAAATATGGATTTGGTGTAATTTTGGTGATGAAACCCGTAACTGCATTCTGCAGAATTTTTCCCAGACCTGCTTGATCGATCGATCGAGCCCAGAGCTTCGATCGATCGAAGGTTCGATTGATCGAGCCCCAAGCTTCGATCGATCGACCCCTCCTGGCAGACTCCTAATTCCCTCTTTAAATGAGTTAAACTCAAATTGTCGTGATATAATTTTTGGGCATTCTTGATAAAATGACTTGGGAGACATTGAGGACCAGTAGGGCATAAGAGTAAATGTTGGGACCTTTAATCTTCAACGAGAATGGTATTTATGGGACATTTACTTTCGGGTTGGTGAATTTATAAATTTAAAGGGTGAGGTGCGTAAGAGAGTTAAGTTGGAACCTAATAAATACACTTACTGGATTTCAGATTTGTGAGGATATAGTCCACGAGTGTCAGGTAATGAGTGAGAAAACCCTTCGAGTTAAGGTTAGGAACGAAACCTTATACGTAATTCTATAAATGTGTAATTAAGGATAAATGGTATAATTATGGGTGATGAGAAGAACCTATATTAATATGATAAGTAGTATATTTATGTGGTTGTGTATGCATATATCATATACGTGTGAAAAACGTACCCGCGCTACTTGCTATCCATGAGGTTACCGCGCTGGGACAGTCTTATCTCGATGGGACCTTTATGGGGGATATTGACTTGTACCCTAGAAGATAGATATCCTTGGTACAGGCTATCGGACTGATAGTTCAGACGGTCCTAAGAGACATGAGGGCATGTACTGACCTCTTAGAGACTTGGAATCTATGCTTCGCCTCAATCTTGTTTTGTGTATATATGTTATTACAGTTCGAGAGTGATTCCGAACTTGTATACCCCTTAGTATGAGCGATACGGGGATTGGATAGCAGAGTATGCCCGAACCATAGTTTGTAGGTTGGTGCTGTTAAGATATATATATATATATATATATTATACGAGTGCTTAATATATATATCTGAATTGGGAAATTTAAACTGTTGCTGTAACGTAGTAAGTGAGAAATAATTCTGGACTATCAATTATGAATACTTGTTTTGAGAAAGTACAACATGTCACTGGAAAACTTTATTGATTTTATAAAGTTAAAATGGAGAACTTTGGTTACTGATTGGAACATCCTTTCTAAAAATGAAATCCTGAATTGTAAATCTTACGAGTAATCTAAGATGAGATAAATCATTTAGAAAGACTAGTGCGATATATGATAAAACAAACTGTTGGGAAGGTTAGTGCGATAGGTGTGCACATTATAAGAGAGGTGAGTATTCCTCAAGAGAGTGACGCACTAATATGTTGTTGCATTGGCCTGTATCATTTTAAATACTTGCTAAACGTATTTTAAAATCAAACACACTTTCGGGCTCTGACCCGTTTCTTTTTCTCTCTCTCTATTGTATATATATGTATATATTTCAGGTGCCCAGCCACAGGGACGTCTTGCTTAGGATCCCTTGAGAGGAACGTGATGCAGCTTAGGTGGGAGTTGCAGGTCACTTGCGTAGACGGCTTCCCTTATTGACTCCACTTTTAACATTCTCATTTATTGGGCATGTGTCGCCCCTTCCATTATTTCATTATTGTTGGGACATTTATATTTCAGTTATTTCCAGTATTGTTCTATGGGATTTATTCAGTTTGGATTTGTGACTTTAGTTTCCATATGTTGGCATTCGATTGTCGAATGTATTATATTATTTGGTTTACTGTGGTGTGATTCTTAATTGTAGAAATGTTGTTTTTAAATAAATAAATCTTTTTCCTTAATTAAAATTTGGAAAGTAAGTATGAAAATGGTTTTGACACTTAGCTTAATTATTTAGGGTGTTAAATTGGAAAATTTATTTTATCGACAGTGATGCTGAGAATGAACCAACTTTTTACCTTGATTTAATTTAATAAAGGAGTGATCGCCCGGTATTTAATTAGGCGGGGTGTCACAGGTGGTATCAGAGCATCAGGTTCTAGTATCCATAGGATCTGTACGGCTTATTTCGCTTTCAGCTTAACGTTATTGCTATAGAGCCCTATCTTTAGGATTGTTGTATTCCTTCTTTTACGTTAAAGTCTTCAGCTATTTAAGATTTGATGATAACTGTAGACTAATAAACTTGTTCACGTTTCAGATGCCTCTGAGACGTTCTCCAAAAGATAGACGTGCCCAAGCCGAGCAGCCAGCAGCTCCGGCACCAGGCACAATGAATGCAAACGAAGTAGCCGCCATTGTTGCTCAGGCGGTGAATGCCGCAATAGCGGTAATTCAGTAGGCTCCACCCCAGGTTCAGGCAGTGGCGCCAGTACCAGCACAGCTTCCATCTACATGGGAGCGGGTTCGGGATTCTTTTCAGAAAGTGCATCCCCCTGAGTTTTCTGGTAGCTCCGATATTATTACAGTTACCCAATGGAAGAAAGACATCCAGCGGCACCTCCGTATGTATGAGTGCACTGATGTGCAAAAGCAATTATTGGCTTCCTTTAAGCTGGTGGGAGCCGCATTGCAATGGTGGGAGTCCACTACCACTTTAGAGGAGAGGGACACGATCCCTATTCAGTTGTTCTGGGAGCGATTTGACCGCAAGTATTTTCCACCAGCGGTGCAGACTGATATGAGGCGGAAATTACTAAATCTGAAGCAGGAGAACCTTACTGTAGTTGAGTATGAGGAGGAGTTCACGAGACTTCTCACAATTGTGCGAGATGAGGCACCTACTGAGAGTAAGAAGATTTTGCTGTTTGTCGACGGGTTAGCTTGGAGGATCCGTCAGCACCTTATTGGGAATCTATCCCTGAGTACTTTCACTGATGTACTCAATGCGGCGTTACTACATTGCCAGGATCACCACTTCCATCTGCAAGGAAGCAAGAGAGCAGGGGAGTCCAGCCAGCAGGGCAGGACCAGAGGTAATAGTGCCAGTGGGGCACCATCTCATGGACAGACTCGTCAGTACGAGCAGAGTTCCCATTAGGGGGACCATGCTAAGCGATTCCGTTCAGGTGATTCTAGGCAGGGATTCGGGGGTTTCAGGCAGGGCCATCAGGGCCAGCCTAATCAGCAGGGCCTGCAGGGCCAACAGCGTGCTAATCAGGGCCAACAGGGCCAGTGGCGGGGAGGTAATGGCCAGCAGGGCCGTGGTAAGCAGGGACAGAGGGGAGGAAACTTCAGAGGCCGATGTTTTGGGTGCGGTAAACATGGCCATAGGCATCAGGATTGCCCAGAGGGCGATAGGGCCCCACGGCAGCAGGGAGCCCGTAATGAGCCGCAGAGACCACTTTTTCCACCTCCCCTCCCAGCTCCAGTCCAGGTGCCAGCCCTACCAGCCATTCCAGCAGCTCCAGTGCAGCAGGGGCAATTGCAGTATGGACGTGTCTATAACGTCCACCAGGTAGCAGCTCCACAGGCACCACCCGCGATTGAGGGTATGTTTCCTATCCATGGTATTATGGGTCGGGTTTTGTTTCATACGGGGGCAACACATTGTTTTATAGCTACGCATTTTGCAAAGGCCTTAGGGTTGTTAGCCACAGCAGAGAGCACTGTGACGTGTGTCGACTCACCACTGGGGAGTGGGTCACTTATTTTCTTTATATGCCGGGGAGTGGGGGTAGAGATTGGTAGCTTGGTATTACCGGCAGACATGTTAGTCTTAGACATGAACGAGCATGATGTGATTATTGGTATGGATTGGCTCGCAGCTTATAGAGCCATGATTGATTGCTTCGGTGGGAGCATTGTTTTTTCCATTCCGGGGCAAGAGATGTTTGTAGTGGCGATGCCTCGCCCAGAGGGAGGTTCGACCGCTCATTTGTATTACATAGAGGAGGATACCTCTAAGGAGGTTATGATTCCCTTAGATTCGATCCCTGTTGTCAGGGAGTATTCCAATGTGTTTCAGGAGATACCAGGCCTACCGCCCAGTCGTGAGATAGACTTTGTTATAGATTTATTGCCAGATACGAGACCTATAGCACGCGCACCGTACCGTATGGCTCCGGCAGAGATGCGAGAGCTACGAGATCAGATAGAGCAGCTGTTAGGTTAGGGCTTCATTCGTAGGAGTACCTCACCTTGGGTCGCTCCATTCTTGTTTGTGAAGAAGAGAGATGGTTCACTGAGATTGTGTGTGGACTACCGGGAGTTGAACAAGGTCACAATACGGAATAAGTATTCGTTGCCTCGAATTGATGATCTGTTCGACCAGTTGAGGGGAGCAACTTTCTTTTCGAAGATAGATCTGAGGTCGGGGTACCATCAGTTACGTATTAGAGAGCAGGATGTTTCAAAGACTGCCTTCTTATCGAGATATAGGTCTTATGAGTTTAGGGTGCTGCCGTTCGGACTCACAAATGCCCCAGCCATTTTCATGGACTTGATGAACCGAGTATTCAGAGAGTTCTTGGATCAGTTTGTCATCGTCTTCATAGATGACATCTTGATATATTCACACTCCGAGGAGGAGCATGCCGAGCACTTGATGCAGGTTCTTCAGACTCTATGAGAGCATTAGTTGTATGCTAAGTACGAGAAGTGTGGATTCTGGTTACGAGAAGTACAGTTCTTGGGCCATGTTGTTTCTGAGCTGGGGATTGCAGTTGACCCGAGCAAAGTGTCAGCGGTGAGGGAGTGGGGACAGCCCACGAAATCGACGGAAGTGCGTAGTTTCTTGGGATTAGCCGGATACTACATGAGATTCATTCGGGGATTCTCCAAAATAGCGGGCCCATTGACGAACCTGACTCACAAGGTGGTACCATATGTTTGGGATGACGCTTGTCAGTTGGCTTTCGACGAGCTGAAAGACAAGCTTACTTCAGCGCCAGTCCTTGCGTTACCAAATCCGGGTGTAGAGTACCTGGTTTACACCGATGCGTCCTTATGGGGACTTGGGGGAGTACTTCAGCAGGAGGAGAAGGCTATAGCTTTTGATTCCCGCAAGCTTAAGCCGCATGAGAAGAATTACCCCACCCACGACCTGGAGTTAGCAGCGGTCGTCTTTGCATTGAGGATATGGAGGCACTATTTATTGGGGGATAAATTCCGTTTGTCTGCAGTACCTGTTCACTCGGCGAGAGCTGAATATGCATCAGCGCAGATGGCTAGAGTTTGTGAAGGACTACCAGTTCGATATACAGTATCATCCGGGGAAGGCCAACGTAGTTGCTGATGCGTTGATCCGTAGACCGGTAGACGATGTAGCGGACGTCTGGAAAGCAAAATGGAAGGATTTGGGTCACCAGGACGCAGTGGCACGTTCTTTCATATCCGTGATGTCAGTCACACCCGAGATTGTTACGAGGGTGATACGGGCACAGATCACAGACCCGTTTTGCCAGGAGCAGATTGTGCGACTTCTAGTCGAGGGTGCTGAGTCCTATTCTGTTAGTTCTGATGGAGGTTTGCGGTTTAATGGGAGATTGGTGGTTCCAGAAGGAGCAGAATTACGTCATGCAGTGATGACTCATTCTCATGGGTCCCTATTTGCAGTACATCCGGGAGGCGATAAGATGTACCAGGATATGAGGCGACAATACTGGTGGAGTGGGATGAAGAAGGACATCGCCGAGTTCGTATCCAAGTGTTCTACCTGCCAGCTGGTAAAGGTGGACCATCAAAAACCGTCAGGATTGCTTCAGCCATTGGAAGTACCCGCATGGAAGTGGGAGAGTATTTCCATGGATTTTATTACAGGGTTGCCTACATCACAGCGGGGCCACGATTCTATCTGGGTGATTGTAGACCGTTTGACCAAAGTGGCTCATTTTCTGCCAGTGCGGGTAGATTATACTATGGGTCAGTATGCTCAGTTGTTCATTGCTGAGATTGTCAAATTACACGGGGTACCCCTGAATATTGTGTCAGATAGAGACAAGATTTTCGTGTCACGTTTTTGGGAAAGCTTTCAGGAGGCTATGGGTAGTGAATTGAGGTTGAGTTCAGCTTACCACCCACAGACAGACGGACAGACAGAGCGTACTAATCAGATGTTAGAGGATATGCTACACATGTGTGTTCTCAATTTTGGAGGAGGTTGGGAGCCACACCTTCCACTGGTAGAGTTCGCTTATAATAACTCTTATCAGTTTACGATTGGCATGGCTCCATTTGAGGCTTTGTATGGCAGGCCTTGCCTTTCTCCAACTTGTTGGCTCGAGGTGGGGGACAACAAGTTGCTAGGACTAGAAGTGATTCAGGAGACCTCCGCGAGGATTGAGATAATCAGGAGTCGTATTCGGGTAGCCCAGGACAGGCAGAAGAGCTACGCCGATGCGAAACGGTTCTTCAGGGAGTTTAATGTGGGAGACCAAGTGTTATTGAGTGTATCTCCTATGAAGGGGGTGATGAGGTTCGGGAAGAAAGGGAAATTGGCTCCGAGGTACGTGGGACCATTTCCCATCATCGAGAGGATTGGGCCGGTTGCATACAGGTTGGGATTGCCAGAACCTTTACATCGCATCCACGATGTATTTCACATCTCGTCGTTGAGACGATTTCTTCGGGATGATATGGCCCATACTCACATTGCGTTAGATGAGATAGACTTACAGTCTGATAGCTCTTACGAGGAGAGACCAGTGGCTATTCTAGACTATAGTGAGAGGAGATTGAGGTCGAAGATAGTTCCACTTGTGCGAGTCCAGTGGGAGCATCATAATGTGGAGGAATCCACTTGGGAGCGTGAGGCAGATATACGCGAGAGATATCCAGAGTTGTTTTTACCAGGTATGCCTTATTTTCCTAATTTCGGGACGAAATTCCGTTATTAGGGGGGAAGTATGTAATACCCCGTATTTTTATGCTATATTAATTTGGGGATTTATTAAATTTAATGTGAATGATTTATTTAATAAAAATCCAGAAATTAATTATGTTATAATTATTAACGTGACGAGAGTTAGTAATTATGGGAAATTGGTTGAATATTACTAATGAGCAAAGTAATATATTATATTGGTTATATTGAATGTCATGAGTGAATTAAATGACGATTTCGGAAATTTAAGTCGGAACGTGCTCGTGTCACGTCGGGACTAATTTGGTTAAATAAAAAGTGAATATATTATAAGTTGTCTGTATGGTCGTTTTGAGTGCGTCAACGCGTCCGGTAGGGTCGAGATAGTCAGAAAAGTGTACCCGGGGGTGTAGTTTGGGTCTCGGGGCATTTTTAGGCCTAATTAGTACCCCGGGAGGGCATTTTAGTCATTTTACATAATTGGGTAATTAAACCCACGAAATTCAGCAACCTATATCAGCCATTTAGGTTAGCTTTTAGGGTTAGAATATCCATAAATCAAGTGACGGCCATTGGAGAAGAGAGGAGAGAGCTCCAAGGCAATTCAAGGCCAAGAAGTCACCGGTTTGCACCGCCGCCACAACCACCGCGTAGATCGCGAGACGAGGAACGCAGCCATACCAAAATCAGCCGCGAATCAGAATACCAAAAATCCCAGGCAAGTGTTTAACTTGCGTATTTTCGTTAATGCAATCTTCATATTGGTTTAGGATTGATTAGAGATGATGAATATGGAAGAACACCCAATTTGTGTAAGGAAAATGCATGTAGGAATGATTTATATGTTGATTCTGGAAACCCTTGCCATGTAGAGGAAATAAACCACGAAATCTTGATGATCATAAGAAAGAAATTCCGGAGAAAGATTTGTTAGAAAACTGTTTAAGAAAATTCTAGGGTTCTTGATAATTGGAGATAATTCTAGGTTGAAAATCCATGTTTAAATGATGAATATCTACATGCCTTACGTTAGAATCATCTGGTATATTGTCATAATGTTAGTAGTAGAATTCTGGGATGATTGGAACTTGAAAATATGGATTTGGTGTAATTTTGGTGATGAAACCCGTAACTCAATTTTGCAGAATTTTTCCCAGACCTGCTTGATTGATCGATCGAGCCCAGAGCTTCGATCGATCGAAGATTCGATCGATCGAGCCCCAAGCTTCGATCGATCGAAGATTCGATCGATCGAGCCCCAAGCTTCGATCGATCGACCCCTCCTGGCAGACTCCTAATTCCCTCTTTAAATGAGTTAAACTCAAATTGTCGTGATATAATTTTTGGGCATTCTTGATAAAATGATTTCGGAGACATTGAGGACCAGTAGGGCATAGGAATAAATGTTGGGACCTTTAATCTTCAACGAGAATGGTATTTATGGGACATTTACTTTCGGGTTGGTGAATTTATAAATTTAAAGGGTGAGGTGCGTAAGAGAGTTACGTTGGAACCTAATAAAGACACTTACTGAATTTCAGATTTGTGAGGATATAGTCCACGAGTGTCAGGTAATGAGTGAGAAAACCCTTCGAGTTAAGGTTAGGAACGAAACCTTATACGTAATTCTATAAATCTGTAATTAAGGATAAATGGTATAATTATGGGTGATGAGAAGAACCTATATTAATATGATAAGTAGTATATTTATGTGGTTGTGTATGCATATATCATATACGTGTGAAAAACGTACCCGCGCTACTTGCTATCCATGAGGTTACCGCGCTGGGACAGTCTTATCTCGATGGGACCTTTATGTGGGATATTGACTTGTACCCTATAAGATACATATCCTTGGTACAGGCTATCGGACTGATAGTTCAGATGGTCCTAAGAGACATGAGGGCATGTACTGACCTCTTAGAGACTTGGAATCTATGCTTCGCCTCAATCTTGTTTTGTGTATATATGTTATTACAGTTCGAGAGTGATTCCGAACTTGTATACCCCTTAGTATGAGCGATACGGGGATTGGATAGCAGAGTATGCCCGAACCATAGTTTGTAGGTTGGTGCTGTTAAGATATATATATATATATTATACGAGTGCTTAATATATATATCTGAATTGGGAAATTTAAACTGTTGCTGTAACGTAGTAAGTGAGAAATAATTCTGGACTATCAATTATGAATACTTGTTTTGAGAAAGTACAACATGTCACTGGAAAACTTTATTGATTTTATAAAGTTAAAATGGAGAACTTTGGTTACTGATTGGAACATCCTTTTTAAAAATGAAATCCTGAATTGTAAATCTTACGAGTAATCTAAGATGAGATAAATCATTTAGAAAGACTAGTGCGATATATGATAAAACAAACTGTTGGGAAGGTTAGTGCGATAGGTGTGCTCATTAGAAGAGAGGTTAGTATTCCTCAAGAGAGTGACGCACTAATATGTTGTTGCATTGGCCTGTATCATTTTAAATACTTGCTAAACGTATTTTAAAATCAAACACACTTTCGGGCTCTGACCCGTTTCTTTCTCTCTCTCTCTATTGTATATATATGTATATATTTCAGGTGCCCAGCCACAGGGGCGTCTTGCTTAGGATCCCTTGAGAGGAACGTGATGCAGCTTAGTTGGGAGTTGCAGGTCACTTGCGTAGACGGCTTCCCTTATTGACTCCACTTTTAGCATTCTCATTTATTGGGCATGTGTCGCCCCTTCCATTATTTCATTATTGTTGGGACATTTATATTTCAGTTATTTCCAGTATTGTTCTATGGGATTTATTCAGTTTGGATTTGTGACTTTAGTTTCCATATGTTGGCATTCGATTGTCGAATGTATTATATTATTTAGTTTACTGTGGTGTGATTCTTAATTGTAGAAATGTTGTTTTTAAATAAATAAATCTTTTTCCTTAATTAAAATTTGGAAAGTATGTATGAAAATGGTTTTGACACTTAGCTTAATTATTTAGGGTGTTAAATTGGAAAATTTATTTTATCGACAGTGATGCTGAGAATGAACCAACTGTTTACCTTGATTTAATTTAATAAAGGAGTGATCGCCCGGTATTTAATTAGGCGAGGTGTCACAATGTAGTTATTGATGATGATGTCTTTTATGTGGTCACTTTGGATGATGATGTTTAAATGGAGGATTTAGATCATAAGGTTGTTGGTTTAGATGTAGGTGAATACAGTTCTTCTAGGAGATACATTAAGGAAACTTCTTGAGAGTACGAGATTCTCCTATGGATTAAAATTATTTAATTAGATGTCAAACCCACAAACAAATTCCAATCTTTATTAAACCTTAGACATGCAACTATGTGTTTCAAATCAAGCATGTAAAGAAATCAAAATTTCAGGAAAAAAAAACAAAGAGAAAAAACTTTTATTTCACTAATAGTTTAGAAAATTAAAACATAAAAATACAATTACAAAAATCTTCCCGACCAATCCCCCACAGGTGAATGTGTTCTTCTTCAGCAATAGTTCTCACGAGAAATACAAATATCTCCATCTTCTTTAAGCAGTAAATTCCCTCGAGAACCCATAACGATCGCAGTTGTCAATAATGATTCCCATAAGAACCAAAAGAGAAGGAGTAGATACTCCTTCTCTATAAGGGTAACTTCAATATATAAGTGCTTTAGATTTCAAAGATGATTCACAAAGTATTTGAGATTCTTTGTGTGAATCAAAAAGTTTTTTTACCCTTTCAAAAGTGAAGAGGAAATGAAGCAGGTATGCAATTTTTGTAAATCAAAAGTCTTAACAAACTTCTTCACAAAAGTAGGTATTTATAGGTGGACACAAATTTTGAGGCGGCGGACAGTAGTTATAATGAGATCGTCAGGTCCTTTGAAAGAGATGTATATCTCATTAGAAGTGACTATCGAACGACCAATCAAACGACCTTCAGAAACTAAAATAGTATGCCTTCATTTGAGCTATATTAGAAGTAGACCATCAAACGACATATAGAACGACATAAGAAAGTCATTCAAAAGAGGTATCAATCTCGTTTGAACGAGACTGGCTAAAATAAATTAATTTTTATGATTAAAATGCTATTTGAACATGCCTCGTTTTGATAAAAATTAGTTTAGAAAAATATCCCAGTACTTAGCAAAAAAAATATATGAAACATAAAACTATATCCATACTAATATACGTCAAATTATAGAACATGTTGAAGATGCTTGATATTCGGATCCGTCTTCTTGAACTTGTGAACTTGAATTGCCTTGATGGATATAACGGGATACGCCATACTCAATGTAAACAAGACTCTATGGACAAGTCCTAGATTCTAGTTCCTACACGGGTTTAACATGAGCACACACCATATAGAATAACTGGAAATCTTAATAGTGGTGTGAAAACAAGAAAGCACCTTTTGAATGAACTTAACTTTTAATGTTTTACGTCTTAAATATAACCTAAAAACAACAAGGAATCTTTGAATAATGAAAATTTTATAGGTGTGATGCAATAAAACTTAATCAATTTGAAAGACTAAAGTTTAGGAATTGTTACCTAGGGCTCAAAATATTAATATAATTGGTACAAAATGGGTTTGCAAAAATAAAATGGATGAACATGTGGTAATTGTGAGAAACAAGGCACCACTCATTGCACAAGGAGTTTAACAAATTAAATACATTTATTTTTTTGAGACCTTTGCCTCGATTGCAAAGTTCGAAAGTGTGAGACTTTTGCTTGTTATTTCTTATTATATGAGACTCAAAAATTTTCAAATGCATGTAAAAAGTTCCCTTTTTAATGGTGTGTTGAATGAGGAGGTTTATGTGGAATAAACCAAAGGGTTTGAAAAACAAAAATTTCTCAATCGTGTGTTTAAACTTCAAAGGCTTTTTATAGTCTCAAATAAGATCCAAAACCTTTGTATGAGAAGTTGACCGTGTATCTTTTAATTAGTGGTTTCAAGAGAGGTGGTGCTAATATAACACTTTTTATGAAAAGAGATGAGGATCATATTCGCATAGCTCAAATTTATGTGGAATTAGTTGTTGTTAAACCATAGGAAAGTATGCTCATAGTATTTCAAAGGAAATAAAGAGGGATTTTGCGACGAGCATGGTGGATGAGTTAATTTTCTTTCTTTCTTTTCAAGTGAAACAAATGTAAAATGGGATTATTATTGCCCAAACCAAATATGACAATAAGTTAGTTGAAAAGTTTTGAATGGAATCGATGACATATGAAAATATGACGATGGGGATTGATTACAAGCTAAGAAAAGATGAGAGCAGGAAGGATATGGAGGAGAATCTCTGTAGGATCATGATAGTTAGTTTGTTGTACCTAACTGCTAATATCACCAATATCTCATATAGTGTAGGTTTGTATTCTAGATATTAAGACAAACCCTAAGATTCATTATTACAAGAGTTAAGGTAGTGATTTGGTATATGAACGGTACTGAAAAGATAGAATTATGGTACCCCTATGATAGTAACAATTATATATATGCTTGTTCAGATTTTGATTGGGCGAGATATTTTGTTGGTTGGAAAAGTACTTTAGATTTTTTTTTCTTCGGAAAATCTATGGTCTCGTGGCTTTTTCAAAAGAAAAATTGCATATCTTTATCCAAGGCCAAAGCCGAATACGTAGCGTAGTTGAGTTATCGTAAACTTCTTTGGATGGGTGAAATGTTATAATATTATGTATTGGATCAAGGGACATTAATATTTAATTGAGATAATATGAGTGGAATTGATATTTCTAAAAATTTGGTGAAACATTCAAGAGCAAAACATATTGAATTGAGACATCACTTTGTTAGGGACCTTGTTGAACAAAATGTCATTACCATTCGTTATGTCCCTACAAAAAATCAATTTACAGATATCTTCACTAATACACTAGACATTTGTAGGTTTAGATACCTTTGGGGGTGTTTGGGTTTAGTTGATATTTAGTTACCATGTCATTTTGAGTGTGTGTGGTGCATCTCCATTTAAATATTTTCACATTTGAGTTTTTAACATACTTTTATGTTTGTTTTTTTTATAAAAATACAAAAAGATTTTCACTTGTTTTGTGTATTTTTTATCAAATCATGTGCTTAATATGTTGAATAATATATAGGTTTGCATAAATTGAAGCTTTGTTGCTTGTATAATTTGTTGTTATTATAATTATTGAATGGGTTTTGTCAAAGTAAAAGTTTCAAAAATATCATGACAGCCATTGACTTTAATTTGACTTTGATGACTTTAAAGCTTGTAATCTCACTACACTATATGAAATCATAATTGATGTCATTAATTTCCATTCCTACGAGCATTTGCAAATTAAAAATTAAAAATTAATCTTATATGAGTTTCAAAAGAACTCCATGGTCTAATTGTGAGAAATTGAATTTTACATATGAACGAGTTGAATATGGACCATTTTTATGCCTTGATAAAAGGTAGCATTATAGTGATTGTACCCTATTCAAATTAAAGTATCATTAGGTACGTGTCATCTAGGTGTGTGAAAATCCAGTCGACGAAAAATGCTAATGTGTTGGAAAAATCCAGAAGCCAAGTTCATAACCAACAATAAAAAAGATTGGGGTTTAGCACATTTTAAAAGAAATTATTATTTTAATTTGGCAATCAAAAGATTTGATCAAAACTTGTACCGAGGGAGTTTGTAGATGGTGTAGTTCTTAAAGATAAACTCATGGCGCATTTTATTTCCCCTATAAAAGTTTGTTAAATGTGTAGAAATACAATTTATTGATGATTTTTTCTGGTTTTCCCTCTCTATGCACATGCAAGATCATATAATTCATATCTTACCTTTGTTATGCTTAAAATGTTATTTAAAAATTTCTAATTTGCATAACACGTGTAGGCAATTTTTATATATGGAAATATTGAGTGATCCTACATTCTAGTTTATGTGATCTTGGTTGATTTTCATAATTATTTGGTGTCTGAGGTTCAATCTTTTGTTTTCTTGTATATTTTAGTATTTTTGTCTTATACTAATGATCTTTAGTATTTGAGTATGTTGTTGGGTGAATGAAATCTTATTTTGATTTCTTTTGTGTTAAGGCTGGTTTGTGCAAGGGAGTTTATTTGATGAGATGATTTGAGTAGGAGATTAATTTTTAAAAGAGTGATAAGGTTGGATTTTTGCTTTGTTTTGATGGAAAAGTTATTGAAATTTTTTATGATTTATGATGTTAGATTTATAGTCACACTACCTAGTTTTTTGTGCATGGCCAAATGGCTCAATGCGTACGCACCCGTTCGTACGACTCAGAAAACTCTTGTGCACATGGTTCCCCTATTTTGCTACATTAAATTTTTTTCATTGGTACTTTATCCTCATTCATCATATCTTTATACCTACTTCTTTGGATGTTATATATCTATATCATCCTCATGATTGGTGTTTAGTGATCTTATCTGACTTGATTGTGTCATTTGTTGATTAAAGGTTTATGTGTGTTTATATATTTTTTATCGTTCACATTTGTTGTGCTTGATATGACCTTGGTAGTTAGAATTTTCATCGTGAACTTGATCATATATTTTTTTACTTGGTTTGAGAGTTATACATTTTGGGAACTTATGTGTTTCACTTGATTATTGTCATATTATTGTTGGACATATGTTGTTATTGTTATAAATTCTCATGTTTATTAATATATTCCATAATTTTCCCATGTCTTTGGTATCTCTCTTCATGATATTTTTTCTCCCATCATGTTTCATAGGTTTCTCTTGGTATCACATGTTTATTTCCTATTTATCTCTCTCTTGTGCTTATGTCATTCATATTTTCCCATGTCTTATTTTGTAAGAAAAAATGGGGACATCAATAACATTTATATCGTAGGAAGAGGGGTATACTATGCTGGGATATGTTTTAAGTTAGGGGAGTTTTTATTTTCTTGTTGATTAGTGGTTGTGATTGATGCATGCCTTGTTTGATCTCCAATGATTTGATTCATAATTATTTTTTTATATCTCAATTATGCTTATTATGGGGAGTTTGTTGAAGGTATTTCATGTTTGATGGATATATGTCTTATTGAGGGGGACTTTATTGTCTTATATCTTTATCTTACTATTCATACTTATTGTGTTTATTATTTTAGGAAGGATGCCTAATGAGGTAGAGTTTCGTCATTTGATTTTCCTGCATAATTTTTTTGTATTGTTCATATTCTTACATGATTCTTCTTATTGTTTGATGACTGGGATCTTACATTAGTGTATTGAGTCAGTCTTATGGATTTTTGTATTACGATGATCCTCTCTTACTATATGGCTAATGTGGCCTGTTTCTCACTTGTCGTGATCAAGGATGTTTTGGATTTGTTTTTTTCCACAGAATATCCAAGGGGGAGATTGAAAATGTAACCTTCAGTAGTATATATAGTTTTCTATCTCTGGTGTCAAAACATTTGAGTTGTGCACAAAGTCGACCCAAAATCCTTATTTGATGTTTGTAAGAATGCTTTGTCCATTACCTAAGGAGACTTGTGATTTGAAGAAATGATGACATCTGCATATTGTAAGCCTTCCATTGCTACCTTTGAAGAATATTTTTTTTTAAAAATGTTAAACATTTGTCGATTACACACGCTCACATTTTGATAAGAGACAGACTATTTTAAAATGTTTTGTGTAAAAATTCTTTAAGTGATTTTTTTTTTGTGAAAGGATTCAAGGTTTGATTTTTCAAAAGTTCATTTAAAAAGTTTTTTTTTTTTAATTTTTAGCTTCGTAAGAGCAAGATTTTATAATTTCTCATTGCTTAGAAATTTTGGTATTTTGGCGTATCCCGTTACAAATCGGAGTTTTAAATCGAAACCTACATCCTCATTACCTCCACGATCATTCAAAAATATATTAGTGACCGAGAACTGTTTACAGGTTTGTCATCGACTTTCTCAGCCAAATTAGGATATTTACGCTTTAAATCGAGGCATATTCATAAAAGAGAAGTTTAAAATATTTTTTTTTATCTCGTTCGAATGAGATTAAGATATTATTAGAACCAAAGGTGGTTCTCATTAGAACGAGCTTCTAATGCCATCAAGCTAGAATCCTTTATTTAGCAGGTACTCTCTCATTGTAAGGTCCATAGAAGTCTGTTCTAATGAAAATGAGTTGTCGTTCGAATGAGACCATATCTTATTAAAACAAAACTAGTGTTTTCATTTGAATCATACAACCACCTTGAAATTCTTGTTTCTTTATAAAAACATATTTTGTTAATTTTTTCTAAAGACTTTTGTCAAAAATTAATTCCTAATATCTGAACCAAACGTTCTCATCTTTGGGTTTTAGAAAAACACTTTTCTTTTCCAAAATATTTACCCCATATATGATTTTTTGAATTTTTTTCATACACTTGCCTCAAACCCTTGTCGAGTTCTACTCTACTGCTGATTTGTGGAGTCGAGGCTCTACAACTTAAGAACATAGGACAATTCATCATGAGGTTGATCGGTGGATATCGAGGGCAGACCGCTTCCACTGAACGGTGCTGTAGTATGTCGTATTCTGTAGAGATTTGAAAACCCTACAAGTTATTTGTAGTGGTGATAGTAGTGTGTAAGTCGATTATGTCTGTCCAACTCTTTACGGTGCTAAATACTAAGTTTTTGCCAAAAGGGATTTTTTCTTATCTTCTTCGGATGTTTGATTTACTTGTGTGAGTGGATAATTTAATTTGGACATTATTACATGCACACCTAATTTCTAATAAAGAAATTTTTTGGATTACATTTGAATTTGTGTGCATGTAACCTAATATACAAACTATCCATACAAACCCACATTCTCAAACTGGTATTAGAGCAGGTTACACTAAGTTTTTATGTGATCCTTTAGAAAATTTTAGTTTTATGGATAATTTGCATAATAGGCTACCTATTTTTAATGGGTCTAATTATGATTATTGGAAAGGTTTAATGAGGTCAGATTTAAAAGAGATTAATGAGCGCATTTGGCTTGTGTGTGAAAGAGGGTGGACACCACCCACTATGAGCAATAGTGGTGTCATAGGTCCTAAACCTGACACTACCTGGACAAAAGATGAACCAAAATGGAGTCAATCTCACTCACGCGATTTAAGTGCCATTTTTACATCCGTCACCCCTAACAAGTTTCGTCGCATCATGATGTGCACTATGTCTAAGGAATCATGGGATACCCTCCAACTCACTCACAAGGGTACCAATGTTATGAAAGCTTCTAAGCTTCAAAACCTCACCGCATAATTTGAGACTATTACCAAGAAATATTGTGTGTTACCAATGCTCTGAAGTCTTTTATTGAATTTTATACATGGTTTCTGATATCATTAACTCTAGTTTTAATTTGGGTGAGAAAATTCCTGAGACACAAGTTGTTAAAAAAAATGAGATTTATACCTAAGGTTACTTTCCTTAATTCGTTCGGAATTTTAGAAACCCTTAGTTTAGAAGAACTCATAAGAGACCTTAAAACTTATGAGATAGACATGTTTTACCAAACTATTCGACCTAAGTAAAAGGGCATTTCTTTAAAATAACCATTTAAAAAAAAGAGGAGATTTCTTCTGACCCCGAGTATGATTTTGATCTCGATGATCTTGACCTTTTTGCAAAAAAATTAAAAAAAAAATCTCAAACTTATACAAGAAAATACTTCCAAAGAAAATAAAAGTTTTGAGAAAGATAAAAAATATAAATCGGGCAAGAAAAAATTTGAAAAAGAAAGAAAAGAGTACCCTAAGAAAGACGAGGAAAGATGCTATGACTGCGAGGGTAAGGGTAAAAAAAGTCATGAGTGTTCTACGAGATTAAAGTGACAAGGCAAAGATGCCTTTAATGCTAAGCTTAGTGATAGGAAAGTTGAGTCAGTGGATTTCGGGGATGAATCACTACATGGACGTAACTTCACTGCATTCATGGTTAGTTATGTTAGTACATCGAGTACGTTTTGCATTGATGAGGACATTTCCAAACATCATGACCTCTATAGTGAGTCTAGTCTCTCTGGAGAAAGTGAGGGGGAATATGTTTGAGTGAGGGAGAGAGTGGCCTTTAACGCGCTTATGCTGAGCTTTATGTCGAGTCTGTTTAAATGAAAAAGAAAAATAAAGGTTTAGTGCTTAGAGTTTTATCATTAGAGTTGGAGTTGAGAGAGTCAAGTGAGAGCGATTCCGCGGTGAGATTTTCTTTAGGGGAGAGAGTATTTTTAGCAGAGAGGAAAAATGGTGACTTGACTAACAAAGTGGCTAGTCTTACGAGAGATCTTCAAGCATCCATGGAGACTCATGAGAAACTTGAAGACCTTGTATCCAATCTCAAGAATGATATCAAATATGCCTGACTCGTCAAGGTTACTATAAAGGATACATCGAAGAAGGTTGGAAAGATGCTCATCTGTCCTTCTTTAGGCTTTGGGGAGAGGCGAGGGGTTACGACAGTGCCTCCACTTCTCATGCCGCTCCAGATGCAGTTCCTAAATTTGTGGTAATACTTTATAGGACTCGACCAAAACCACAAATGAGAGTTCAACCTAATCAAGAAAACCAAGGTAGACCCAAATAAGTTTATGTTTGGAGTCATTGCAGAAGGAAAGGTAACCTTAGGAAATTTTGGTACAAGTAAGGAAGAACTCAATGAACACATACTCCTGCGCACTGATATAGAGACTTTCCTAGCCTTAGGGAGTAGGTTGAGTTCCTAGTCATGACTTCGTAAAGCTTAATACAATAATTTTAAAGGATGTATATGGCTTTTAAGAATGCTTGCAATGGTATGACAAAAGCCAACAACAAAAAGGGCAAACAAAAGATAACCTCAACTTGGGTACCTAAACAAGACGATAAATCCCTTGTAGTTCACCTTGCTCTAAAGGCTCAAAATACTTCAAAATGGTATTTTGATAGTGTGTGATCAAGGCACATGACCAGTGACATATCATTTTTATCAAAATAATGGATCTCAAGGAAGGTAAAGTAACATTTGGATATAGGAGTAGGTCTATATTTTAGGACATGGATGTGTTGAGATACCTGAATGTCCTAAAGTAGACAATGTGTTGTATGTAAAAGGGTTGAAAGCAAAATTAACTAGCATAAGCCAATTATTTGATGTAAACTTTATGCTAAAGTTTAATCCGTCTAAATATGACGTATACGATCAATTATGTGAACTTTTACTACAACGAGTGAGGATAGAATATAATTGTGATGGGATAATTCCTAAATCCTCCTTTGTGTGAAATAATGCCATGGTCTCCTCAATTGATCTTTGGCATCAATGCTAGGTCATGTGAACTTTAGAGACATTGAAAGATTAGTGAAGAAGGACCTAGTGCGTCGCTTATCATCACTTCGGAAACTAACTTCCTCAGCTTGTGGTCCTTTTCAATAAGGAAAGCAAATTCAAAGTCCCCATCTGAAGTTAAATACCATTACCACTTCTCATTTATGGGAGTTGATACATATGGATCTTCTAGGTCCTATTCGTACGGAGAGTTTAGGTGGTAAAAGATATATTCTGATGATTTTTGATAAATTTTTAAGATATTCTATCACGGGGGTTCTTAGAGAAAAGTTTGATGCGATTGAGTTCCTAACAACCAAGTGTCGTATCCTACAAAATCAACATGGTGTCACTAGTAATCAGATGGATAGTGACAATGACAATGAATTTAAAGAAGCCGAAGTGGATAGATATTATGATGGAGTGGGCATCAAATACGAGTTTTCAACCATTCGTACTCCTCAACAAAATGGCATAGTTGAGAGGAAGAACCATATGATTCAAGATATGGCTAGATCCATTCTTGGGAGAAACGTTCCTAGATAATTTTTGGCAGAGGCGGTGAGTACCGCATTCCATATGGTGATGGAGTGGTTCTCATTAGAAAAAGCTTCGAATGACATCAAATGAGAATCATCTATTTAATAGGTACTCTCTCATTAGAAGGTTGTTATAAGTATGTTCAAAAGAAAATAAGTTGTCATTCGAAGAGGTCATATCTCGTTAGAACAAAACTGGTGTTTTTGTTCAAATGAGATCGTCGCCTCAAAATTCGTGTTTCTCTGTAAAAACCTATTTTGTTTAGGTTTTCTCAAGTATTTTAGCGAAAAAACATTCCCAATATCTGGAAAAAAAAGTTCTTATCTTTGTGTTTTAGAAAAAAAAATATTTTCCAAATCACTTATCTCACATCTGATTTGTTGAGTTTGTTCAAACCCAAGTTTTCATACACTTGCATCAAATATTTATAGAGTTCTACTCTATTATTGATTTTTGGAGATGAGGGTCTATGGATAAAGAAGGTAGGATCGTCCATCCCGAGGCTGATCGATGGATATCGAGAGAAGACCGCTTCATATGGACATTACTGGACTGTGATATATTTAATAGATGATTTGAAGAACCTATGCATTATGTTTATTAGTGCTAAGTAGTCTGTAAATCGATTGGGTCTATCAAACTCTTTATTGTGTCGAATACTAGTTTTCTCCCAAAATGGACTTTTTCTTATCCTCTTCATATGTTTGGTTTTTGGTGTGATTGGAGATTTTAATTTGGACATTATTGCATGCACTTCAAATTGCAAATCAAGATAAAATTTGGGTAAAGTTAGAATTTGTATGTGGGTAACCTAATATATGGACTATCCATATGAACCCACACTTTCGGCTTAGATTCACTGGAACTATGAGATTTAAACCGTTCTTACGAAACATGAGGTCTGTTGGACAAATTATGCGCACGGTTGAGATTTGTCCCATGCGCACGACTCCTGAACATTTTTGTTTTGGGGTCACACTGTAAAAAAATCATGCACATGGAGAATATGAAACATATAATTTATCTATAAATATGCCTTTTTTCCCTCCAAATCATTTAACACTTTTCCCTCAATTCAAAACACATCTCTTGAGGAGTTTTTCAAGTTAGACAACACTACTTTTCTATCAAATTCAAATTAAGTGTTAATTTTAGATTTTGTGAGATTTCATATGCATTTACTTTTAGATCTTTAATTGTGGAATGTTTTTAAAGGTTTTAATTCACATATGGCCATCTTTACATCTGATTTTCAATTCAACCATATGATCTAAACTCCAAGATATGAAAGGAAGTTCTCAATCATTTAAAAGTTAGAGCATGGTGTGGATCTAGAACGAATAAAGTAATTTCATATACGAGAGATGGAGCTTCAATTGGATTTCTCACTAGAACACATGAGAGTCAAAATATCCATAGGTAATGTCTTATGAGTGCATGAGAGTGAATTGTGTTCTTATATTGTGTAAAATGAACTTTTCAAATCTAATGACATGTTGGATCACTCCGATATTTTTTACCCATAGGTTGGATTTTTTCTCGTATACCCAATGTTATGAGATTTTTTGTGATTGTTTTTATTCTACATTGCATAATTGTTAATGTGGGCATGCAACTCTACTAATTTAGTTTCAAATTGAAAAATGTCTTAGATCTAGTTTTTGTTTGTATTCTAATCAAATAATTTCCTTGGAGTCTAATCCAAAACAGAAAGACTCAAATGTCCTCTAGATTTTTTTATAAATATACCATTTCAAATGATAATTAATTAATTGCCCCAAATATTCAATTAAATTGCCCAAAATCACAAATTTGTAATTAAATAAAGTATTTTTAATTTAATTCACATTTCAACTAATAGTAAATTTATTTATTTCACCCTACAAAAAAAATAATTTCTAATTCCAAAAACATGGGGTATTATAGGTGTAAAGATACCCTGAAACCACTATAATTTTGGTAAAAATTTAGGTGTTGGAGACTTGAAAATTGCAGTCTTGAATAAAAATTATCGAATTGATGAAATGTGCAAAACTTCTTCCTCATTGAAGTAGTCATCAATGTTGAACCTCATAGTAAAAACGGAAAAATTTATTTCTCGATTTTAATTGCGATCATCATCAACTAAGGTAAAGAACTTCTTCCCTTTTAACTTTGAAGGTCATCAAGTATGGTGAATAATCTCAACATTTTTAACATTCTAAGGTCCCTACAGATGGTGAATAATCTCAACAATTTTATCCTTTGAAGATCGTAAATAATAATAAAAAAATTGAAATCTCAAAGGGTCACTAAAGATGGAAAATTATTTCAATATTTTTTACCTTCAAAGGTCACTAAAAACGGTGAATAATCACAATCCCAAAAAAATTTAAACTTTAAAGGGTCACGAAATATGTTGATGGATTGAAGTATTTTTACCTTCGAAGGTCACCAAAGATGGTGAATAATCATAAAAAATTTAAACTTCGAAGGGTCACCAAAGATGGTGAATAATTGCAAAACAAATTTACCTTGAAAGGTCACTAAAAACAGTGAATAATCAAAAATATTTTTCCTTCTATAGGTAACCAAAAATGGTGAATAATTATAATAATTTTTACCTTCAAAGGCTACCAAAGATGGTGAATAATAAAATGGAACGTATTGTAAAAGTCTAAAAATTCAACTTAACTTCCAAAGCTTGGCATTATATGTGTATTTAGAACTAGAAAATGAGTCATATACCAAAGAAATCTCTTGAAGTCAAGTTTTCAACAAAATAAGAGGTTCATCATTCAGATCTCAATAGATAGAGTTATGAATGTTTTACTTAAACGCATTTTGGGTGACTGTAGAACCTGAGAATGAAGTCAAGACTATGATCAAGCCAACAAGATTCTAATTGACAGTGTTTAGATTTATTTCTCGTGACCATAACTCCTTATTTTTCAAGTCAATTAGTTTTGATTCACTTTATAAACAACTTCTTACACAATTCACACCAACCACCATTATAGTTCACCATCCATAAGAGCCGATTCGGTTGATAAACATCTAGGATCATGTCCAAGACTTTTATTATCGTACATGGAAGACACATTACTTTAAAGGGATGAGTACCATACAATTCATTCTTTAAAGGAATAACACTCGACCCCCTTGTATGAACTTGACAAATAACCATTCTTCCTTGAGTATATGGATTCGACAACAGCATTAAAGGAGCTATGTTACTTTGGTTCGAAGCACATATTCTGGATATTTTTTTTCTACAGCTCTACATAAGTTTGAACATATTCTTGCTACCCAAAATATAGTTTGAACAACAAATTTTTGGATGCACGTATTTTGATGTCCTTTCATGATCTTTAAATCCCCAAAGTTATAAATTATCATCGCAATTTTTTAATGTAAAAGCTTGAGGATCATCATCACATTTGTTCTTGAAATCCATGCCTTTTTCTTTTCCAATAGTTTTTTTTTTTTTGCTAAAATGGGCTCTATGTAGAAGGTTGGTATGATAATGACTATTACATCCTAATTGAAAATATTTTCAGCAAAATGATGTAACCTTTGGGTCAAATTTTTGATATTTTTTACCATATGTCTCATACCTTTGAAAATCCTCACTTTCCAAATATTGGTCTAAGTTGAACTGAAAAGAGTTATTTTGTTATTTTGACAGCTTTTTTCCTAGCTAGGAGAAAAACTTATATAACACAATTGTCCCACATGGCATACGAAAAATATTTTTCGTTGGCTTGGTTGGTGTGTTTATGTTTTAATGTGCGTGAGCGTGACAGTCAAGGTTGTGGTATTGCCAACCAATTGATTATCTTAGCCAATGATAATCAGACAACTTTGTACCGTTCGTTGATTCAATTAATAAGACTTCCAGTGAGTTCCAAATAAGTTTGTAAACTAAATAAACTAGAATTTTAGAAAGATTTAAAACAAAGAGTAAATAAAGGTGAAAAAGACGTCTGAATTAAGTAAAATAGTATAAACATATGAGTTTAACACTAAACTAAACTACAATTAAGATAAGTAAAGTAGTTTACACTCATGTATGTAAAAAAAATTACAATAAGAAAGGTAAAGACACTTTAAATGTAGAGTCGAAGGGAATTTCATAAAAATAAAATAAAGTTACAAAAATTATACCATCCAAACTACTTCATAGAAGATATGTTAAACTATGATAGAAAAACTTTAGAGGAAAGAAATGAAAAAGGTTTAAATGACTAAAATCAGTTTTTTTGTTAAGGGGGTCCTCTTTTTGAATCTATAGTTGTCTATAATAACTAACTCCAAATATGGGGGTAATTCTAGTTGACATCTGTCTCTCCCAGAACCTGCAGTTAACAGGGAGCCTTGTGCACTGGGTACAACTTTTTTTACAATAACTAACTCTTTTGTCTCCATGTAACTTCCAATTTCAATTGGAATTAATTATATATAATAACCATCCATATTTTCCTCCAAATAATCTCTAATTTGAATTATAATAATAACATTTTTAAACTACCCATTACTTCCATAATAAGATCATGCAATAAACACTATATAACTACCACTAACTTCCCCGGTCATCTAATCACGTGTGAAAAAGTCATGAAATGAACCCGGTAAAATATGGTGTATCTAGATTCCCAACTTGATGAAGGTATTACTTTAGGATACTCATCGAATTATATAGAATATAGGGTGTAAAAGAGTAAAATATCTAAGGTCATTGATTAAATATATATGTGGTGGTAAAGGACGGGTATTCCTCCAAGTATATTGTATAATATGACGCAATCCTTGAGAGTAATGCACCTTGCACTGAAGATCATGTTATGACTCAAAATGACCAAATAAAAGTGGACTCATCCTTAAAAAAGGATAATCTGATATCTTGGTTGATGAGGAATCATGATGCCTCTAACATCATTGGGGATCCTAAGAAGGGCATCCGAAAGTGCGAGAGGTACGAGTGAGATTATGTACCTTTGATATATATCTTAAATAAGTCATAAAATATAAGGTAATCACTATAATACGAGCAATGGATTTTTGTCTAAGTGGAGTTCTTTTAAATTCAGCATGGTGTTTGAGGGCTTATTACATATCCAATCAACACCAATGTGAAAGTAACCAAATGGGCTATGAAAATAAGATGGATGATAATGGTGAGATCACAAAAATAATGCTAGGCTCGTAGCTTAAGGATACACATAAGTTGAAGAAGTGGATTTTGATGAGAAGTTTCCACCTATTGTCTTACTATAAAAAAAATTCCTTGTTTTGGATGTGGAGTGTCATTTTCACTTCCAAGTTATACAAATGGATGTGAAGAGTGCCTTCCTCAATAGAGTAATAAATGAAAATGTCTATGTCAATCAACCAAAGGGTTTTGAATACTCTAGATGTCCCGAACACATCTATTGGTTGGGAAAAATCTTATTATGGGTTAACACATACTCCTTTGTCTTGGAATGAAAATAATACATGTTATCTTATGGACCAGGGTTTCTAGAGAGGGCGAGTGTATAAGTATTTTATTTCTTAGGAGAGCGAAGAAGGACATTTTATTTGTCTAATTC
Organism: Sambucus nigra; assembly: GCA_949130495.1. NCBI lineage: Eukaryota > Viridiplantae > Streptophyta > Magnoliopsida > Dipsacales > Adoxaceae > Sambucus > Sambucus nigra. The sequence goes on from OX422223.1 coordinate 346,102,897, forward strand.
TACATCGATGACATGAAATATGGTCCCATATGTGGGAGTCATACTCAAGTGTTTATGGAATTTGTAACTTTTATTTTTAAGATTAGTATGTTATTAAATATCACTTTCTTACTAGGTATACATGTTTTTCAATTGAAGTATGGGATATTTATATCTCTATCAGATTATTAGCGAGACTTAGTGAGGAAGTTTGGGCTTGACTCCACTAGGCATGTGAGGAAATCCATATGTGTTACTACAAATCTTAGAAATAAAATTGAGGGAAATGATGTTGATCAAAATTTCAACCATATCATGATAGGTATTCTATTTTATCTTACCAAAACTCATACCGATAATTTCATTAGTGATGGATTTTGTGTGAGGTTTTAAGCACGTCCTGAAGAGTCCCATTGGTTAGCCTTAAAATATATTATCAATTATGTGAGTTGTATCCTTGATCAAAGGGTTTGGTATTACTTTCATACCAATGCCTCCTCATAATGAATTCTCAATGTCAACTAGGCCAAAAATATTGACGGTTATAAGAGCACTTCAGGTTGGTATTCTTTAAATGGGGAGAGAGATTGTTTATTGGCATACTTGGAAGAAAATTTTAATTTCTTTGTCTACTATCGAGGTTGAGTACATAGAACTCAAAAGTTGTTGTCCTAAACTCCTTTTTATTAATGAAATTATTCAATATTGGAAGATAAATTAAGAACTAAGAATTTTTATTGCAACAATAAGACAACGATTAATAAATTTTGTAACCCAGCACACTAGGACAAAACACATAGACATACATTACCACTTTATATGTGAGCTTGTTGAGGAGAGAATTTTGTCCTTTGATTAAGTTCCTATTGATCCTCAGTTTTCTAATATCTTTGTCAAATCTGTAGATTCATCTAGCTATAAGAACCTTAAAAAATCTAAAGGGGTTTTCACCATTGATTAGCTTTGTACTATTTTTCTAGGTTAGGCTTCATCTTATATTTGATTTTGGTTGAATCCTAATTAGATATATACTATATGTCATATATTTTTTATTTTCTTTTTATTTTGAAGTAGATAAATATTAAAATATATAGATCGTAGTACCCCGTAATTTTGGTGAACAAATATGTTAATTAATTTGTTAAATAATTACAGTAATATTCGGAGTTGGTATTTGAGTTGAATGAGAAAGAAATTAATTTAAATGAATTTGGTGAATTTTGAGCTAATTAAAGAAATAAAATAGCCAATTACTTAATTACGTGGTATTTTAGGTTTTGGGTGGAAACCCTAGAGACTTTTAAGTCATTGTGACTTGCTTGGACTGCAAGTTAGAACTTTAAGAAGAGTTAATCATGCTTTTAATTACAGTCATGTTTACAATTGTAATGAGTTGGTACTTGTATATGATAGAATTTAATTTAAACTCTAAATAAAGAGAAAGAGAAAAGTTGCAATATTGTTAGACCCATGCCCTTGGGATTTAAGGGAGCACTCAAGGGTAAAGGTTCGTGATCGCGGGTATAGCTGGCGCAACTGCGATCCCTTTACCTCGTAGTTCAATTACGGATAACTCCGCCTAGTTTTGTATAAAGGAACCTTTAGACGAAATTCCACTTACTTTCACACAACTCTCAAAACCTAAATCTACAATACCCTATTTCATCATCCTTAACCTCCTTAACCTCCATTTAAACACTTTTGAACCTTATTTTGGGAGATTTACACTTGGAATTTGAAGAAACTTTAAGAAGATAATTTGAATATTTTTGGAGGAAGATCAACCCGTTCAAGTTATATTATATAAAATACTCTTATAAGGAAAAATATCTCTACTTTTCTCCGTAAGTTCCATTTGAATAACATATTTCCTAAACTCAAATCATATGTGATTTTTGTAATTTTATTGGGAACCTAATTAGAAAAAGTGAAAAATGTGACACCTCACATATTTTGGCATGGGAGGTGCTAAGTCCCTGTTGCCAAAGTACGTCAAGCGTCAAAATTAAAATATCATTCTTAGCATGTAACAGGAATATGAGACATTAAAAACTTTTTTCACGAGATATAATCCGAGTTTTAAATACAATAAATATAAACATCCACACAATAAAATCCATCACCATGTTAACTCCGAAGTAACACTCAACGTTAAAAGATAGATGAATACTTAAATGAAATCATCCAACTATAACTTCAACTGAAAAGAAATCGTAAACAATTGTGGAACCAAATGGCCCATTAAATCCATAACCAGCCATCTCATAAATAAAATGACTGAATTGAAAAATCCAAGCTACTAGAGCAATAAAATAATTTCAGTTGCACTCCAAGACTCTCCAATCCAATCTATGCAGCTATTCCAACCACTATATGTGAAATGTTAGGCACTTGTATGGGTCAAAGTCCACCGCATCAATAATAGATACTCCCCTCAATTAGGACCCGTGAATCAAGAGATATGCATCATATGAGATAAATATTACAATAGAGTATTTTAAATTAAACGATATAAGGACATGCGACTAAAATAAAATAACACTAACTACCCACATAGCTAACATACCCCATTATTCAATTCCAATTATGTTATTTCAAGATTTAGTTTTCTTTAAACAATTAACTTAATTTAATGCAATTAACTAATTATTATTAAAGCGACACACTATAGCCAATCAAATTTTCTATTGGTCTTGCACATATTCAGGCATGCCTAAATTCTAGACACATTACACCCATTCCTACCACTATACCCTGACAGCCCCATTTCTTTAGCCCTGCACATATTATTGATGTTCCATGCATGAAACGTCACTATAGCAAGACAACCCAAGTATTGCTAGCACTGTACATATTGCTGATGCCAACACACACCCAAGTCGTTATAGCCAACCAACCCAATTATCATTAGTTCTGCACATATTGACAACTCAAAGAAACACCCACGTCACTATTGCTAGCCAGCCCAATTATTGTTAGTCCTGCACATATTGGTTATGCCAAATTCACTTTTAATACCCGTTTATCATCTTAGGCATTAATTATAAATTCTTAGTCAAGTTGCCACACCTATAATCTTGGAATAAAAACCTACAATCACCCCTAGTCCGATCCCTTGAGATTACCAAACCATAATTATTACCTAGTATATCACCTAGGAAGAATACCTAACAAAAATCATCACCTAATATCGCATTAAGCTAACAGAGTAACGTAACGACATACTACCTATTCCTATCTAGGAAATACCCAACCATACATGCATACACTCACTAGTCCCATACTTAGAAAGTACCAACACCAACAAAGTCTACCTACTAGTCCCATACCTATGAAGTAACCTACAAAAATGGGTTGAAGTAAAACTACTCCCTAAAAACCCAACGTTCACGCGGCGTCTAAATATTAATACAAACAATATCCACGTAAAATATATTTTTAGTTTAGTACTACAATTCTCCACATAAAACTACGATTTCAATTTCATTCAAATTATATTCATCTGATCATATAAATATCAAATTCTACCAAATAGTTACACATGTTGTCAAATTTCATAATTCCAATATGAGTGATATTTCAACAATTCAACACAAAATCGAAATCAAATATGCATAATAGTGATCCTACACAATAATAAATTATTTCTACAACATACACATTTAGTATCGTAATTTTACAAGACGAGACATTATTCTAAGTTCATATGTTAATTCTAGCATGCGATTTATCCTGTAAATATATCGTAACTCAAACCACTAATTTAAGCATGCAATTGTTTCTAGTCTTAAGTCATATTTTTAGATTTAATAAAAACAGCCCCTAATTTACTTTCACTTTACCTAAATAATCTTCCTAATTAATTTTAAGAAAACATGATTAATTAAGGTTTAGGCAATATTTAAAACATATAACACTTAAAGGAACACTAGAAGTATTCAAGCCTGATAAGAATTCTTGAATAGAAAAGGCTCATTCTTGGTTGATCTTGACAAAACTTGATTTGGATCTTCAAACTTGAGTTGAAACTTATTTTTAATGGGGTTTAATTTTTTTAAAGGGGGGAAGGAATAAGTGGGAGGCTACTGCCTTTTTATATGAGTTAAAAGTGTTGGAAAATTTCTAAACCCGAGCATTTTTAATATAGAAAAAATAAAAGAGTTTGAAACCAATACAAACATCTAAAAATAAGGATATTCGCCAATTCTGCCCCGATAGGAATCAATTTCTCCCTTAAGCGAATCTGTTCTCCTCCAAGCACGAATTTGTTTCCCCCTATTTAACCGACAATGAAGAAAAGTTAAAAAAATCTAATTTTGTTCCCGATTTTGAATCTAATTAAAACCCTATTACTTATGTATCAAAATAACAATTTTTATGTACTAAAAATAATTAAATCAAATAAAAAAACTGATTTTTTATTTATAAAAATATATTTACGATCCAAAATCACGGGGTGTTATAAAAACGTAATTAAATTTATTTTCATAAAATATATAAAATTGGATTCCATACTTGTAATATTACATATTTTGGGAATTGGACTATTTTTTGGGATTAATGGGTGTTGTTGAAATTGGAAATATTGCATAATAATTTTGTATAGATCCTGAATATACGCTAATGCTTATGAAATTGATAAGTTGGTTAGAAGTTAAATATGTCATCAGAATTGTTAAGCTACATACCTAAATTCATATATGATTTAAATTCATGAAATTTTACATGATATCTAATAATGGAATTAGACAACTTATTGGAATTTTACGTTGGACTTGTAAAACATATTATGAAACTCATAAACTCACATATAATGACCATAAACAATTACGAAAATTAAAAGAGCAAAGCCTTGACGTAGAGAATTAAATATTGTTATAATTGGAATATGTTAGAATGATAATTACATTGGGATTACTAGGTTACATATTGTAATAAACCGCTTAAAATAATAACGGGTGGCCAGCCCTATACTACATTAATTCAGGAATCTCAGATGGCTCAGTCTCAACATAAACTGATGATACTAAATAATATAAGACTAACTACCCGAAATCATATAAGCGAGATGTTAAAATTTAATAAAACATACCACAAACCACAAACCAACACTATATAACTACTAACAAAGGTAAAACATACACGAGTACATGATAAATGAAGTGCTGGAATAAAATGAAATGAGTATATACAAATGAACCCAAATAAGTTGTCGGGTCACAGACAGTACAACAACCGTAAGGGAAAATATAAACAATTATAAATAACTCATAAAGTATAACGCCGATGTACAAGATGAATACTATCTAGATTTACAAAGAAATAAAAAGCGACAACAATCTAAATCCCACAACAGTCCGCACCTGTTACGGCTCCAAAGACTTTGACTAGAAAAGCATCCGGCATCAATGCGGTGGGACACCTGTAGTAAAATATATATATATATATATATATATATATATATATATATATATATATATATATATATATGTAGCAAAAATGGATCAGAGCCTGAGTTGTAGAAATGCTTAGCAAGTGTGTTAACCGTGCATAATAAATATAAATGCACTTACTACATAATTAAAGTGGAGTCGCACTCTCGTGAACGCGCACCTATTCACGTTCGGAAATCTTAAATTAAGTTATCCTACCCACAAGGACAACCTAACTTACCATAGGCACGAAATGTACCCACAAGACCTTCTATCCTAACATAACCCAAGAATTCTTCCATTCTAATGACATTTAATTATATTTACACATATATGTTATACTAGGCTAGGTTCCAATTTTATTAGCTTCCAACAGCTATAAGTCTTAATACGTTACCCATTGACATTAGGCATCAATAATATAATTTAATTTCTAAATAACATGCATACAATTTAATAAGAACAAAACTTCTCTCCACTCTGAACATTGCACTACGTTTCGTGCGTGGGGCGTCTCGCAAAGAGAAATCCAAACAAGGAACCCCCCCAATACACTACTCCTTGACAATGTCGATCATAGGGATCTATTATGTCATACACACCAATACTACTACTACAATTTAGATTACTATCTTAGAACAACCTCAAAATCTCCAATAATACCCTTGGTATGATGTTACCGAAATATTCTCTAAATGCGATACATCAACCCCCAACAATCTAGTACACCATAATCACCCCGGATGTACACCATAGAACTTTTATATCCTTCCATCTATAGGATATGTATAAGTATATATGTATTTACTATAAACATATATATATATACAATCATTCATTCCCCTAGCCAAATGTACATACCATATATGATGTACAATGGCCATTCAGATAATGTAACCGACTATATATCGCCAATATACTGCACCATGCTATCATCTTCCAGTGCCCATACAACTTAGTATACTGGGGACCACCTTTTAGGGCTAAACGACACCTACCCGGTGATCAACACACACACATTCGTCCGGGAAGCGGTCATAGTTCCTAACCGGCAATGAGATGAAACATACCCACCACGTCTCATCCTAAAAAAAATGTAAATCACATAATAACACAATGGACGACTATGACCTGGGGAATATCCACACCCTGCTCCTCGAGCCAGGGTGCTCACCCTCGATGCACAACTTCCCAATGATAGCATGTGCGGGGTATTCTTCACTACATAAGTATATATATCATTTACATGCACAATATATATACATTCATATAATTAGATTATATAACTAAACCTTCATATACGGTTTAGCTATTCACGCCACGAGTATACACACATATTTATATATATATATATATATATATATATATATATATATATATATATATATATATATATATATATATATATATATATATATATATATATTTACATACATACATATATATACATACTATCTCTCATTGTAAGTATGAAGCTCATAAACTCGACTATTAACATCCCAAAATCCTCACTATAATGGCCATAACCCCAATCATAATAGCTTAATTCGTTATGTGAATACGAGCCCTCACTTAAAGCATATTCACCCATTTTCCCTCATGATATAAATAATCTTCCAACATTAAGGTTATTACCCAAAGTTTAGTGTGGGTAACAATCACTACCTATCGCATCGATGTCCGAAAGTACCTCAATATCTCCATTACTATGTCGACTATTGGTATGCACATAACTAATAGTCTACGAACCACATACTTATCTCAAATTCATTTCAAGTATTGGAATCCAAATTTTTACTCCCACGCAATTATATGTATAAAATATCCTGACTCGAATTACACTACACTTATTCTAGTTAATAGTGCGATCCAATCGTTCCCAGTTTCGCCTACAGTTCAATTTCTCTTATGAACCCTTAATCCTATTGCATTACAGTTTGTTCCTTAATTTAAACATTTCTAAGGATACGTGACCAATCTCTCTCTCGTTAGTCCCCAATTATAACTTAATAGAATCCTATCACTATATGGATTCGACATGAATATCGGCCTATAATTTCCCAACATACCCTCGCTAATCTCTCTCTAAGAGCTCTTAACTTCACATCATATCTAGACTCACTTTTGATCTATAATTAGGATTCCCAACCCGCATGAGGTTTCCCACAATCTTTATACAGACACACAACTCCAATGCAATCATATCAACATATACCTTCCTTAATCTATTTAAAGAAGTCCCCATAATCATAATAAGTGAGAAACCCTTTATCAGTATCCAAAACATACCTCTTACATCATAAAATAAGGTACCACATTGATAAACCCAATCAAAAAGGGTTAGAGATCATTCTAGAAAAATATTGCAAAACTACCCTGTTTTCGAATCGATTCGGCCCCTCCGAATTGATTCGGCCCGAACAGCGAATCGATTCGGCCCCAGCGAATCGATTCGGTCCAACCAGACCTGTAAGTCTGCTACATACCGAATCGATTCACTAGGGGTGAATCGATTCGGCCCTAAGGACCTGAGGCTTCTGCAGCATAGCAAATTGATTCGCTAGGGGCGAATCGATTCGGCTTATGCAGCAAGCCACGAAAATGGTTGATTTCTCCTAAACCCAAATTTTCCAAAATTCAATTTATACCTCTTCCAACCCTAGATCTTCAACCCCAACATGTTTTCAAACATCAAAACTCATCCTAAATCTAATCTCCTTAATTTATGTCCCTTAAACCCAAGTGTAAACTTCAATTTCAAGATTGAAACCAAAAAAATTAGGTTTTGATAAATATACCCAAAAGTCCAATTCTTTTATCCACAATTATGAAATGAACTACACAAATGAAATATTTAGCAAGATTAAACACTTGCGTCTAATTCGTAGAGGTTGGATCATCCTCGACGTCGTGTTTGGTCCGGAATCTCCAAACTCTGTCTCCTCTCTCTCTTCCTTTCTTCTTCTTTCTTTCTTCCTTTCTCTTTCTCTCTTCTCATAAATGAGAAGGGATGAAATCTAAGCCTTTAAATCCATTAAAACATAAGTCCAAGTTTTAAATGTTAATACAGACTTTAAATGACTCGTTTACTCCCATTCGAGTCAAACATACTTAGAAATAATCCGGAACCAAAATAAAACCCAATGACAGTCATTTTGACTATCTCGACCCATCCGGAACCAATGGAGCACTCAGAATTATCATTCGGAATACTTTAAAATGTCCTCAATTTTTGGGCTTCAATTTCCAAATTCCAAAATTCTCTGATTTAAATAAATTTTATTTTTCCCAAAATTTTTATTTCTCAGTCCCAAAATCTTGGGGTGTTACACTCTTCCCCCCTTACAAAAATTTTGCCCGCGAAATTTAAGATATGCCTAGAACTTCGAATCTCATCTTGTCCTTACATCTACCCTTTAGATCACTTTACCCATCTCTCTCCGTTCTCACATCGAACCATATAAATTTTAAAATTTAAACTAACTACCCAAGGCGCCCATACACCCTGTACATCGAGATCAACTCGTACCATAATAACTCATCACCACTAGACTCAATTCGTAATATAGCTCTTAGAAATATAATCAATAGCATCATATTAAGTATATCTGAAAGTTTAAAATTCCCAATGGTTGAACTCTTCTCAATTCCTGACACTAGCTACCTTCATGCATGGGAGGTCTCGCAAGAGAAATCCAAACAAGAAACCCTCCCAATACACTATTGTGTAGCTATGTAGGGGATTGAGATCAGTTGAACCAGGGTTAAGGTTTTATAAAATATTTTCGAATTATAAATATTAACCGAAGGCCTAAATAGTAATATAATATAAAACAATTCCATGTCGTTCGACACGCCAAACAAACACCTTATGTTCAGGACACAAGGCCTCAACAAATACAATACTCTAACCACTACCTAGTTCTCAAAACTAGCACAACCTTGAGCTAAATTATCCGCTCAAAATAAATCTACTAAACGTTGAACCTCCTCAGTTACACAAATCCCTTTACATCACCTTAAAGAATTACCGCAAGGTAAACCTTTCCCTCACTAGAATACCACAAGTACCTTCCCTAGGTTATCTATAAGACAATAACCTTATAACCACCCTCAACAAATTTCAATAGCCCTCACTTTCGGAACTCAATATCACAACTCTCTACTATCTCCTCACGAGATGGTCCATTATCTCAAAAAATGCCATACAAAGGTCGTACTGGCTCACTCATTCTTCTAAGTAAATTATGTACACCTTAAGGGTAGCATCTAACCACTCATTATACCTTACGTGCGACGTTCCCAAAATCGCATCAAGCGTGTCTTAAACCCAAATAAAGGTATTCTACCTTATACTTCCATAATCCTTTTGTTTCACTTCATTCCTGAGTCCCTCTACTCCTTCCAGGGCAAGCCCTCGTCCCTAGGGCCTAACTTTACTTAAAGAAACATCCTCATGAAAATCCTTCCTAGCCATCCTGAAGGACAAGGAGCTATTGCGTCTTTCGACAACTCCTTCATTCATACCCAATAAATCCAAGTCTCTAAACTTCTTACTCCCTCTTCATGAAGGCGACACTCCAGAAAATGGGACAACACCACACACCTTGCCTCGGTAAAGGTCACTAACACCAGGTTTCCTAACAATTCTTGATCGATTCCTCAATCTAAACCTCCCACGGGCTTCACTATTCACTCATCTCCAGTACTTACCTTATCGATCTCAAAATTATCCTTCTTATCTCTGCCTGAATCACGGAAAGAAATACCTCAAATCAAAATGTACCCAAAACCTGTTATTGTTTTTACATCTCTCATTTTACCCCTTTCCTAACCGACTTATTCTCGGAGATGTCTGCGACGAAAGCAACTGTGTCAGAACGTCATTCAAGCGAGTACCTCTCACAGAACAAGATAAACGTAGGGAACACAACAATCCTAATAGTAGAAGAACACAGGGAACCTGCACAAATCCTAAAGACTCTAGAACCTGATGCTCTGATACCATCTGTAATAACCCACTTTAAATAATAACGGGTGGCCAGCCCTATACTACTTTAATTCAAGAATCTCAGATGGCTCAGTCTCAACATCAACTGACGATACTAAATAATATAAGACTAACTACCCGAAATCATGTAAGCGAGATGTTAAAATTTAATAAAAACATACCACAAACCAACACTATAGAACTACTAACAAAGGTAAAACATACACGAGTACATTATAAATAAAGTGCTGGATAAAATGAAATGAGTATATACAAATTAATATACCCTAATAAGTTGTTGGGTCACACACAGTACAACAACCGTAAGGGAAAATATAAACAATTAAAAATAGCTTATAAAGTATAACCCCAATGTACACGATGAATCCTATCTAGATTTAAAAATAAATAAGAAGCGACTACAATCTAAATCCCATAACAGTCTGCACCTGTTATGGCTCCCAAGACTCTGACTAGAAAAGCATCCGGCATCCATGCGGTGGGACAACTGTAGTACAATATATATATATATATATATATAGGGAGAGGTTCACAAGTGGACCAAAAGAATGGACTTTTTAATGGACCTTAACAAAAAACACATAATAACACATTAATTTTAATTCCTATAGTGTAATTGGTCCGCGCCAGCGGCACCAAAGACGCGTATCGATCGATCCCCCACCCCCCCACATGCCCCCCACCCACCCCACCCCACCCCCCACCCTCCCACCCCCACCCCCATGGCAGCCCTGCTATTATAAGGGCTGCCACAAGGGCTGCTATGGTGATGGTGGTGGTTGGGTGGTTGGGGGGCGGTGGGGGTGGGTGGGGGCAGTGGGGGGTGGGGGGGTAGTGGCGTGAAGGTGTGGTCTCGGGTGCCGCTGACGCGGACCAATTACACTATAGAAATTAAAATTAATGTGTTATTATGTGTTTTTTGTTAAGGTCCATTAAAAAGTCCATTCTTTTGGTCCACTTGTGAACCTCTCCCTATATATATATATATATATATATATATATATATATATATATATATATATATATATATATATATATAGCAAAAGAGAAATATAAACGGCTCAGAGCCCAAATTGTAGAAATGTTTAGCAAGTGTGTTAACCGTGCATAATAAATATGAATGCACTTATTTCATAACTAAAGTGGAGCCGCACTCTCGTGAAACCCCAAACTCACCTCTCATCTAATAGCGCGCACCTATTCACATTTGAGAATCTTAAATTAAGTTATCCTACCCACAAGGACAACCTAACTTTCCATAGGCACGGCCTGTACCCACAAGACCTGATATCCTAACATAACCAAAGAATCCTTCCCATTCTAAAGACATTTAATTATATTTACACATATATTCTATACTAGGCTAGGTTCCAATTTTATTAGCTTACAACAGCTATAAGTCTTAATACGTTACCCACTGACATTAGGCTTCAATAATATAATTTAATTTCTAAATAACATTCATACAATTTAATAATAACAAAAATTCTCTCCACTCTCAACATTGCACTACGTTTCGTGCCTGGGGCGTCTCGCAAAGAGAAATCCAAATAAGGAACCCCCCCAATACACTACTCCTTGACAATGTCGATCGTAGGGATCTATTATGTCATACACACCAATACTACTACTACAATTTAGATTATTATCTAAGAACAACCTCAAAATCTCCAATAATATCCTTGGGATGATGTAATCAAAATATTCCTTAAATGCGATACATCAACCCCCAAAAATCTAGTAAACCATAATCACCTCGGATGTACACCATAGACCTTTTATATCCTTCCATCTATAGGATATGTATAAGTATATATGTATTTACTCTAAACATATATATTGATACAATCATTCATTCCCCTAGCCAAATGTACATATCACATATGATGTACAATGGCCATTCACATAATGTAACCGACTATATATATCGCTAATATACTGCACCATGTTATCATCTTCCAGTGCCTATACCATGTAGCATACTGGGGACCACCTTTTAGGGATAAAATTCACCTACCTAGTGATCAACACTCACACACTCGTCCGGGAAGCGATCATAGTTCCTAGCCGGTAATGAGATGAAACATACCCACCACGTCTCATCCCAAAAAAATATAAATCACATAATAAACCAATGGACGACTATGACCTGGGGAATATCCACACCCTTCCCCTCGAGCCAGGGTGCTCACCCTCGACGCACAACTTCCCAATGATAGCATGTGCGGGGTATTCTTCACTACATAAGTATATATATCATTTACATGCACAATATATATACATTCATATAATTAGATTATATAACTAAACCTTCATATACGGTTTAGCTATTCACGCCACGAGTATACACACATATTTATATATATATATATATATATATATATATATATATATATATATATATATATATTTACATACATACATATATATACATACTATCTCTCATTGTAAGTATGAAGCTCATAAACTCGACTATTAACATCCCAAAATCCTCACTATAATGGCCATAACCCCAATCATAATAGCTTAATTCGTTATGTGAATACGAGCCCTCACTTAAAGCATATTCACCCATTTTTCCTCATGATATAAATAATCTTCCAACATTAAGGTTATTACCCAAAGTTTAGTGTGGGTAACAATCACTACTTATCGCATCAATGTCCGAAAGTACCTCAATATTTCCATTACTAATGTCGACTATTGGTATGCACATAACTAATAGTCTACGAACCACATACTTATCTCAAATTCATTTCAAGTATTGGAATCCCAATTTTTACCCCCACGCAATTATATGTATAAAATATCCTGACTCGAATTACACTACACTTATTCTAGTTAATAGTGCGATCCAATCGTTCCCAATTTCGCCTATAGTTCAATTTCTCTTATGAACCCTTAATCCTATTGCATTACAGTTTGTTCCTTAACTTAAAAATTTCTAAGGATACGTGACCAATCTCTCTCTCGTTAGTCCCCAATTATAACTTAATATAATCCTATCACTATATGGATTCGACATGAATATCGGCCTATAATTTCCCAACATACCCTCGCTAATCTCTCTCTAAGAGCTCTTAACTTCACATCATATCTAGACTCACTTTTGATCTATAATTAGGATTCCCAACCCGCATGAGGTTTCCCGCAATCTCCATACACACACACAACTCCAATGCATAGATATCAACATATACCTTCCTTAATCTATTTAAAGAAGTCCCCATAATCATAATAAGTGAGAAAACCTTTATCAGTCTACAAAACATACCTCTTACATCATAAAATAAGGTCCCACATTGATAAACCCAATCAAAAAGGGTTAGAGATCATTCTAGAAAAATATTGCAAAACTACCCTATTTTCGAATCGATTCGGCCCCTCCGAATCGATTCAAGCCCAACAGCGAATCAATTCGTCCCCAGTGACTCGATTCGGTCCAACCAAGCCATTAAGTCTGCTACATACCGAATCGATTCACTATGGGCGAATCGATTTGGCCCTAAGGAACTGAGGCTTCTGCAACATAGCGAATCGATTCGCTAGGGGCGAATCGATTCGGCTTATGCAGTAAGCCACAAAAATGGCTGATTTGTCCTAAACCCAAATTTTCCAAAATTCAATTTATACCTCTTCCAACCCTAAATCTTAAACCCCAACATGTTTTTAAACTTCAAATCTCATCCTAAATCTGATCTCCTCAATTTATGTCCCTTAAACCCAAGTGTAAACTTCAATTTCAAGATTGAAACCAAAAAATTTAGGTTTTGATAAATATACCCAAAAGTCCAATTCTTTTATCCACAATTATGAAATGAACTACACAAATGAAATATTTAGCAAGATTAAACACTTGCCTCAAATTCTTAGAGGTTGGATCGTCCTCGACGTCGCGTTTGGGACGAAATCTCCAAACTTTTTCTCCTCTCTCTCTTCCTTTCTTCTTCTTTCTTTCTTCCTTTCTCTTTCTCTCTTCTCACAAATGAGAAGGTCTGAAATCGTAAGCCCTTAAATCCCTTAAAAGATAAGTCCCAATTTTAAATGTTAATACACACTTTAAATGACTCGTTTACTCCAATTCGAGTCAAGCATACTTAAAAATAATCCGGAACCGAAATAAAACCCAATGACAGTCATTTTGACTATCTCGACCCATCTGGAACCAATGGCCCACTCAGAATTATCATTCGGAATACTTTAAAATGTCCTCAATTTTTGGGATTCAATTTCCAAATTCCAAAATTCTCTGATTTAAATAAATTTTATTTTTCCCAAAATTTTTATTTCTCAGTCCGAAAAACTTGGGGTGTTACACATATGTTAGATTGTGTTGGGTTATATTCTTAAAATTGATTAAATATATTGGTTATTTTCAAATAATGGGGTTAGAGAGTATTTAAGTTTTTTAGTAAGGTATTTCCTATGTATAGGACTAGATAATCGATGTGGCTTTGGGTATTTCCTAGTTTTTGGACTAGGAGATATGAATAGTTTCTTGATCTCTAGGTATAGGAGTAGGGATTGTTGATTTATTATGATCAAGTTTTTTGGGTAAGGGATATTTTATGAGTGCCTCATGATTTATGATAAGATGTTGATTTGAGATCAATACCTTAGATATGATAGGTATTAGGTACTGATGGTTTTATGTGGTTCATTTTATGTACGAGGTGTAGTGTTGGATAACTACAGTGTATGTTTGGCACCTATATTATATGGCTACATTAATGGGATTTATATGGGAGGTATGGCATATGTAGGGTCTACGTTAGTTGTCTACTATAGTATATGTGGGACTTAGGCTAACTGGATATAGGAATGGTTTTATGTGTGCATCATGGTATGTGAGGGATCTTGTATTAGTTGTCTACCATCGTATGTACGAGACTTAGCTTACTCGACTATCATGATGGGATTGGTTATGAATATACATCATGGTACATGCAAGGCGACATAAAAGGTTATGTGGCTATAGAGATGTACTAGATAGTGATGATATGAGGATATGGGTGGCGTATCATGGTCTGTTAAAGGGTTGTACATGAGATTGTCTAACTATAATGATCTAACAATAAGATAGTTGATACGAAAAGGATAACTAAATATTGATAAGTGGAAAGTGGGAAAGTTTATTTACCTATTATTTATTTAAATGTTAATTATTATTTAAAATACTTAATTGTGATATTTATTTCATCTAGCACTTATGTCAGGGTTCATGTAACCCTATTTGGAATACATAACCGGTATTCTTCAAGTGGGCTCTGACCTAATGTCTTCGACTAACATTTTAGGATATGTTGACATAAGTTTCATGGATTGGGAGTAACGAGAACGAAGTTGGATTTTATTTTATGTTTAAGTTTAGATTTTATTTTTGTCATTTTATTTTTGAGATAGTGATTTTGATTCAGTGGGTCTTGTGGGTACCAAAGTTACAATGGCACATGACATCACATGTTCTACATAAGACCATAAGCCTATTTTGCATGAAGTTAATTAAGAATCCAAGTCACAAAGGACTCCCATATGTATATCCCTTGGAACGTCTTAAATTGATAATAGATAAGTCTACACTTCTAGGGATAGCTATTAAGGAATCTTAGGACTCTCCTAAGCTCCTTTATAAACATAAAACAACCCTCTTGGAGAGGGACATGTGATATTTTAACATTGAGAAATACTACCACTCTCTCGACCTATTCTTTAAGGACCTATTCTTTAAGGTAATAAAAAAGCTAACCCTAAAATCATGTGGACGTAGGCACGTTGCCAAACCATGTATATTCTCGTGTTGTGTGCTTTCGATCTTAACCATTGATTACATTTTCTTATATAGCTTGTGTGTATTGAATTCAAATACTGTAGGAAATACTACTTATAATTATCACTATTTTAGGGAAACGATCTGAGTTCTTTGACATTAGCTAAATTATTGAGATGTCTCACTCACGCACCTAACCAATATCATATGAATGTTAATGACCATGAATGTAACCAACAACATAGCTATCAAAACCGAGAGAGTTATCCTATTGACCACGAAGATTATGATGACTAGAAGGACAGTCAGCTAAACCCTCCCTCTCAGAGGATTTGATCTGAGATTAGTGAGTATTACCACTCCTCAGATGGTTGTTACTTTCCTTAAGAGGATACAATGGTGAACAGTGATGAGCTTGAGTGATCCACACAGATCTCAAGTCTCAATTACAACAATGAGAAGAACCTCTGAGATGAAAGGGCTACCAGCAGGCTCTAATAGGAGCAAAATTACACACTCTAATGATGCCTAAAGAAGATGGATAAGAAGGTTCATCGAAAGACGTGGTTTCTCGTGAAATCCTAGACCTCAAGTGTGTAGATCTCATAGCCGAGAAGGAGTACCTACTGACAGAAGGAATATTATCCTCATAGAAGGTTACCTGTTGGGATACCAAGCCCCGATAATTGACGAGAAGACATGAAGCTCTGTAACTTTATTAGAAGGGAGATAGAGAGATACCCAACCCATCAAGGGGATTGTACCACCAAGGAGCTAGCCATAAGAGCACTCATCTTCTAGTTGATGTAACACCCCGTAATTTTGAGGATTTAAAATTTAATTATTTTTGGTAGAAATAGAAATATTTAAATTGGAGAAACTTAAATTTATGATTTAGAGAATTTATTTGAGTGGGAAGAATTTATTTATATTTCCCGACATTAAGTTAAATTGTTCTAATTAATGTGGGTCGCATTTCGTTGTCAAAATTTGAGAATGTTATAAGGTATTTTGGATGAAAATTCTGAGTGCGCGGTTGAGTCCGGATGGGTCGAGATAGTTAGAAAAGAGTACTCGGACGTAGTAATCGGGTCTCGGGGCATTTTTGGGTATAGCCGGGCCCACACTGGGGGATTTAAGCCATTTTAATTAGGCCCGTATGGCCTAAAACGGGATTATGGGTTTTAAACCTAATTGGGGGAAAAGTTGAAGGGCAACTAACAATTCTAAACCTAGGGTTTGAGAGAGACGCAGAGGAATAAAATCTTAAAAACAAATTGGGAACTTTGTTGGAGACAAATTAAGGGACGAATTGGGGTGTTCTTCATCAACACGTTCACTACACCAACGGATCAGACCCTATGAACAATTTCAGGCAAGTGGTTAACTGTAGTAGTTCTTAAATTGATGATAATCAATTCATATCATAGTATGTGTATATGAAAATTCGTTTTGGGTGTGTATCCATAATTAAATTGGGTTTTTCTAAAAGTAGAGTTATGGTTAGATTTAATTACTCAAACGATGTTAGGTAATGATTTGGGACTCTTAAGATTGAATGGTAGGGTGGATTACAGTAGGTATTAGTGTTTAAATTTATTGAGAATGATGAGGTTGATTTCGGTAAAAACGAAACCCGAATGAAAAACCCAAATTTCATATACTTAGGGTTATGTATAAATTTGATGATGGATTAAGGTCTCTAGGGTGTTTAGAACCTTTTCTTGTGTCGAGAATATGTTGGTTGTGACTTGAGTAAATGTTTGGTAAGAAACAAAATCTTAAGGGTTCATAATTGGCTGAAACAGCAAGCTGGAAAAGACGAATACCTGTTCGATCGATCGATGGTCCCAGAATTTTGGGAGTTCAACCTGTTCATATATATACAAGGGAACTTTATTTAGGATTTAATACCCTACTTTTATTTAGTGATAAATTCATATGTGACACATATTCCTTAACAATTATAAGGGGATATAATTGGGTTTAGGAGGGTGGTAATTGTATGTCACAGGACGATTAAATTTCAAGAATTAATTCGTAGATATTGGTTTTGGACCGAGGAAAAAGGTTCGGATATTGTAGTTGAGTGGCACTACATTATTAAAAGAATCAAGCTGTAATTAATTAGTTAGGGGGGGGGGGAATATAGAATCGGGTATTAACGATGATACGGGTCAAGTAAGAGAGTCTGGGCATAATGGTTGGGTGACACAAACTGTTTAATTAATTGGTGTGTAAATTAAATAGATTAGAGTCGGACAATAGACTCAGATTGGTAATAATTAATTAATGTATAAATTAATTAAATCAGAGTCGAATCATAGACTCGGGTAAATATCATATAAATTATTGTGCAAAGTATTTATATAAGAGTCGGACCATAGACTCGGGGAAACAATATATTAATTGACGAGTGAATTGAATAAATTAGAGTCGGACCATAGACTCGGGGAGATGATAAATTACTAAGTGAGAAAAATTAATTAAGTTGAGTCGGGCCACACACTCAGGAAATTACAGGCTAGTGTTACGGATTTTTGAGTACACGGTAAAGTCGAGATTTATATTATATATATATGGTGTAGTGATAGTATATATATGTGTATATATTGTGTGTGCTATTAAATATCAATGACTCGATATTTATTTAATTTATATACTCTAGTGCTATCAAGGGAGGTTGCGCGATGTGGGTGAATCCCCTAGCTTGAGGAGTAGGGGGAGTATATCCCCGGGTCATAGTGTCCGGTGTATGGGTGAGGGATTTATCTCATTTTCAGGGGAGGAATATGATCGCCTACACTAAGTATATTTTTTGGGCCAAGTTGGTGAGCGATTCCAACTCGGGTATCTAGGTTATGTGAGCACACCTAGTAAGATAGCACTTTAGAGGGAATCATCCAGTGAGGGTATACTCGGAGGGATGGATGTACGTATATATATATATATATATATATATATATATATATATATATATATATATGTGTGTGTGTGTGTGTGTGTGTGTGTGTGTGTGTGTGTGGTTGTTCTTAGTAGAGGTACGTATATAATACTAGTAAATATTATATGTGGGGAATAATACAGAGTGTGATGTATATACTTTATATAACTCGAGTCAGGGTTATATATTATTATTCAAGAAGGAATTAATTAAGTTAATTGGTGAGATAACTTGTAACTCATGAATAATTATACTCGGGTTAGAGTAGTATGGCAAGGGGAGGTTATACCAGGACTAGTTGTACGGGGTAGTACAACTAGGTGGGGTTAAGGTAACTGTTAGGTCTGCACATTAGTGGAGGGGTGAGAATGTCCTCAAGAGAGTGCGACACTAACTGATATATGAAGCGCATTCATACATTTTAAATTACTGCAGTTAATTCACTTGCTAAATATTTTCAAAATGTTTTGGGTTCTAACCCTTGCTATAAAACTATTTTCAAAATCTTTTAGGTGTCTAGCCACATGGACGCCAGGATTGATATTTTATTCCAGGGACACAGAGCTGTGAAATATGTGGATGCTAGTAGGAGTTTGGATTAGACGCATCGTTCATTCATTTCTAGAGTAGGAATCATTTATCAATTTCATTTTTATTTAGGGCTTGTCGCCCAGACTTCTCAGTACAGTTTTCAGATGTATTTATTCAGGTGTTGGATGTTTGTATTGGATTTTTCACTTTGGTGGCCGATGGTTTATTCGACAAATTATTTAATTAATTATTCAGTTGATTTAATTTAGTTGTGTGAATGGTTTATATTTAATTCCTCATGTACTGTTTGGTTTGATTAATAAAATAAAATTTGGCACCATCTTTTTTTAATACTAGGTGGTTAGTAAGTTTTAAAAAGGTTTTCGACAGTGATGCTAAGGATGAACTAACTGGGATTCCTATTTTAATTTGGTATAAGACGGATCACCCGGTATTTTATTAGGCGGGGTGTCACAGAAGGTATTAGAGCATCAGGTTCTAGTGCCCTTTCGATATGTGAGGCTTTTCACATTTCAGCTTAGAGTCCTTTGATGTAGAGCCTTATCATAGGATTGTTGTATTCTTATACTTATGCGCATTTACATTATTCTTCCAATTATATTATATTTGTGGGTGAACTCATACTATTTGATTCTCATTTTAGATGTCGCCCATGAGAGAGAGAGCAGCTAGGGCAGCAGGGGGAGATGAGACTAGACAGGCACATCAGGAGCAAGAGTTACCACATCAACTGCCAGAGATGATTTCGACAGCACATGTAACTGAATTAGTGGCACAGGCAGTTGAAGTGACGATGATCAGAATGGCAAGGTACTTTCCATGAGATCAGCCACAAGCATTAGTGGTACCGGATGTTCAGGTCCATCAGGGGCTGTCAGAGTGGCAGCAAGTGCTAGAGGTCTTTCAAAAGGGCCACCAACCAGAGTTTCGAGGGGGTTTAGATGTGGTGATAGTGTGTCAGTGCAAGAGAGATATCCAGCATCACCTACGCATGGTAGATTGCAACGAAGTGCAGAAGCAAATGCTATCGACTTTTAGGTTAGTGGGAGAAGCGCTACAATGTTGGGAGTCGATCACCACAGTTGAGGAAAGGGATACAGTAACTATTGCCGAGTTTTGGGTGCGGTTCGACCACAAATATTTTTCCCCAGCAGTTGAGACTGAAATGAGGAGGAAATTTAGAGAGGTAACATAAGGGGACCGTTCAGTGGCCGATTACAAGGAAGAATTCACTCGTTTGGGAAATTTTGTACCGGATGAGGTAAACAATAAAGAGAGAAAGAAAGTAAGGTTCATGGATGGGTTAGTCTGGAGGATCAGACAACATTTGATTGGTAATCCCACATTAGTAGCTTATACAGATGTCATTAACGCAACACTCCAACATTGTCAGGATTATCACTTCCACATGAAAGGACTAAGGAGGGGAGTGGAACCCAATCAGTCGGATAAACCAAGAGGGAATAATACTAGTGGGGTATCCCAGCAGTAGATAGGGGGACATCAGGGGTAGGATTCCCAGCAGGGGAATCAGTCCAAATGATTTAGGTCTAGAGGCTATCGGTAGGATGACCAGGACTTCCAACAAGTCCAGCAAGGAAGGTATCAGTGGCAGGGTGCATTTTTTAGAAGGTGTTTCGTTTGTGGGGAAGCGGGATACATGAAGAGAGATTGTCGTCAGCGAGGAAGGGGTCAACTACAGGATGAGGTCCTGGATGTGAAGCCACTATAATAAATCATAGGTGCCTTCGGGCAGGGGGAAGCTGCTCCAGAACCCGAGGATCAACCATTGCATCTAGAGTATGGAGGTCATTATCTTTTTTTTGGTAACACCCCGCCTAATTAAATACCGGGTGATCAGTCATTTATTAAATTATAACCAAGGTGAACGGTTGGTTCATTCTTAGCATCATTGTTTAAAAATAAACTTTCCAATTTAAACACCCAAAATAATTAAGCTAAGTGTCAAAACCATTTAAAACATTATTTCCATTTCATTAAATCCAAATATAAAACCTTTAATAATTAATAGTTTAAGAATCACACAATTATAAAGAATGGAAATGTACACCCAATAATTTAACCATTCAGCCAACCAATAACAACTTAAAACCATAAAGAAAAACCATCCTGACAGTAATTAAATCACAACTAGTAAAATACTAAAGATAAATGAACATCATTTCAGACAAATCCATCTGAATAAGGAAACGAGCGACACATGCCCAACTAATTAAAATTGAACTAAGAATGGAATCAACAAAGAGACCGTCTAAGCAAATGGCCTGCAACTCCCACATAAGTTGCAGGACGTCCACTCCAAAGAACCTAAGCATGGCGCCCTTGTGGCTAGGAACCGGTAATATATACATATATATATAAGAAAGAAGAGATAACATGAAACGGGTCAGAGTCCGATTGTAAAACAGTTTAAAATTTAGTTTAGCAAGTATTTAAAATGCTTACCAGCTATTGTAACAACCATGTTAGTATGTGACACTCTCTGGAGAATTCTCACCTCTCGTCTAGTGTGCACGCCTATCGTACTATTAACCTCAAAAGTTTATTTTAACTTAACTTTCCCATAAGGTTTCATCCCATGAAATACTGTGGCCAAGATAATCAATTTCTGAAAATTAAGTTCTCTCATAACTCATGCGAATTAACATAACTCAGTGATGTTACAAAATTCCAAAAACACTTATAATGGAGTTGGAGTATTCATTCATTTCTTAACTACTTTTATGCAGAGTAGAAAGTTCCCATACTTAAGTATGTATATAAATATATATATATTAATCACTCTTATCATATATATACTATCGGCACCCCACATAAAATCTTTGGTGCTGGCATATTCTGCTATCAAGTCCCCGTATCACTCGTACTAAGGGAACTACTAGTTCGGAATCACTTTCGAGCTGTATTAACATGTAGCGCGGGTAACCTCCGTGATAGCAAATAACGCGAGTATGATTATACACAAGCATAATATAAATATGTACAGACATGCATTCAGTTATATATATCAATATTCTCATTTTTCACAATTAGGTTTGCATGCGACCCAAAGATAACAAGTATTAACCTTACATTTTACAACTTTTACCCAATTACCCCACATAAGGGATTTATTGCTTTTACCTTTTATTAATCGTTGCATATTTCCTTCACATCTCTCGAAGTACTCTTTATTACTAAATGTAATCTTACTAGGTATACCCTCTCTAACCTTCTGGCCTAAGTCTTTCACGAATCTTTAAATTCTTTAGTGGACGTACGCATAATTTCTAATGTGTGATGAAACTCCTCGTTAACCCCCAATTTCATCCCATATTAAATCTCACTTAACGGAGTTTACGTAGTCCCTACTGGTCCTCTTCATAACCCATTTTACTCCATAAATAATAATCAAGGGGTTCTAACGAATTTTAACCGGATTAAACAAAAAGGGGAAAAGTATACAACTTTGCAGAAGGGATCGATCGATCGAGGAAAAACGGGTCGATCGATCAACCATCGATCGATCGATGTTCTTGGGTCGATCGACCGATCAAGCAGTTCTTTCCCAGAAACTAAAAATTAAACCTACGAGTTTCATCTTCCAAATTTCTCCAAAACATCATTATCGATTACCAAACTCCAAAATAACATTTCTACTAGTTCTCTATACATATATGCATGATTCCCTACGTGAAACATGTATAAATTCATCAACGAGATAGTATTAAAGGTGCAATTTGTCTTAATTATCAAGAACCCTAATTTTACACTAAACTTCCATTGTTCTAATTCTTTTTCCAGATTTCCCACTTTTAAATCACTCCAATTTCGTGGGTAATCCTCTACATGTGATTGAGCTTTTTAGAATATATTTATTCCCTCTAAAACATATGATTTGATTCTATAAATCCTTAAATTTTTCCATGAGACATAGGTTTATCAATCCTAATCTAACATGAGTGAAACATTAACTACAAGAAAAGCAAGATAGATACTTGCCTGGGAATTTAAGGTTCTGATTTGATGACTCTGATTGGTATAGCAGTAATCCTTTTCTTTCGACATATGCTTTGGTGGTGGTGGGGTTGCAAGATTGGTGGTTCTTGGCCTTGAACACTTCGAAGGCTTTTCCCTTCATCTTCCTATGGCCTTTTTCTCTTTCGGTTCTAAGAACCCTAACTTCCGTGGCACTCCATCTGATATAACCTTAATGATTTTCGTCATTATTAAAGGCCAAAAATAGAAAATTACCAAAATGCCCTCACGGGTTACCGGTTAGGCCTAAAAACGTCCCGAGACCCAAACTAAACCCCCGGGTACACTTTTCTGACTATCTCGAACCTTCTGGACATGTTGGCGCACTCGAAATGACCATACGGGTGACTTATAATTTATTCGCTTATAATAATAATAATAATAATAATAATAATAATAATAATAATAATAATAATAATAATAATAATAATAATAATAATAATAATAATAATAATAATTTAGTCCTGACACGACACAGGCGCGTCCTGACTTATTTTCCATAATTGTCATTTTATTCACTCGTGACAATTTTTTTTATAAAATCAATTCTACATATTACTTTACTCAATAAGTAATATTTAACAGATCAACAAATTTCAATAATTACTAACTCTTGTCACGCTAGTAATATTGAAAACATTTTTCCGGAATTAAAATTAAATTAATTTATCTCAATTAAACTTTATAAATCCTTAAATTTAAAAGTCATAAAAATACGGGGTATTACATACTTCCCCCCTAAAAACGGAATTTCGTCCTGAAATTCGAAAAATAAGGCCTACCTGGTCAAACAATTTTGGATACCATAACAGTACGCAAACTATCTATATAGTAGGGAGCTCAATCACTATAGCCCCTGTCTCTCCGCAAGCTTGTTTAACACTCTCAATAACGACACTTCATATTGAGCTCATATCCGACAGCATTCACATAAGACACGCATATACACTACTAATTCCCATATTTCAATATCATTGGGAGGTCGCACCTCACTACATGACAACTACTCGGATTTATCTAACCATAAAAACTCCCATTCTGAGAAAAACCATACGAACATCTGACCACTCTTGTTTGCCTAAAACAATCTTGGAATTCCAACATAGTCATCGGATTATTCTCGACCAATCCAAAATTCTTTTATGCGCTCACTTCTAAACATACAGAAGGAGAACAGTTAGTTCTTCCACACCAAAACCTCAATAAGCACCTCGTTCACGACAAACAGGTACGAGTGCTTCCACGAAACTCTATCATACTATACTTCACTTGCTAGTTATATCCGTTGTGGAAACGAAATGATCACCAAGATTCTAAAATTACCTTCACGCGGCTCCACTAATCGTTAATCACCGTGCGCCTACTCCTCGGCTATGGGTGATACCTCCTACTCAAAACAAAACGTTACCTCGGCTGTTTCCTGAAATCCCATTTTGAAGGTGGGATTCACAAATCTCATCCTGATTTAGAAAATAATATTGTGTAGGACGACGTACCGGCGTGATCCCTTACTTTCAAGGGAGACTAGGGCACACTAGTTAATATTGTGAATTACCCCAAAGGAATATCAATCACTTCCTTCTTGGGAAACTTGCTTCACATGTTCGGATGAACCCTTGAAGATGGCAGCCCATCCAAGTAACTTTATCGACTTTATCGCCCTCTTCCGTTACAGGAATTGTTGATAACCATAAAATTCTCTAGTTGATCCTTTTATTCCAGCCGATCTTTATCTATGAGCGGTGCATGCAGAGACTACTCACTATGTCCCGCTCAACATCGAATTCCACTTGAAATGTCTCACATTAAGGGACACTTAATACTCCCCTTCTTTCCTAGGCGTATACCGAAAGTTCTGACCCGTGCACTTTTCTCCACGATGTGCACTTCTGGAACTTTTATACCATACTAACATCATCGTTATTTGTACGCGCAACTTTCCCTCAAAATTTGACTAATTACAACTCCTCTCCGAGTTTTCTCCATAATAATTAAATTTTAGCCTTCTCAAGGAACACCCCTTTTTAAATGGCATCCCACAGCCTTCTAACCATGTTCGGGTGTGATACTCTGATCGCACTCATATATATGGATTTATCGTCTTTCACACGATGCTTAATCTATTCTACCACTTCCAATTCATTATGCTAGTCCCACAAACATATATTCCACACACCCATTCCGACGTACCTTCCATTCTGACTATTCTAACATCAGCTAACTAGGATGTCAACATTTTGCAACACCCCGACCGCCCGGGGAGAGCGAACGGCGCTCTACTCGTTAGTAAAACAACACAAATCCATAATATCACAAGGTATAGAGCATCTAAATCCCACAACAACAAAAGAGAAACCACAAATCTCAATCTCTTCATATAAGTACAACAATTCTCACGAATAAATACAATAACTAAAGTAATTCACCAATGCTCTATACATCAAAATAAATACAAGCCTTCTCTCTTGTTATGAAAAATTCTTCCCAGATAATCCATGCTAAAAATCATCCAAGTTCTTTATTTACCTTGTGCTCAGAATGCGGTTAGAACACTCAGGTATTCCCAATCACCCTAGAAATTGAAATTTTAAATTCTCCTTATCATCGTTCCACCCCTCAACTCGTGGTGATAAAACAAAACTTTCAATGCTTTCTTACCACACAACCGACTCCACTGGCCTTAATTCATAATTCAACTTCCCATTTACAGATATAATTACCTGCTCCTACTATGACCGAGGAACCAAACTTATAGGCTAATGACCAAACATCTTCCTACTTCTAACCTTACGCTAAGTTTTATGCGTGGGATGTCTCGCAAAGCGAAATCCAAACAAGGAATCCCTCGATACACTACTACCTAGCATTGTCGGTTATCGAAATCTGTTAGGCCCTCCATCCATAACATGTACCCCTTTATTCCGTCTCTTGATAGAAAAGTTTCATCACCTCTCGTAATTACACCTACACAAAGAACATTTCGCCAATATACTATCATCCAGTATTGGTGGTAATCACTATTCGCAAACCTCGTACACATACAATCAGGACTCTCAAAATCCCGATCC
This sequence comes from Sambucus nigra, assembly GCA_949130495.1. Taxonomy (NCBI): domain Eukaryota; kingdom Viridiplantae; phylum Streptophyta; class Magnoliopsida; order Dipsacales; family Adoxaceae; genus Sambucus; species Sambucus nigra. Next base: position 346,129,688 of record OX422223.1, read on the forward strand.
CAAGCATATGAGTCTAACTCTTAACTATCACATCTCTAAAGGGTAGATATATCAGTTCTCTCTACCTATCACCAAGTCTTGAGCGCTCCACATAATAATGAGGCAAATCTTTTCGCTCAACAGTAAACCCAATATATACTGAATCATAACAACAAAACTCCCTATGCATACCATAATCGAATATCTCGAGCCTACTATCCCCTCCGAAGTCTCAAAAATATCTAATATAAGTGCGAGTCCGACCCTCTCGCAGGTGAGGCCTCGCCAGAACAAAACATGCTACACTAAGGCAACCACTCCGATAGCCTTGCAATTACTGCCTACTATCGCACTGACCATTACTATAAAGTTATAACCAAGATAATATCATACTCGTATATCAAATTACTAAAACAAGTAGCCTCAATAAAGTATATAACACTATTAATACACACATTCATCCTCCTCGGATAGCACTAAAGATAATCCCGCTACACTAGGGAAAATATTCACATAATAATAATGTTTATAGTTATACGCATTAAACTTGTCTCACATGATAATATAGCAATGAACAAAATATATTGACTCGCTCGTGTCACTAAAAACACGCCTCATCCTCCGAGGATAAAATTCATACATCTACCTTGCTAAACGCCTTGACTGTACAAATGGTCTCCAGACGTAACATCCCTGTCCAAACCAGAACAACACTACTTTAATCGTTCTCCTTTACTAGGCACCATACTCTTGTAGCCTATAATCGCTTAAGGAAAAATTTAGTGCGTGTGATTTCACTCTCCACAAAATACCTCAACACATAATCCACTTATCACCTGTCATACTAACCATGTTAAGATTGTCATTCTCTATGACTTTGGTAAACCCGATTTCTAATGGCTACCCCCGTTATTCCCTTATCCTTGTAGGCCCCAAAGAACATGTTACTGACTACAATAGTCCCTACTAAATCTACCATCGCTTGGTAAAAATTCAGCTATCCGAATCATTTAAATGGGTCCCCTGATGTGTATCCACACCCCCTTGTAGTGCTACACTACCACCATTGTATCCCGTCTTATTCTTGACTAAATTCTTTGATTCTTAAAGCTTCCCACACCAAGAAGCATTATCATCTTCATTGACCAAGTATAACATCGTCAACCTCTGAATCGAACGTCTAGCAGAATTCCCTTTTTAAGTGTTATCAACTATTATTACGAGTCGATATCCCACTTGGAGTTCTGTCCTCTCTTTGTATCTACATCTTCCGATACAAGATTCGCTAACGGTTTAGATTCATATTCACAAATGGACCTTTGTCAGGTCCTCCTGTGATGAGTTTAGAACAACATTCACATCTTATATTGAACATCTGATGAAGGCACTTGCGGTCAAACTGTACCTAATATTCTCCTATAGGCATAGCATTCCACTTCCAAAAGTAGTGGCTGACTCCCACCATGATAACCTTGTTCCGACAAGCCAAGAAAATTTGTCTCCAAATTTTCACTTTCAGTTAGACACACTTCGTCCTATGTCCAAGCCTTTGGATACTTTACCTCCTTGGGCTCACACACAATTTTCGCATTTCTATAATTTCCAATGACAGTTCTCTACAATGCTTCGTCTGACTTTTCCCATTTGTACCACGTTTGATGAGTTTACTCTCGCACCTCTTTCGACTATAGAAGCACTTGGAAATTATATGCTGCACCCTAGCCGTCTTTATAGTCCTGGCTTCCCGTGCCATAATAGGGGTGACCTTAACTACGGTCATCATCCTCGAATATGCTCTACAACCTCAACTAAGCCTTGCCTCTTGCTATCCGCCCAACGGCCCTTACCTTCCATATTTAATTATTCGAACACGCCCGAACGCAATTAAGATTCACTAAGGTACATACATTAAAACAGGAGAACGGAATCTCACCATAGAAAATAACAATCCAAAACATAGGGCTCCATATCAATCAAAGTAACGCTAGAAGCATAATAAGCCACACATATCCTAAGGACACTAGATCTGATGCTCTGATACCACCTGTAACACCCCACCTAATTAAATACCTGGTGATCAGTCCTTTATTGAATTATAACCAAGGTGAACGGTTGGTTCATTCTTAGCATCACTGTCGAAAGATAAAATTTCTAATTTAAACACCCTAAATAATTAAGCTAAGTGTCAAAACCATTTAAAACATTATTTCCATTTCATTAAATCCAATTATTTAATAATTAACAGTTTAAGAATCACACAATTTTAAAGACTGGAAATGTACACCCAATAATTTAACCACTCATCCAACTAATAACAACTTAAAACTATAAAGGAAAACCATCATAACAGTAATTAACTCCCAACGAGTAAAATACTAAAGATAAATGAACATCATTTCAGACAAATCCATCTGAATAAGAAAACGGGCGACACCTGCCCAATTAATTAAAACTGAACTAAGAATGGAATCAACAAGGAGATCGTCCAAGCAAATGGCCTGCAACTCCCACATAAGCTGCAGCACGTCCACTCCAAAGCACCTAAGCATGACGCCCCTGTGGCTGGACACCTGTAATATATACATATATATACAAGAAAGAAGAGATAACAGGAAAAGGGTCAGAGCCTGATTGTAAAACAATTTAAAATTTAGTTTAGCAAGTATTTAAAATACTTACCGGCTAATGTAACAACCATGTTAGTATTCGACACTCTCTTGAGAATTCTCACCTCTCGTCTAGTGTGCACGCCTACCGTACTATTAACCTCAAAAGTTTATTTTAACTTAACTTTCCCATAAGGTTTCATCCCAAGAAATATTATGGCCAAGATAATCAATTTTTGAAAATTAAGTTCTCTCATATCTCATGTTAATTAACATAACTCAGTGATGTTACAAACTTCCCAAAACACTTATAATGGAGTTGGAGTATTCATTCATTTCTTATCTACTTTTATGCACAGTAAAAAGTTCCCATACTTGAGTATATATATATATATATATATATATATATATTAATTACTCGTATCATATATATACTATCGGTGCCCCACATAAAGTCTATGGTGCTAGCATACTCTGCTATCAAGTCCCCGTATCACTCGTACTAAGGGAACTACTAGTTCGGAATCACTCTCGAGTTGTATTAACATAAAACACATACAAATGGAGGAGAAGCATAGTTCCAAGTCACTAAGAGGTCAGCACATACCCTCACGTCTCTTAGGACCGTCTAACTATCAATAAGATAGCCTGTACCAAGGAATCCTATGTTCTAGATTACAAGTCAATATCCCCCATAAAGGTACCATCGAGATAAGACTGTCCCAGTGCGGCAACCTCTGTGATAGCAAGTAGCGCGGGTATGATTATACACAAGCATAATATAAATATGTACGCACATGCATTCAGTTATATATATATCAATATTCTCATTTTTCCCAATTAACTTCGCACGCGACCCAAAGATAACAAGTATTAACCTTACATTGTACAACTTTTACCCAATTACCCCATATAACGGATTTATTGCTTTTACCTTTAATTAATCGTTGCATATTTCCTTCTCATCTCTCGAAGTTCTCTTTCTTACTAAATGTAATCTCAGTAGGTATACCCTCTCTAACCTTCTGGTCTAAGTCTTTCACGAATCTTTAAATTCTTTAATGGACATATGCATAATTTCCAATATGTGACGAAACTCCCCGTTAACCCCCAATTTCATCCCATATTAAATCTCACTTTACGGAGTTTATGTAGTCCCTACTAGTCCTCTTCATAACCCATTTACTCCATAAATAATAATCAAGGGGTCCTTACGAATTTTAACCGGATTAAACAAAAAGAGGAAAAGTATACATTTTTCCAAAAGGGATCGATCGATAGAGGAAAAAGGGGTCGATCGATCGACCATCGATCCATCGATGTTCTTGGGTCGATCGATCGATCAAGCAGTTCTTGCCCAGAAACTGCAAATTAAACCTACGGGTTTCATCTTCCAAATTTCTCCAAAATATCATTATCGATTCCCAAAATCCAAAATAATATTTCTACTAGTTCTCTATACATATATGCATGATTCCCTACGTGAAACATGTACAAATTCATCAACGAGATTGTATTAAAGGGGAAATTTGTCTTAATTATCAAGAACCCTAATTTTACACTAAACTTCCATTGTTCTAATTCTTTTTCCAGATTTGTCACTTTTAAATCACTATAATTTCGTCGATAATCCTCTACATGTGATTAAGATTTCTAGAATATATTTATTCCCTCTAAAACATGTGATTTGATTCTCTAAATCCTTAAATTTTTTCATGAGAGGTTTATCAATCCTAATCTAACATGAGTGAAACATTAACTACAAGAAAAGAAAGATAGATACTTGCCTGGGAATTTAAGGTTCTGATTCTATGACTCTGATTGGTATAGCAGTAATCCTCTTCTTACAATCTACTCTTTGGTGGGGGTGGGGTTGCAAGATTGGTGGTTCTTAGCCTTGAACAATTGGAAGGCTTTTCCCTTCATCTTCCTATGGCCTTTTTCTCTTTTGGTTCTAAGAACCATAACTTCCCTGGCACTCCATGTGATATAACCTTAATGATTTTCGTCATTATTAAAGGCCAAAAATAGAAAATTACCAAAATGCCCTCCTGGGTTACCGGTTAGGCCTAAAAACGTCCCGAGACCCAAACTAAACCCTCGGGTACACTTTTCTGACTATCTCGACCCTTCCGGACATGTTGTCGCACTCTAAATGACCATACGGGTGACTTATAATTTATTCACTTATAATAATAATAATAATAATAATAATAATAATAATAATAATAATAATAATAATAATAATAATAATAATAATAATAATAATAATAATAATAATAATAATTTAGTCCTGACACGACACAGGCACATCCCGACTTAATTTCCATAATTGTCATTTTATTCACTCGTGACAATTTTTTTTTATAAAATCAATTCTACATATTACTTTACTCAATAAGTAATATTTAACAAATCAACAAATTTCAGTAATTACTAACTCTTGTCACGCTAGTAAATATTTAAAACAACTTTCCGGATTAAAATTAAATTAATTTATCTCAATAAAATTTAATAAATCCATAAATTTAAAAGCCATAAAAATACGAGGTATTACATTTCCCTATGGGCATGGGGTACGTTTTAAGTGACAGTGGTGGTGTCACAAAATAAGAATTATTTTCACTAGAGTTCGTGGTAAGTCGAATTTAGTGGGTGCGTTGGCTATAGCAACCATATTACATATATATTTATGTGGGATAGTAGATTTCTTTAGTGTTAACCACGAGAGAGTGGGGGTATGCACAAAGATGGGATTTGGTATTATGCGAGGAGTTACTACTTTCAAGAATTATGGATGTAGGGTAGAAAAATTTTATATCAGCTGGATAGCGATGGATTTGAACTATTGTAAATAGTGGGGGTAAGTTTTGGTGTTTGCGACACTAGGGGGTGATTGGTACTAGGTATCACCTGAGAGGGAGTCTAGCTTATATATATGTATGTATATATGTTGTATTGTGTGGTGCGATAGACACATAGTGAGGTCTTGTGTTCTCACATTTTATCCCGATAAATAGGGGTGTTTACTAAAGTGAATCAGGGTGGTTAGATTTATTTTCGAGTAGGGAGAGATAGCTCGGGGTTTATTTTTCACAAGAACTAGTGATAGTAAGGGCGCGGTATTTTATGTTGTCTTTTGTAGCATAAGGGTAGGCGTATGTACTTTTGTGTTAAGAGACAAGTATTTGGGGGTACGTACTATATATTGAGGGTCTAACGGATCTCAACGACCGATAATATTCGGTAGTAGTGTATTGGGGGGTTCCTTGTTTGGATTTCTCTTTGCGAGATGTCCCACGCATGAAACTTAGCGCAACGTTGGAAATGGGGAGATGTTTGGTCGTTAGTACATGGGTTGGGTATCCCGGCCATTATATATATATATATATATATGATATGACTACGGGTTCGAAGTTATATTACGGATCACAGCTAGCATAGTCGAAAAACTTTCGTGCGGTAAAGCACGGGAATATGGTGTATGGGCACCCGGGTTAATTAAGGCAACTTTTGTACGGTCAAGCACGAGTACAGGGTGTATGGTCACCCCGATTAATTAAAATTCTTATTTGTGTAATTTATAGTTAGAAGCGGGAGAGATAAATATAGCGAGCTTAGAGGCACATGACTAGAGAGTGATATTTGAAGCTTGGAGTATTAGGCTTATCTTAATTTCTAGGACAAAATTCTTTTGTAAGGAGGGGAGTATGTAACACCTCGTAATTTTGAGGATCTAAAATTTAATTATTTTTGGGAGAAATAGAAATATTTAAATTGGAGAAACTTAAATTTATGATTTAGAGAATTTATTTGAGTGGAAAGAATTTATTTATATTTGGCGACTTTAAATTAAATTGTTCGAATTAATGTGTCTCGCATTTTGAGGTCAAAATAAGAGAATGTTATAAAGTATTTTGGATGATAATTCTGAGTGCGCGGTTGAGTCCAGATGGGTCCAGATAGTCAAAAAAGAGTACTCGGGATAGTAATCGGGTCTCAGGGCATTTTTGGGCATAGCCGGGCCCATCCGGGGTGATTTGCGCCATTTTAATTAGGACCGTATGGCCTAAAACGGGATTAGGGGTTTTAAACCTAATTGGGGGAAAAGTTGAACGGAAGCTAACAATTCTAAACCTAGGGTTTGAGAGAGACACATAGGAATCAAACCTAGAAACAAATTAGGAACTTTGTTGGAGACAAATTAAGGGACGAATTGGGGTGTTCTTCATCAACACGTTCACTACACCAACGGATCAGACCCTATGAACAATTTCAGGCAAGTGGTTAACTTTTGTAGTTCTTAAATTGATGATAATCAATTCATATCGTAGTATGTGTATATAAAAATTCATTTTGGGTGTGTAGCCATAATTAAATTGGATTTTTCTGAAAGTAGAGTAATGGTTAGATTTAATTACTCAAAGGATGTTAGGTAATGATTTGGGACTGTTAAGATTGAATTGTAGGGCAGATTACAGTAGGTATTAGTGTTTAAATTTATTGATAATGATGAGATTTATTTCGGAAAAAACGAAACCAGGATGAAAAACCCAAATTTGATATTCTTAGGGTTATGTATAAATTTGATGATGGATTAAGGTCTCTAGGGTGTTTAGGACCTTTTCTTATGTGGAGAATATGTTGGTTGTGATTTGGGTAAATGTTTGGTAAGAAACAAAAGCTTAAGGGTTCATCAATGGCTGAAACAGCAAGCCAGAGAAGACGAATACTTGTTCGATCAATCGATCGAACCACGGGATCGATCGATCGATGGTCCCAAAGTTTTGGCAGTTCGGCCTGTTCATATATATAAGGGAAATTTATTTAGGATTTAATCCCCTACTTTTATTTAGTGATAAATTCATGTGTGATACATATTCCTTAACAATTATAAGGGGATATAATTGGGTTTAGGAGGGTGATAATTGTATGTCACGTGAAGATTAAATTTCAGGAATTAATTCGTAAATATTGGTTTTGGACCGAGGAAAAAGGTTCGAATATTGTAGTTGAGTTGCACTACATTATTATAGGAATCGAGGTGTAATTAATTAGTTAAGGAGGGGGGAAATATAGAATCGGGTATTAATGATGGTACGGGCCAAGTAAGAGAGTCCGGGCATAATGGTTGGGTGACACCAACTGTTAAATTAATTAGTGTGTAAATTAATTAGATTAGAGTCGGACCACAGACTCGAATTGGTAATAATTAAGTAATGTGTAAATTAATTAAATCAGAGTCGAATCATAGACTCGGGTAAATATTACATAAATTATTGTGCAAAGTATTTATATAAGAGTCGGACCATAGACTTGGGAAAATAATATATTAATTGACGTGTGAATTGAATAAATTAGAGTCGAACCATAGACTCGGGGAGATGATAAATTACTATGTGAGAAAAATTAATCAGGTTGAGTCGGGCCACAGACTCGGGAAATTACAGGCTAGTGTTACTGGTTTTTGAGTACCCGGTAAAGTCGGGATTTGTATTATATATATACAGTGTAGTGATAGTATATATATGTGTGTGTATATATTGTGTGTGCTATTAAATATCAGTGACTAGATATGTATTTAATTTATATACTCTAGTTCTATCAAGGGAGGTTACGCGATGTGGGTGAATCCCCTACCTTGAGGAGTAGGGTGAGTATATCCCGGGTCATAGAGTTCGGTATATGGGTGAGGGATTTATCTCACTTTCAGGGAAGGAATATGACCACCTCCACTACGTTTATATTTTGAGCCAAGTTGGTGAGCGATTCCAACTCGGGTATCTAGGTTATGTGAGCACACCTAGTAAGATAGTACTTTAGAGGGAATCATCCGGTGAGGGTATACTCGGAGGGATGGATGTACACACACACACACACACACACACATATATATATATATATATATATATATATATATATATATATATATATATATGTGTGTGTGTGTGTGTGTGTGTGTGTGTGTAGTTGTTCTTAGTAGAGGTATGTATATAATGGTAGTAAATATTATATGCGGGGAATAATACAGTGTGTGATGCATATACTTTATATAACTCGTGTCACGATTATATGCTATTATTTAAGAAGGAATTAATTAAGTTAATTGGTGAGATAACTTGTAACTCATGAATAATTATACTCGGGTTAGAGTAGTATGGCAAGGGGAGGTTATACCAGGACTAGTTGGACGGGGTAGTAGAACTAGGTGGGGTTAAGGTAACCGTTAGGTGTGCACATTAGTGGAGGGGTGAGAATGTCCTCAAGAGAGTGCGACACTAACTTATATATGAAGCGCATTCATGTATTTTAAATTACTGCAAATATTTTCAAAAAATTTTGGGTTCTAACCCTTGCTATAAAACTATTTTCAAAACCTTTTAGGTGTCCATCCACAGGGACACCAGGATTGATATTATATTCCAGGGACACGGAGCTGCGACATATGTGGATGCTAGCAGGAGTTTAGATTAGATGCATCGTTCATTCATTCATAGAGTAGGAATCATTTATCAGTTTTAGTTTTATTTAGGGCTTGTCACCCAGACTTCTCAGTACAGTTTCTAGATGTATTTATTCAGGTGTTGGATGTTTGTATTGGATTTTTCACTTTGGTGGCCGATGGTTTATTCGGAAAAGTAATTAATTAATTATTCAGTTGATTTAATTCAGTTGTGTGAATGGTTTATATTTAATTCTACATGTACTGTTTGGTTTAATTAATAAGATAGAACTTTACACCAGCTTTTTGGAATACTAGGTGGTTAGTAAGTTTTAAAAAGGTTTTTGACAGTGATGCTAAGGATGAACCAACTGGGATTCCTATTTTAATTTGGTATAGGACTGATCACCCGATATTTTATTAGGCGGGGTGTCACAGTTGAAGTCACTATTTAGATGATCTATAAAAGAGTTTGATCCCCCACGGAAGTTTTCTCCCCCAAAATTCATGATCCAAGATGGTAAGACTGATCCCACTCATCACAACAGGAAATATAGCCACGCGATGACTCTATGGGACACTAATGAAGGATTAATGTCCTAGATTTTCACCTCTAGTCTTGGAGACACTGCACAAAAGTGGTTGTAAAATCTTCCACTTCGATCGATTGCCTCGTTTAAGTAACTGGTTGAATCCTTTATAGCGAGATTCATTAGTGGTAGGACCCATCCCAAGCTTATGGACTCACTTCTTAAGAAGAAGAAAAATCCCCTGGAAACATTCCATGGGTACGCTAGAAGGTACTGGGAGGCGTACAATGAGGTGGAGGACGGCACCGAGCAAGTCGCAGTGGAATCCTTCAAAATTATTCTATTAAGTGGTTATATTCTATATCAATCCCTTCCTAACTGGAAGGCCATCATAATTGACGAGCTCATGGCTAGTATTGAAAAATATGCCAAGGTCAAAGTTACCATAAGCAAAGTTGGCCATGATGAAATGCAAAAAAGTAGCCCAAGAATGGGGATAAGTAGGCAGTGAAAAAAAAGTAGGAAGTAAGCAAAATGGGAAAAAGAAAGGGGGTGATAAAAAGGATCCTAAAAAATCATTTACAATAGTTAACAAAGTGTTATCCGAACCAATTTAGAAGATCTTTTACAAATCAAAAGGTGACAGTATTTCAAATGGCCAGAGAAGATGTTCAGCGATTTCAAGAAGAGGAAGCAGGCACTGAAATGTGCATATCATAAAAATCATAGTCACAATATCGAAAACTATAAGGCACTAAAGTCTCACCTTAAGGATATAGTTCAGGCTCGGCACATTTTGATTTATAGAGAATAGTACAACCCGTGAACGACCATAGACCTGATAATGTCCTAAACGTTGACATGGAACCTAAATTTGTGCTAATATATGGGGGTCTAAGACCGGATAACGTCTTAGATGAGGGTTTGGGACATGAATACATAATGATTCATGGAGCATCAAATGCAAACCAAATGAAGGCGAATGCCCTCGGGATGGAGGTTAAGACGCTCATTGTAGTCATGGAAGATTTTCAAATTGACCCGTCCAAGTCCATTGCGGGAAAACTCTAGCCACCAGAAGACATTAATTATGCAAAGAACAACATTTATACTGATCACAATTTGGTCAGAGTAAGAACCCCCCCCCCCCACCCCCCACCCCCCACACACACACACCACCACCATAATGATCTTTTCATCACTCTCAGAGTTCCTAACTGGGATGTGGACAAGCTATTGGTAGACCATGGGATCTCCTCCAAAGTTATATACTGTTCAATCAGTTGAACTTTCAAGTAGAATACCTACAAGAAGCCATTGTTCCATTGGTTGTATTTAAATGAAGAATGGCCTTGACCCTGGGAAAGGTAGTTCTCCCTATACATGACGGAGGGATCTCTAAGCTTATTGAGTTCCTTATGGTGGATATAAATTCCACATATAATGTTATCCTCTATACAAGGTGGTTACACTTTATGATGGGTGTACCATCTACCTACCATTAGAAAATAAAGTGCATCACTAACAGAGGAGTCAGGGAGATACACGGGAACCAAGCCTTGACTAAGACATGTTTTATAGTTGTTTGCCAACCTAAGAAGGAGAAGAAGGAGGTAAATTAATAGATCTATAGGAAGGCTCCATTCCCTCTAAATAGAAGCAAAAGTATGGTCAACTTGGTGTTGAGGAAGCAAGGGTTTCCCCTCTCTCAATCGCATTACGGAACCCCTGCAAGAGGTAGCATTTGATAATAATCAGCCTAAAAAGAATTTTCTAATCGGCAGTTCACTCACGAAAGAAGAGTAAAAATACTTGGTCACATTTCTCAAAGGAAACCAAGATTTACTTGCATGGAGGCTTTATGACATGCCGAGAAAAGACCTAGAAAGCATGTTTCCAAGCTCCGCGTGGATCCACTGCATCCACCAGTGGCACAAAAGGCGCGATGAACTACGCTCGAGAAGGCCAAAGATGTTGAAAAGGAAGTGGGGAAACTTTTAGATGAATATTCCACAAAATAATTTCAATTCCCTAAGTGGATATCAAATACAATAGTTGTAAGGAAAAGAAATGAGAAGTCGAGAATCTACATAGATTTTTCTTATCTAAATTATGCATGCTCGAATGATAGTTTTCCTCTACCAACGATAGACCAGTCGGTCCATGCCACCAATAACCATGAGCATATACGATTCCTCGACTCCAATTATGGGTACCACCAAATCCCGTTATTTTCCCCCAATTATGGAAAAATTTCCTTTATCACCACTTAGAGGACGATGCCATTCAGATTGAAGAACGCAGGGGCGACCTACCAGAGACTTATGATGAGGATATTCAAGGAGAAATTGGGTGACACGATATAGGTATATATCGACAATATGATTTTAAAGAGAAGGAAGAGGGGGGTCACCTTGTAGACCTGACAAAAACTTTTGCAGTGCTTTGTTATTATAGGATGAAGCTAAACGCGATGCAGTGCTCCTTTAGGGTACGGTTGGCGAATTTCCTTGGATACCTAGTCAGTTAAAGAGGTATCGATCCAAGCCTCGACCAAATTAAATCTATCGGGAAGGTAAATCCCCCTAAGACTATTCATAAGGTATAAAGATTGACTGGCATGTTATTTACCTACAAATGCTTCATATTTAGATCCTTAGAGAAGTGTCAACCTTTCTTTCAAGAACTTCAGAAAGAAAGTAAGAATGTATGATATGATGAATGAAATAGGTCACTTGAAGAAATAAACAACTATCTGAGTAAACCACCATTTCTAACCATTCTAGATGATGAAGGCCCTTTGTACTGACATCTGGGGGTGTCAAATAGCACTGTAAGCTTAGCCTTGGTTTACGAGAAGAATGCAGGTCAGACTCGAATTTATTATGCGAGGAAAACATTGATCGACCCTAAAAAGAGATACCTTTAATTGTAGAAGTTTTAATAGGGCTAGTGATAACCTCCAGGAAGTTGAAACACTATTTTGAGTAACCCACTATCATTGTTTTATCCTCCTTCCCAAAGAGAATATTGTTAAAAAATGCTGACTTGTTTGTACGAATGTCCAAGTGATCGGTAAAACTCGAGAGGTTTGATATCCAATTTCTTCCTATAACCTCGATCAAGGGGAAAGTCATATTTTAGACAACCCATCCTAATACCCTTTAAACATCACTTTAGAACCCTTTCATCCTCGGACCCTATCTCTTACCCCAAAACCTAACCAAAAGGCCACCAGGAACTTCTGAGATCCATTTTGACTTTGATCAACTCTTGAACCTGGTAATGGTTCAATATAGTTTTGCAGAGATCTAAATACCCTTTCCAACAGTCCATAACCTGCACGAATCGGCCTTATGATTTGCGCGTACTTGCCTTTTTACTCCAACACCTAACCTAGAGGCTTTCGGGCGCATCTGAGCTCTGTTTAAATCTGGCCAATCTTAGACCTAGGAGTGGCTCAACGCACTTTCATAAGGATCTGAATACCCTTTCCAATGGTCTATACCATGCGCAAATTGGCCTGTACGACTCGCGTGTACTTGAATTTTTAGTCTAAGAACCCCCAACCTGGAGGTTATTGGGAACTTTCAAGCTCTGTTTGACTTTGCTCAACACTTGGACCCGAGAGTGCCTCGATGAACTTTCATAGGGATTTGAATATCCTTTTCAATGTTCCTAGTTATGTGAAATTTGGTCTTACGGTTTGCATTTTATGCCCATTTTCTTGAAAAGTTCCTTTGGGTCTGTCGGTCGTCACCCCTAACCCTCAGACTATCAATAGAGGGTTACATTACTTGGCCAACAATCCAGGAATCTGCTGATAGGGATGACAGGGCTATGTTCATCAGCATATCCCCTAACCCTAGATTTTTTCTATTTGAGGAGTCCATGACTTCATTCCTAAGGACCTTTTTTCAAAATCTGAAGAGCCTCTCCCTCGAAATAAGTGCGTCGTCTTTCCAAAAACAACATTTTCTCCATCTTTCCTTACATCACTTCCACCCTTTTCTAACTATTTTTCCACCACTTCACCACTATTCCTCTGCAATTCAAACCATCCCACTTCACGTAAAAAATCAATAGTAAATTTCCATTGATGGTTTATTTTTTATCTTTGAAATCTAATTTAATTTGTGTCAGTTATCAAACTTACCTTATTCTTAGAAAATTGTTTTCTTTATTCTCACTTTCACTCTAAATAATATCTTTTGATTACTTATATGCATAGAATGCGGTTTCTTTAATCTAACCATATTATAATTTTCCTCCCTTTTTCACACTTTCTCCACTTGTACACATTTTCCATCAAACTAAAGGAAATTCTAGTTTGGGTTTCATTGGTTAAATCCCACCCTTGCATGATATCGAACTACGATGACTTTATGCCATTTTTGGCTATGTGGGCATCTCAAGCGAGTCATATTTTCTGATTTCGATATATTTATTCTCACATTTATTAGTATTGTATGTATGTATGTATGTATGTATGTATGTATGTATGTATGTATGTATGTATGTATGCTTATATGTTCCTACCAACCCCGTTAGACATGCATGTTCACTTCCTCATAATGAACCATGATCCGTTGGTTACTCATATTACATTATATTTTGTACTATGTATTTTTTTCATTTTTGCAATTCCGACAAACATGAATATTCATTTACTCATAGTGGATTATGATATGGTGTATTGCACAATGCATAGCCTTTATCTTTATTATATGGTGTATTACACAATGCATAGCCTTTATCTCTATTATATATTTAATAACCCCATAAGATATGCGTATTCCATTCCTCACAATAGATTATGATACGATGCACCACTCACATTTTGGCTACTTTTGAGATTATTTTCTTTCCTTTTATTCGTACTCCTCAGAATGACTCATCTCCGTCTTTTCCATGATGTGAGTATGATGATTTCTTTTCTAATTTATTCCCCCCCCGCACACATCATAAACACAAATTATGCTTTTAGAAAAAAAGGAGAATATTATTATAGCCCATGAGAGACCAAAAGGGAAGAAGGGGTGTCAGACACTTCCCATTTCGTAACTTAATCCCTGAACCTGCGATTTATTTGGTTTCGTACACATGAGATTTTCTTTGATGACATTTCTTCGAGGATGGACACATATTTTTCCTATTTTATGCATAATAGGATGGCGACTCCATTCTCTACATTTTCACCCCCTTTGACAATGATCGATTTATGTCCGTGGGAGATCGCGAAGATCATGTGAGTAGTGAAAATAGGACTTCCCTCCTTGATCCCTGCACGCACCGAATCTATCTTTCGGGGTGAACCCGTGAAGGAAGATCCCAGATGTGCATAATGGAAAATCTGATGGGGAACTTATTTTTAGAAGATTAGACTCTATTTATATGGGCTTTGTATTTCTCTCTCTCCTTTTTATCTAGTATCCTCCATGTGTGTATACACATCACTTGTATATTCTTCTTGCTCTCGTATTTACATGTTGTATATATGTCTTGATCATATCATAATGTCTATGCATATCCTTCTCTCCATCATGATCTTTTTCTTATTACATGTGTATACCACCATTTTTATAACATGCTTCATGCTTTATTCACTTTTTTGTAGCTACCATGTTCCCTCCACTAACTCATATTTGCAAATAATCCTTATCACTTGTATACATCCATACCTATTCTCACTTGCACACACTCCCACATTTTTCTCACTTGTATACAGCGACATGCTTGCTCACATGATTCACACATCATATCCATGCTTAGTCCCCCTAGAACACACTTTCACATTACTATCATATGTATATACCCAAATATTTTCTTCACTTACGCATATTCCCATGGTACTCTAACCTTTCACATACCTTCTACTCACTTATGTTTATTCACATATCTCACACTTTGTATATAACATCGTTCTTTGTATACGGTCCATGTTACATGTACATATTTGTTAACATTACTCTTTATATTTACCCCCTTATCAAATGCCATTGGTGTACATTCCATTCTCTACCTCATTCTTAATATTAATACTTCTCTATCTTAGAATACATAAACCACTACATAAAATGCTAATTAAGACTCATGCATTTTGCACACTATATCACGTGAGCACTACATTTTTACCAAAATGTTTTATGTATTAGGGGATCACTCCATGATGGGTGTCGGTCCTACGGGGCCTTGCTAACCTAAGCAATATAATTCCCGCCATCTATTGGACTAATGCCTTCGACTTATATCGAATGGTTCCACCCACTTCGTATTTCTTGACCGAACACACGACGGGAGGTATATAATAAGTAAATTGTTCACGGACGTCAAGTATATCAAATTCACTCTCACACATATTGTCTCCATAAGGTATGTCGTGAGGCAATTCACATACACTCAGGTATATCGAATATCTTCTCCACAAATACAAGTGAATGATTTCCCTTACAGGAAAGAGGTATACCGTGTAAGTCATGGTAAAGGTGGGAACCTTTCCAATATCCTCCCAATTCAACAACCTTATATAGGTGTCTGTCCTAGAACATTCATACGTAGTTTCTAGTTTTAGTGCCAAACTTTATCGAAATTGAGGGTCATCGTGCCACCTAAATTTTGCACTATTTACCCAATTTTTAAAACAAAACTCTGTCTGTGAGTCTAGGAACGAATCAGATGATGCCTTTCATCGCATATCCTATCTTTTCCAGACCTGGGTCACGTTCGGCATTTCACTTGCACCGTAGGCAAAAAGTAATATAAGTGAAACCTAACAATAATAACTATACTAGGGAATTTAATTTTTCTCTCCCTTTTTCAAAATACCAAAAATATTTTCTCCCCATTTTAAAAGATAATACCAAAAAATTTATTTTTTTTCACTAGAATAAATAAAAAATCACGATCGCATACCCCAGTTTTGGCTTGGCTCCCTATTGGCTCAGATCCTCCATCAAGCCACTACAGAGCTCTACCACCTCCTCTACTACCTCCATATAATTTCAAGAGTCATGTGAAGATTTTTTATGGAAAAACTTGATTGGAATTCTAATGTTTAACCATACCTATTGATAGTCCTCTCTCGTCTTAATGACAAGATTGCTAATCTCTAGGTATAACTCCAAGAGATATAGCAAAATAGAGTTCAAAAGCCAGAGGCTCCTGAGCCTGACATCATCTTCCCCCATGTTATGGGTCCATAATCTCAGAGAAAATTTGGGTTCCAGAGGAGTACCAACATGCCCTGTGCATCCCATCTACTAATGGTCCACTTCCATCCCAATTGTTAATGATGAACCTCGCCCATCCAAGGAGTGCTTATTCTTGTTGACCCCAAAGAAGAACAATTAAATAAGGTAAAAGAAGACCTCAGATTGTTGTCTAAGATGTTATACCAAGTCAAGATCTCGAGTAAATACGTCAATTACACCCACAAATTCCCCTACCCTAAAGATCAATTGCTAAATAAGTTTAAAATTCCATATATCAAAACATTTGGAGGTAACGGACCTCCCATTGTACACCTTTATAGTTATCACCGTGATATGAAACTATTCGGAGCGTCTAATGAAATAATGGTGCATATATACCATCAGACTCTTAAAGAAATTGCTCTCTGATGGTTCTTATCATTAGAAGAACCATAATTCATAATTCGAAGGATGTAGCCCAAGAATTCATGACCCAATACAAATATAATGAGGAGATAAAAGTCACTCCCCAAGACCTTGATCTACTGAAATAGAATCCTGGTGAATCAGTCAGCTATTTTATCGAACGATGGAGAGAATTTTTTTAATACCATGATGAATTGACCATTCGAGGAAGAAAAAGTAAGCATTATGAAAATGAATTTCCTGTCACATATCAAAACCTCTATAGGAAACCAATACTACCCTTATTTCAGAACCCTTTGGGAGGTAGGGGTCGAGATCGAAGAAGGGGTTATCGTCAGAAAGTCAAGTCTGAGTTGAAGATTCCAATAAGGAAGTTCATCCGTCGAATGTATAATGAGTCAGCTAACACTTATGTCTCTACCATCAATAACATTTCTCAACGTGCTTCCTTATGGACACCAAAAAATTGTCAAGTTCTAGTAAAAAAAGAGTATGCCTAACTCTATGATCCTGCATCAAAGGTTTACTAATATCTCATATCCCAAAACCTCATTAAGACTCTAGAACCTTGACCATTACCAAACCCACTTCTAAGGAATTTTGAGCTCAATGCTCATTGAGATTTCCACCAAATCGTCGAGCACACCACTGACCAGTGCTTCCACTTGAAGAATGTAATACGAAGGGGTCATTGATTCTCTAGCTAATCTAAAGCCCAATACTAATCAAAACTCTCTTCCAGCAAACTGGACCGGGGTAAACAACATTCTTATAGAGGAAAATCCCTATTTTTATCCCTCCACTAAGATTCGACCCATCAATACACTCGATCCATTTACCAGCTCACCCAAATCCATTAAAATTTGTCCCTTTTTCTTTCTACACACAAAATATGCATCAGACCAATCCTTATATTTCCTAACGATGGTTTATATTATCATCCGAAATCGCTAAAAAATAGCGAGCATAGAGCTACTGGCAGTCTTGAATTAACTCTGAGACTTTGGGATGAAATTACCACCAGTGATGACTCTCAAAGAAGATAGTTGTGAAATAATCATTGATATATACATAAAGCTCGGGACTGGGGCCGATATTCAGATGATTGGATTTTGTTACTAATGGAGTTAAACTTGGACAGTAGCATCCAAGTCACGTCTTACGAGTTTATCAATAGGAAACATGTATGTAGAGTTTTTAGGATACTCACCATCCTTAATATCAGAGGATACCTAGTTCCCTCTTTCCAGCATTTTTCGTTAAATGGGAATATTTCTATGAAGAGGCATTTGAGGTCGTAGAATGCATTGATTTCTCATGGAAAGATAATATTGTTGCCACAGGGTGGGGTGATGATTCAGACATCTTAGATGATGAAACGGATAGTAGGAATGTCATCACAGTTGACTCCTTATCTGGGATCATTTCTTTCAAAGAGTTTTTAAAGGGAATTAATGAGGTATCTATAATGCTAGAGTTGGATGAACATGCAGGATTAATGCTCTTTCCCTCATCCGTAAATCACATGAACTGATTCGAGCGATACTACAAAGACCCAATTCTCCCACCAGTAGGTATGAGTATGGATAAAGGAAAAGGAGTTGCCGAAAAACTCCCAATTCTGCGATGGGACTCGTCTATTTTTTCGAAGTGAAAATCCACAAGATCGGCCCTAACCATAACTATGCTCTCAACATCTCAGTAGAAATAATGGTAAAGGCGATTCCATTGGCACTTGTCGATAATGGGTTTGCTCTGAATTTCTGTCCATTGATAATTCTCAATTGTCTAGGGATAAAAGTCAATGCCATCACTCCCATTTCTCCAACCGTGCACCCCCATGATAATACCCGACGAGAGGTTACGAGATCAATAAAACTCACACTCGGTATTGGTCCTATATGATCCGAAACTAAGTTTTAGGTCATCGATATACCAACCTATTTCAACTTTCTTCTTGATCATCCTTGTCTTCATAACATTACAGATGTATCCTCATCCCTCCATCAAAAGTTGAAATCCTTTGCCAACGATTAGGTATCCTCGAGGATGTCGACAACTCTGATGCCATTGGCACATAAAATATCATTTTAGAAATCCAACATAGGACTAATGATATGTTCATCTAATATTTCAAGATTTATCCACTACATATTCTAATCGGGGATAATTTCGAAGACAGAGTATGCCTGAAGTACAACCACCATGGTAACATTAATGTGATCCAAATGTTCAAGAAAATGCATTTCATGACCGAAATGGGGCTAGGTCACTGTCAACAGGGGATTATGGAACTGATAGCTCTGAAAGAAGCCTTCCCCCCTTATAGTCTTGATTACCAAACATCATTAGCTAAACTCAGGGCACTTCGTCAGTCATTTTGGAAGAAAATCTTAAAAAAAGAAGTGGCAGCCTCAGGAGACACTTTAAATGGGCGATTTATCAAAGAATGTGAAGAGTTTCCTTTCCCTGTGTTTTCTTAGCCATGGTATGATCCTATTGAGAAGAAAATAAAGTTGGGATTGGAAATTTTCTTTAGAGATGAAGTCATTTGGGCTGAAGACCAGAAGCATGAAGTGAAACCTCTAACCATTAAAGATATAAAAAACACTAAAAATTCTAAGGGTAGTGATAATGATGAGTCGTTAGTCCCCATACACTAGGTATAGATCTCTACATGATCCAATTCAAGGTTGAGCTGTCTGACCCATTTTCCAAGATCATTGCTGCTAAAATGACGCACCTCAACTGGCATGATATTCTTCTCAAACTAGCTCTGACCAACCCTACAAGAAGAACCTGAGTCCATACCTCCCTTTCTATTACTGATATGATTGTAAAAGAGACCTCCTTTGATGTAGTTCTCACTGGTGTATATCCAAAAAATGTGTCTAATAAGATGAATGAAGATTTTAAGTATCTTGTTTCGCCTTATATTAATTTCATTGATTATAATCAAACAATTTATGATGATGATCTACTAAATGAACAATTCTAAACTGATATCAATAAGGAAAACATTAAACAGCATAACTGCATTCAAATTAATGATGATGAGACTATTGTTATTAATCTATATTCTAGTAGAAATTGTGTGAGATTGGGATATGGTCCACCCTCGTCGAGAATCAATGGTCGTAATTCGGAGAACTTTTGAAAAAAATTATACACGTATGTGCATGGTCCTACAACGATATGCTTGGCGTTCACCCATAGATCGTACAGCATGAAATTCCTACCTTTATAAAAAGCAAGCTTGTCAAACAGAAATTGAGAAAGCTCTAGACATAACGGTACCTCAAGGTCACAGATGAAGTGTTCAGATAATTGAATGTAGCTTTCATTTGTGTGGTCAAATACCCTACACAGCTCACAAAAATCATCCATGTGATGAAATTAGGAGGAAAATTCCGCATGTGCATCGACTATCGAGATCTGAACAAAGAATCCCCAAAGGATGATTACTCTATTTCCAACATCGACATGATTATAGATAAAACTTTTAGTCATGCCCTCAAGTCATTTTTTAACAATTTTACTGGGTACAACCAAATCATGATGCATCCAAGCCTTAAGAGAAGACTACCTTTATCACTCAGTTTGTAACCTTTTACTACACCATCATGCCTTTCGGTCCAAAAAAATCCAGAGATACCTATAAATAGGTATCTATGATCATTTTTAATGATCTTATCTATAAAGAGGTTAAATTCTATGTTGATGACATGATCATTAAGTCAAAAACTCATGAAGGTCACATCCCTATTTTGAGGAAATTCTTTAAGTGACTACGAAAGTATTAAATGCATCTCAGTATGTTAAAATGCATCTTCGGCATCATGAAGGGAAAACTCCCCATTTTCATGGTCAATAAGAAAGGGATAAAAGGAGTGTAGGTATCAAAATTCATCATCATCAAGTTTGGGAAAACTCAATCATCGTCAAGTTGGATTCCCCTTACACCAAGAACTTGGAAGAATATAAGGCATGTAGTGTAGGTCTTATAATTTCACTCAAGAAAGGAATCAGATGCAGCGATGTCTATTGATATTTAACCCGCACCATAGGGCAAGTCCTAAGAAAGTGGAAAGTCAAAGATAAGAAACTCCTACCCTTTCATACTCACCTCGAAGAGCTTGCCTCCTAATTTGAAGGTATCAATTTCCATTACCTTCCCTGCTAAAGAAATAACTTAGTCAACACGCTCTGGATACCTTGGCCTCTAAAGTCAACATGCTGGAGGGATTCACAATAGCTTCGCAAAGAACTTTTAAAGAGAAATTTTGATTGAACCAATCCACAATGTATAGAAGGGGATAGGGTCGAAGACGTGATTCAGAAGATCCACAGCGGGAAATGCGGACCTCACATTAGCGATCATATGATTGCCAAGGAAATCACCCATAAGGGATTTAACTAGACCTCCATGGTTAAAGATTGCATTCATTACGTCAAAAGTTGCCTTTAATTCCAACAGTTTTCTAATCCTCAACACTTTCATCTTCGAGAGTTGTAAAACATGACTTCACCTGGTCCCTTATCAACTTGGGGCATTAATATCATTGGAAAATTCACTCCCAAAGCATCAAATGGATACGAATTCATCCTAGTCATCATTAATTATTTCATTAAATGGGTATAAGACGAATCATACGTGGTGTTGAATGCAAAGAAAGTAGCCAAGTTCATAAAAAAGAACATTATCTGCTACTACAAAGTTCCATACAAGTTGGTATCAGATAATGGGATCCATTTTGAAACTGAAGTCATGGAAGTAGTTGATGAGTATGAGATCCAAAGGCATAAATCATCTCCCCACCGACCACAAACCAATGGGGTTGTCGAAACTACTAACAAAACCCTCAAATCCATATTCAGTCAAATAACTGAAAGTCATAAAGATTGGGTTGACCAGAACCCATATGCCCTTTGAGGCTGCCACACCTCTATCAAAATAAACACTGGAGCTACCCATACTCCCTAGTATGTGACATTGAGGTGTTCCTACCTATCTAACACCAAATACCCGCTATACAAGTTATGCTCGAAAGTCAAGTCGACGAAGTCGATTGGCGACAAAGTCACTATAACGAACTTGCACTCTTGGATGAAAAAAAACTAATGGATCTATATTATATGCAAGGGTACAACCACCATATTTCATGGGCATTTAATAAGAAATTAAAGGACCGCGGTGTGTAAGAAGAAGATCTCGCTCTCAAACAAATTATGGAACCCATATGGTATCCGAGAGGAAAATTAAAAACTAACTAGAGTGGGCCACATATCATGAAGAAGATTATGTCAAGGGGCACAGAAATGCTCGTAGACCTCGACAGAGAGGAAAATATCCAAAAATACCTTCCTAACCTTACCAACACCATGGTTTATCCTACCCACACAAAAATACAACTATTACCAAACTTGCCATCATACCTCCATAAAAACTTCCTCAACTACCATCCAGGACTGCCTTATCATCACAACCATCATTACCAGTCCCCTGAGGACCTCAAGAATCCCAATTCTAACTTCACTTCCTTATGAGCAGCAGGCGAAGGTATGCCTCGATTAGCTTGAACGAAACCATAATGCCCAACTCTAGAACATTAAACTTCACAAGCCACCTACACCCGGTTTCTATAGCACTAACGCTTGTAATAACATTCCCCCATAACCAACTCAAATAGTTATTGGGTACAAACACAGGATCCTGAACGGATTGGGACAGATGGGTAATTGGTCTACGACAATGCCAAAAAGGCCTTAAAATCATCCTCAGCGTCACCGTCAGATTCTCCAAAGGAAAGAAGTTGGTTGTGCCAGTAGGAGCAATCTTCTCCCATCTTGCTTAACGTAGAAGTTTCTAGGTAAAATATAAGGAAGTCTGGTGAAGGCCTACCAGTTGAATATAATGGTATTCACCCAGTTGCAAAATAGGATGCAGTTCACCCCACTATGCACTAACCAACAAAAATATCTAGCCCCATGATCCATGAGCCAGCTAATTCAGTTTTCCACCGAAGTAACTAAGATGTAAAAGGACCACGTAAAGAAGTTGGGACACCAATCAATGGGTAATCAGGGTGAGATGCTAAGCAAAGTCTCACTATTAACCACATGAACAACATCACCGGACTGCCTCATTAAAAGTTAAACCGAATCATCTAAGACATTTAATGTCGTCGTCAGTATTCTAGCAATTGAGTTGAGAGGATGAGATATCCCTAGCATGATTGTGGTTACTTGAGGGTTTATCATCATATCAACATTTACCAAGAGTAGCCTGGTGATCAGTCCCAAGGCTATGCCACTAGAAAATCCATTTTTAGTGTAGTCTCTCTGATACATTGAATTCAACAACACCAGAACGATTATACTTCCTCCTTGTACCAACAATTAGGTGGTCAAAGGATATATGTGTAGTAATTTGGCTAGAGAAACCTAAGGAGAATGGTACAGGCCATGCATCGCTGCAATAACACTAGGGTTGACACCTAACATCGCATAAAATTCGTCGTAGGTGGGACACACTTCATCTAGGCCAAAGTGAAACATATGATCTTTGGGATACCAAAACTAAAAAGTTGGTTCTAAGATATTCCAATAAATGGAATGGTCAGTACAAAGGGTATGAGGATGCAAATTGAATGCCTTGTAGCTGCCATTGTACAAGCACATGGCTTCCAACCCCTCAGTATAATTTGAAAAAGCTTCAGTCATGGGAACCACCATCCTAAACGAGTAAGAATATTTATGGAATAGAGAGAAAGATAAAAGTTGAGGTGTGGTTTAAAACTCACCCTAATGTCCCTTTTAATTCTTAAAATCACCTACAAAAGACAAAGGAATCAGCCTGCTATCGCAACAACTATATTCAAGTACACATAAGTTTAGAAGGAGGACAATAATTTCTGGAAAAAAAGTAATTTGGGCTTTACCGGTATGTTGATAGGCAAATCAAGGGGTATGACGATCAGCACACACCCTATTTTGGGAATTTTTTTATTTTTCTATTTTTCCCTTTTTTCCATCTTTCAAATAAACCCTTCTTTATCAAAACAACCTGTTTAGAAAGATTTTCCCGAGTACCCCTTCTTAAAAAAAAGAGTTTTTGAAAAAAATAATACATATTATAACATTCTTTCTTCCTTCATCGAGAAATAAAACCCTAGTGGAAAATTAAGGTGTATGTAGACTAGGCCATTTAATTCAAGATAAATCAATAAAATGAAAATTCATCATGTATATATATTTGTCATTTCGTTTAAAATTTTCCAAAGTAAAAACGTGAAAATAAAACAAGGATCAAGATTTTCGGGATGCATCTGGGACTTTCTAAAAAATCATTCCAACTAAGAACACCGTGACAAACACACCTCCCCCGATGACGAGTAATGGAACCTCCACTCTCAAAATCAAAGCTCTCCTCAGAAGTTACAGCGACACCATACATGATTTGGACACCCTCCTCGCATGATCGGACATCGGAGCTATCCACTCTCGGATATCTCGTAGCCAAGATGTTGATATATGAATAGATAGTGAAATAAGGATCAAGCAAAAGCAAGAAACTCAACAATAGAGAAAGAGATCAGAATTAAAGTGCTTGACTGAAAGGTAAAATCATTGCAGCCTCTGAAGAACCATCTCGAAGAGGGGAGTGAAACCATTTATAGTCGCTTGAGGATGATGAGGCACTGATACGACACGTCCACCAACCACCTAAATATGGTAAGAAGGAATGTAAAGTTGATGTACAGGATATCCTCCATCACCATCAATGTGCCAGCCCCAAGCTTTGTGCCGAAGATACTGACATGTTGTTACCCCTTCCCGATCCTGATGGTGGTGGAGGCAAAACCTCCATATCATAAATGGATGGAGGGATTAACAAATTTATTATAAAGTCCAAATAATTGTACCTCATCATCATATTTTTATAGAGAATGTAGGGCTCACTCTCCCTAAATAACCCATTTTCCTTGCTCTAGATCTCCTTCACCATCTTCTTATACTCAGGGGGTGCTGACTTTGGAACCCCCACCTCACATTCCATCAACTACCTCACCACCCTCTCTACTGGGTACCTGATGTACCTGAACTCGTGCGCCATCAACCTACGCATTTGGACATGAACGACTATAATCCTTACAACCCTTGAGCCCAAGTGCAAGGATAGAACGTCATTTGTCCCCAAATAAACGTTGGTCATCAAAATCCAAAAAGAATGCAAAAAAACACAATATACAACATTAAAAAAGAAAAGACGAGACTAGAGACTAACCTAATCACTCCTTAAGTCATTCAATACTTCCCTCACATCTTATAGCTAGGAACTCCTTCAACTTATAGAAGGAAACATAACGTATTCTCAAATTTTAAGAACCGGAAGAAAAGTAGGAAAATATAGAGCAGTATATAAAGGTTACGTCCAGAAGATACATGGACCCTGTGAGAATTTCTCGACGACACTGATTGAAGGTATCCATAGAAGTATAGAGAGATGGCGGAGTAAATCTCCCACAGTCATTCAAATTAATCTTGAAAATAACCCGTAGAAAAGGAACAAATAATAAATGGAAGACGTCACTTCTTGTCGCCATCACAAATCCCCCTAACAAGAGAAAAATAATTAAATGGGCCGTCTACCTTATTTTCCTCCCATTGGTCACATCAATCTGTCTAGGCATCAAGATGTCCTTCAACACTGATATCCTGACCAACTCCTAGAAAATGATCCGCCCAATATCCCATAGGGAAGCTTGAATTGCAACCTTAGAAATTCACAACGTCGGGTCTATTATGATCTATTAACCCTCACACTCCAACCCCATTAACTGATGCACATCGATTCGGATGACCATCATATCCCCCGCGCCCAAGTGGAATGTGTGGGTGGTGTACCACCAACTTTCACCCAAAGTGCACAATACCACTAACGAGCACGACGTCTCATCTAAGGCCCTCGAAAGAGGACAAAACCCGACAACCTCTACCATCAACCGTACCTCCTCAGGGAGAGTCTCCCACACTTTCCTAATCCCCATCAAACCCCGAGAGAAAATTCCATATGGAAAAACGTCTACCTACACACAAGCAAAAAACACTCTTTTTCGAAAAACAAGAAATTTAAAAAAAAAAAAAAAAAAAATTCTAATCAAAATGTGCCAGCATTTGCAAAACTTTAGAATTCTCATCACGCACCAGCATACTCCCCATTAAAAGTAGAATAAAAATGTACCATTTATCATGCCCACTAATCGTCAACTGGATTTATCAAATTTTCCATCTCTTTAGGTCCGCATAAGTGACCTAGGATAGTTGAATTGGCTTTGGCCCTCTAAATTATATCCATTTCACTCTTTAGGTCCGTAAAATTGACCTAGGCCCACTGAATTATCTTTGGCCTCTAAATGAGATCACTTTCACTCTTTAGATTCACATAATTGACCTAGGCCTGGATAATTGGCTTCAATCCTATGAATTAGGTCGCTTTCACTATTTAAGTTGGCTGAATAGGCTTTAACCTTTAGAATTAGGTCGATGTCACGCTTTAGGTTCGCACAATTGGCTTAGGCATGCAGAATTAGCCTTGACCCTCTGAATTAGGTCGCTACCATTCTCTAGGTCCGCTGAATTGGCATAAACCCTCTAGATTAAGTCGCTACCACTCTGAAATCCCCAATAGAGGCCTCGACCCGTTGAATTGGTGACATAAGCTCCATAGGTCCTTAATATTAGGTGTTTACCATCATAACTCGTAAATTTCGATGAGTTGTATATCTTTTGATGATATTTTCTTCTTTCAAGCTCACCCATTGAGGGGTTCTATAGACACCCCATCCTATTACTCTTCAAACATTTCCTTAAATCCCTTTTATCCTCCGACCCTAGAACCTGCCTTAAAACCTAATTCAACGGACACCGGGTGCTTTTAAGCTCCATTTTGACTTTGGTTAACTTTCAGACCCAGGAGTGGTTGAAGATACTTTTATAGGACTCTGAATAACCTTATCAATGGTTCATATCGTGCACAAATTAGCCTTACGATTCGAGCATACAGGCCTTTTTACTATAAAACCTAGCCTCAAGTCCACTGGGTGCTTCTGAGCTCTGTTTAACTTTAGTACTCTCTTAGACTTAGGATTGGCTCGATGTACTTTCATAAGGCTCTGAAAACCCTTTCCAACGGTCCATATCATGAATGAATCAGACTTATAGTTCACACATACTGGGCTTCTTACCCCAAGAACCCCGTCTTATAGTCCATAGAGCACTTTCGATCTCTATTTGACTTTGGTCAACTCCTGAACCTAAGAGTCGCTCGATGTAAATTCAAATGGCTCTGAATACCCTTTTGAACAATCCCACTTGTGCGCGATTTGGACTTACGATTTTTATTGTATGCCCTTTTTCCGAAAACTTCCCTTTTGGACTGCTTATAGGCAACCCTGAACCTCTACCTATCGATTGAGGGGTACTTTACTTCTCCAGCACGCCAGGGGTATGTTGATAGGCAGGACAGGACATATGTTGATCGACAAACCCAATAAGCCTTGATTTTTTTATATTTAAGGAGGCACTGACTTTATTACCAAGGACCCCTGTTCGAAAATAAAATTTTCCAAAAATTCGATCCATCTTTCCTTGCATCACTTCCACCCTAACGTTTTCCACCCATTTTTCCACCACTTCATCAATACTCTAACACCATAAAAATGAGTCCACTTCACTTTAAAAATCAATAGCAAAGTTCCATAGATGGTTTACTTTTATCCTTTGAAAGTTAATTTAATTAGTGTAATTTATCAAACTTTCCTTATTCTTAGCATATTTTTGGTTTATTCTCACTTTCTCACTCTAAATATTCATTTTTATTACTTATATGCACAAAATGTAGTTTCATAAATCTAAAATAAGCCAAA
Source organism: Sambucus nigra (assembly GCA_949130495.1). Classification (NCBI taxonomy): domain Eukaryota; kingdom Viridiplantae; phylum Streptophyta; class Magnoliopsida; order Dipsacales; family Adoxaceae; genus Sambucus; species Sambucus nigra. Next base: position 346,157,789 of record OX422223.1, read on the forward strand.
AATAAGGTTTCCTCTTTAAAGCCCAAATTAGAATTTTTCTTCACTTTCTACACTTGTGCACATTTTCTAACAAGCTAAAGTAACATATTGTTTTGGGTTCATGGGTTAAATTGCACCCTTACATGATATCGAACTATGTGGACTTTGATGCCATTTTCGGCTATGTCGGCATCTCAAATCTTCGTCGTGATTCGAGTATTATTTTCTCACATTTATTTCTATTGTAAGTATGTTTATATATATATATATATATATATATATATACATACATATTAGTTTATATGTTCTTAGCAACATCATTAGACATGCATGATCACTTTGTCATAGTGAATCATGATCCGTTGGTTTCTCACATAATATTATAATGCATATCCATTTCCTCATAGTGGATTATGATCCGGTGAATTGAACAAAATGTATCCTTTGTTTGTATTATATTTTTAGGCCCCCATTAAACATGTGTATTTCGTTCTTCACAATGGAATATGATTCGGTGTGCGGCTCATAGTTAGGCTACCTTTGAGATTATCATCTTTCTTTTCATTTTTACTCCTCAGAATGATTTATTTTCTTATTTATTTCACTCCTCACACATCATACTCACAAATTACCTTTATAGAGAAAAAGTATAATATTATCATAGCCTATGAGAGACCCAAAGGAAGGAATAGGTGCCTGACACCTTCCCATTCCGTAACTTAGTGCCCATACCTGCGATATATTTTATTTTGTATGCATCGGTTTGATTTGATACCATTAGGGACGGATACATCTTTTGCATGTTTTGAGCAAAATAGTTTGGTGTCTTCATTTTACATATTTTGATCCCCTTTGACGATGATCGATTTATGTCCATGGGAGCCCACAAAGATCGCGCGAGTGTCAAAAAGATGACTTACCTACTTGATTCCCCCATGTGCCTAATCTCTCTTTTAGGGAAAACTCGTATCGAAAGATCCTGTATGATCTCACATAGAAAACTTCATCATTTAGTTTTTTAATGATCAAGAACTTTAAGGGACTGGAAATGGAAGTAGAGACTATGTCCCCAGCTAATTGAAGAAGATGATAAATGGGTAATGTATGTTGATGGAGCCTAAAATTCTAATGAGGCAAGAGTGGGGATGGTACTGGCATCCCTGGAGAAAATAGTTCTTGAACAGGATATTGATTTGGGATTTAAACCATACATCAATGAGTTTAAGTAGAAATCCTTGCTCGGTAGACTGTGGAAATCACTCTTCTTGGGAGCCCATTATCTTGATTTTTTTTGTGACTTAAGACTGATATCAAATAAGATTTTATGAGACTACAGTTCTAAAGAAAAGTTCATGATCGTATACCTTGAGGAAGCCCAACAATTTGTTGCCCAATTCGTGCATGTACAAGTGCAACAGTTCCCAAGAGGGAACAATGGACATGTCGATGCACTGGCAATACTTGCTTCATTCGTTAAGGGGAAAATGAAATGGACAATTATAGTGGAATACCTCGATAAACACAGTATCAATAGATAGAAATATTCTAAGTAAGTTATGGTCATTAATAGGACCCCAAAATGAATGGATCCAATCATGTGTTGCCTAGTGGAAGATGCCCTACCAGTTGATTGGAAAGAAGCGCATAAGATACGAGTGAAATCTTCTCATTTCCACTTGCAGATAGATCAATGCGTGCACTCGGATGATATGGAACAAACCCTCTACGAGCTTCATCAGGGGATATGTGGGAGCCATGCATGCGGCAGCTCGTTGGTGTTTAGGGTAATGAGAAAGAGGGATACTGGTGGCCATACATGCAAAAGGACGCAGTTTCTTACGTTAAAAAATGCAAGAACTGATAACTCTACTCTCCATTGGTACACCAACCAACCATTGACCTCAAATCCCTCATAAGTCCTTAGCAATTTTCCTAGTAGGGACTTGACAAATCGACTCATTGCCCCCTATGTCTAGCAGGAGGAAGTATTTGTTAGTCTACACTAACTACTTCTCCAAATGGGTTATTGAGGAACCCTTAGAGAACATTAGAGATGTCAATATGACCAAGTTTATATAGAGGAACATCATAACATAGTTAAGAATCCATCGAATTATCACCACAAATAACGATCTCAATTCAAAAGCATCCTCTTTTAAGGGTTCAACGAGCAAAGTATTAGGCATTATTGCTCTAATTTAGTGGCCTACCCCAAAGCAATGGGCAGGAAGAAGATTCCAATAAGACATTTCTCAATAGAATCAAAAAAATATTTGAAAAAGCAGAGGGTGCTTGGGTCGACTAGCTCCCCCACGTTCTCTGGGCATTTCGAACAACACCCATGCGATTAACAGGGGAAACACCATTTTTCTTGGCTTACGGAGTAGAGGTAGTGATACCACTAGAAGTAGGTTCTTCCATCCCTGAAGTCTACCTTAGTCGATACAGATATTAATAATTAACCAATCATATTATAGCTTAACATAACTGATGAAAAAATAGAATTGGCACTTTCGAGAATATCCTCCTACCATTAGCTGGCCAAGCAGTACAATAGGGGGTCAAAGCGAGAGGATTCAAGGATAAAAACTACCCGCTAAGAAAGATTGTGGACAACACCAAAAAGTCCTTTGATGGGAAACCAGGTCCCAACTGGGAAGTCCCATTCAAAGTCATCCCTGACACCATAATGGGATATTATAACTTATTAACAATGGAGGGCATAGAGGTTCCCCGAGCATGGAATGCAGTCAATTTAGAGAAGTTTAACTTATACATTATTTAGTTAGTGAATAATCTTGTTTTGTTTATTTTGATTTTAAAGTGTAGTTAAGAAGTTCATTCAAACTTCTCGCACTTATCTCTACGCATTGTTCCAAGTTGTAGAAAAATGAGTACTTCATAAAGAAGACCAATTAGTTGAATGAATTATCTTTAATATATTACATATCACTGTGATAATTATCTACTCTCAAATTTCTTCTTCTAAGACTAATTAGTTGATCAACTATAAACCAACTTTGGATATAGATCGGCCAACACAAATATTTTTGGCGAATAACAAAATATGAACAAGGTCTTATAGGCGATGAAAGTCCTACTAGAAAATTGGCGAGAAATAAAAGTGTGTGTTACGTGTGTATTGAATGATGAAGTGCAAGTCGGGTGCTCAAGTAATAAATTCAGTAAGACGGGGTCGAATCCTCAAGGAATTACGTGGTAACGATGAAAGTAGGGTCGATTTCTTAAATACAAGATTCGATTCGTGAAAGAAGAGAAAAGATGAAGATTCTTACATTAAGTAATTTCTAATTACCTAGGGAAATTAAAATATGAAATTGAAATTTTAAACTATTGAAAGCAAAGAAATTTTTTGTCTTTGAAACAAGTATTGAAAAACAGGGTTGGAATTCAATCCCCTAAACCTTAGTGTTCTTACAATAATTATAAAATTCTATTAATTAATTAAAAAGTGACAAATTAATTTGTAGCACCAAATATGATAGGGCGTTGACCAGCGCGATAATTGGTCAAAAAATTAACATGCTCGATTGACATATTCATAAACACATATAATGCATCCTCAAATACTCGGGTTGCTTTTACAAACTAAGTTAAATGGCTTACGTTATTAGCCCCATTCAATATATCAAACTCGAGAAATTAATTATTTAATTATGAAGAATTTTACATTTAAAATAGAATACCCTAAGTTCATGTTCCCTAACCTACGAATAATTAAGGCACACGTGAAAATTAGTTCTAAATAAATCATATTAAGCATACAAGCATTCGTGATGAAATATAAAGTAGAAAATATTTAAAATTCGATACCAATTGAGAACAAATTAAATTGCATGCATGAATAACTTCACACCAAGTAAGAAATTCAAAATTTGCAAGAACTTGACTTTATTACTTAATAATGAGGCGTTCTTCAAGTAATTGTAGCTCCAATGATTATGTATGAACTACCCACTTAATAATGTGTAATGTATGTTTATTTGGACTCCTAAATGCATTATATAAGGACCACAAAATGGCCAAAAGGTTAAACATGAACCCTAACAACTCTAGTTACAAAATAGGAAAAGAAAAAAAAAATCCCGCTTAAAACCGAACTTCTTAACTAAACTGAACTGGTTTGGATCGAAACCATTAGGTATGTGAACCGGTTCATTCTAAAATCGAATTGGTACAGTTTTTAGCACTGATTTTTGCGCATGGAATTGTATTTCATTTTCACTATTCACAGTTTCATCCCCTGAACTTTTCTCTAACTTCATATTGCTTCATCGTAACTCGAAATGAGGTATCGTTTCTTCCAATATTCTCATAAAATCGAGCACTTCGACTTTTGTATTGGCTCCTTCTCAGGATTATGGCTGAAAAATTACTGTTTTGCCCTTGACTATCCTTTCTTACATTATTTTCATCATTTTAAGTTATTCTCATCCGTCCAATTGCATAAATTACCTATAAAACACATCAGAAAAACACAAAATAAAAAACACTTGACAAAAGGGTTAGGTGCAATAAATATAAGCTACGTTTGGGATAAATGTGATAGTCGGGATCATAAAAATACTGAAATTAATAGGATAAATATGGAATAATATGTGTGGGATCATGTGGAGTAACATTGGTGGGAGTGCATGAGGGAACGCGTGTAATAGAATATCATGGAAGATATCTATATGACACTCTACCCAAGTTAAAACAAAATTTGCTAAGATGTCGTCTTTGCTTGCAATGGGAACAAACATACATGAGCTTAGGAAAACATCTATAAAAATATCTACGAGGCGCTCTCCTATGTGGAATCAGAGACGTAGGTGGGTTGGGTCAAGGGACATATGGATCTAACACAAACTCGAGAACCGGCTCAGGTGCAACATGGGAAGTGGATGAACTGTCATAACCTATTCCTAGCCTTTCAACATTATTTTTTTTATACAATTTGACTTCTAACGTCGTCAAATTGGTTTCAGAGTGGGTTGCACTAATTTATCGCGTGATCTTGATTTTTTCAAGGATTTATTATTTTTTATACAATTTTACTTCTCATGTCGTCAAATTGGTATCAGAGACGGTTGCGCTAATTTATCACGTATTCCTATTTCCGCAAAATTGTGTGATATTGATTTTTTTGAAAAATCAGTTTTGTGAAAAATCGCAATTTTTCCAATGGGACGTTCATTTAATAAGGAGCCTATTTTTTATAAAAATAATTATGCCTATTGGAAAGCTCGCATGAAATCTAGTTTAAAAGACATTGACGAGCATGTTTGGTTGCTTTGTAAAAATGGGTGGACTCCTCCCACAGTCACCGTTAATAACATCACCTCTTTAAAGCCCGTGTCAGTTTGGACTGAAGATGATTATAAAATGTCTAATTTTCATTCTCTTGGCCTGAGAGCTATTTCTGGAGATATCACTCCTGATGAGTTTCACCATATTATGATGTGCACCACGTCTAAAGAGATTTGGGATGTTTTGAAATTGACACATGAGGGTACGGACGCGGTTAAAGAATAAAAATTACAAAATTTAGCTACCCAATTTGAGACTATTATCATGTCTGAGTCTTAATGCTTTGATGATTTTTATGCACATTTGTGAGACATTGTTAACACATGTTTTAATATGGTTTAGGTGATTGATAACACGCGTGTTGTTAAAAAGATTCTGAGATCTCTTCCAAAACGCTTCATTCCTAAAGTCACTGTTTTGAACTCTTTGGGAAATTTGAAATCACTTAAGTAGGAGATCTTCAAACCTATGAGATCGACATGTTTCCCAAAACCATTAAGGCTAAGGATAATGGGGTTTCTTTAAAGACTCATTTTAAGAAAAAGAAAGAAAAAGTTTGTGAGTCCGATTCTGAGGAAGATTTTGATTTTAAAGATATGGCCTTGTTTGCGAAAAATTTTAAAATTTTTCTCAACATGAACAAAAATAATTCTTCCAATAAAAAAAGTTTTTTGAGAAAATAAAAAGAAGGAAAGGCCAAAGAAAGAGGTGAGAGGGAAAAAGTGAATGACTCTGATGAGGAGTGTGAGGAAGATTTAGAGAACGTGACTTGTTTTGAATGTGGGGGTAAGGGGCATAAGTCATTTGAGTGTCCTACGCGGCTTAGAAAGAAACGAAAGAAAGTAGCCATGCCTGCCACACTTAGTTATAGTGAGGGAGATGAGTTTAATAAAGGTTTAGCACATGGTATGGTTATCGCTTTTTCTAGTCGTGTGAGAACACCCACTTTGTCTCACGAGAATGCACACGAGAGTGATGATACTGATTTTTGTTCTTCGAGTGAGGGAGATAGAGAGAGTGAAAGTGGAGATGAAAGTGGGCTCCAAAAGGCCTTTAGAGATTTGTACACCGAGACCTTAAAAATGAAAAAATACAATAGGGATTTAGGTCATCGAGTTTTAGATTTGGAGAGAGATAAGGAGGTTTTGAAAAGAGAAATATTTGATTTGACCGACACGGTGTCTAGTCTGACGACACGTGTATCCCAACTCGATAGTGATCTCAAACGTGGTAGGGAGGTCAAAGTCAATTTTGAGAACGCACCTAAAAAGGTTGAAAAGGTGGTTCTTAAGCGTAAAGGTGAGAAGTTAGGAATAAGTCATGACGGTGCTTCTACTTCCCAATTAGCACCCGAGCCAGTTCCTACTTTAGTGTTAGATTCACGTGAGTCTCACCCTAACCCACCTAGGCATCCCATTAGGAAAGTGCGTCCTAGAGTTTTTTAGAGAGATGTCCTAGGCGTATTTATGTTTGTTCACATTGTAAGAGGAGAGGTCACCTTAAGGAATTCTGTTTTAAGTTGGGTTATGTGTCACGTTTTGCCTCTACACATGTTTTTTACACACACGCACCCACACATGATACTTTACATGCTCCCGGAGACTACATGAGATAGTTTAAACATTTAGGTGATCAAGTTAAGTTTTTGGTCAAAACTTCACAAGAATTGATGGAGGTTTTTCATAAGTTGTCACCACCTTTGGAAAACCCTTCCGCACCTAACAATTGAGGGTTGACTTGTTCACTAGCATAGGATGATTTTCATGATGTCATTATTTGCCTATTGCTAGTATGTATCACCTGTGTATAAATTATTGCTTTTGAAATTTTTTGAAAAATACAAAAAGATTTTATTTTGAGAAAATCCAAAAAGATTTTTGTATTTTGTTTGCACCGTTTATGGATGAACACTTAGGATAACCGAGTCACAACATCATTCCATTTTTCATGTGACTATTTGATAGTGTTTTGAGACAATAGGTCAATTCATCCTTGTGCTTTATAATGTTTGGAGTCATTAAGATGTAATTAAGTGGTACTTCCTACATGTGTGACTCATGATTTCCTTTATTGCACACATGCATGAATTTATTTGAATATTGTGCTTGTCTTATCACATGTTGGTTGGGTGTTTTTACTTCAATCATGTACTTAAAACTAACCAAGCAAGGTAAAACTTGATAAGAAAGTTGTGTATGTAAGATTCGTTTGTGAGTTTGTGTGCTTTGTTTAAAAATGGTGAAGGGCTACGAAAGTTTTTCATTTATCCTTTGCGATTAAGCCGCCATTTAATTGGACCTAAAAAATTGAGGAATTTTATTATCCGGGGTCAAAGAGGTTTCAAAGAGCTCGAAAACATTTAGAGGCAATAAAAAGAAATTCATGCCAATTATTGGCCAATTAGGTTTTTGCACCAATTCTCCAATGTTTGAGAATTTAGATCACCTCTAAAAGAAAATATATTTGAGGGATGTGGATGGAGAATTAAAACGGGTTTGCACGTACTTAAAAATATTAAAAAAGCGCTAAATAGTTTTGGACGTTATTGGTGTGGAAATCACTTTGACTTTGATTTGTTGATTTGTATAAGACGATGTCATTTAAATGCAACAAATTTTTACACCTAAGGATACTTTTGATGTTCATTCGTTAAGAGTACACGTATGCATCGTGCACATATGATTGATTGAGTTTATAAACCTATCGAATGTGTTCACACCCATTCATTCCATTTTCATGATTTGGTTGTTTGAGTTTAAACCCATGGTGTGATTTTTGTGTCGTTATATTTGCTTTGAAAAATAAAAAATAGTTTATGAATGTTTTTGGTACATACCTTTGCATGCGCGTTGATTGATTCATATTTGCTACGCATTTGTATCGTGACACTCCATGTTTTGATTGTTTCTTCTTATCTGTCTATTTGGAGACAACGTAAAAAGAGGGTGAAAGAATTATCATGTTATGGGGGAGTTTTTGCATTATGGGGGAGATTTGATTTATTAATGATTTATTCTTATGTCATTTCAAACTCAATGAGTCACAAAGTTATTTTGCTTTATCTCATGTGTGTAGGTACAAAGACTGAAGATCATTATGTTGCACACCCTGATGAGAAAAGCTTTGAGATTTGATGAAGACTTTTTGAATAACAGTTTGAGGTCTTGCAAATTTATTCATGGGAGGGTAGATTTTTATAGGCATTTCGGTTTTTGATAATTCGAATATTTTTATGTATGTATAGTCATAGAAATAGGGGGAGATTTGTAAGGACATATTTTTATAAGTCCGTTATCAATTTATTATGTCTTATACCACTACACCGTCAAAGAGCATTTAAGAACATTCAAGCATCAAAGATGGATCATAATATCAAGTTCTTCATCAAAAAGACTCCGCGAAGTTTACTTTGGTAAGGTTGAGTTTTAATCCCTTAGCATTTCACTTAAAGTGTTGGGATATTTTTATCAAATATTTTTCTAAAGATTTTGTTCTCGGACACCTTTCCGTAGAAAAATCATAACTAATTCATAAAAAATCAGAAAAATACGAAACTGGTGGCCACGCATTCCTATCGAAATTATCTACAAGCACGCATGGAATCTCATTTGATAGGTCGTTTGAATGACCTGCTTTTGTCGTTAAAATGACATAGACATCTCGTTCGAAGACGTTCGAGCGGCATGCTTATCTCGTTCGAACGAGCTGTAATACCGAGGTGGCATGATTTTCTATAAATTCTCATTAAATGGTTTCATTTTAATTAAGAATTCCCAGCGTTTTACAGAATAGAAAAACTGCGAAAACAGAATCCTTTTTTACTTCTTCTTTTAGGGTTTAATCCCTCTTTGTTTACAATTCACAAAACTCCCAATATGCTTTTGTGAATTGTTTTGGTTTTGAAGAACACACCTTTGCTGTGGTTTAGTCTTTGTGGGGAGAACTCTACAACCGGAGAGCTGCGTGCTATTGTGTAGGGAGTCCTTATAAAGTTCACTTTTGTTGAGAAGCCGTTTTCTTCTTCATTGCTGACCACCTGGAGTTCTTACGGGAGATTCCAGCCGACGTTATTTTTAGCCATTGCTTTGGAGGTTTGACAAAGACACCGTACGTTACACTTGTGGTCGATTATCAGGTTGCATGTAAGTCAATGGTCTTGTGAATTCTTCAAAGTTTTAGAAATAAAAGGTTTTGCCCTTCGGGTATTTTTCCTTAAATTTGTGTCGCATGATTTATCTATTTATGGTTTGACACACGCACACATAGTTGCATGTTTAGAGGTTGAATTACTTTGGTTTAAAAAAATAGACTCCAATTAAATAAGTATGCCAAATTAGAAAGTTGCAAAATAATTTAAATTAATTATCACACATACGTTTTACAAAATAAGAACCTTAGTGATGGCAATCCCGGATTAAAATTGAGTATTTGGCTATCTTAAATTAAAAGAAACTACACTAGGGTTAAACATGAGAATTTGATGAGTATAGCGATTTTTATGTAGTTCTTGAAATGATTTGATGATTCTAGAACATTAGAAATTTTGTAATTAGGTTGAGATAACATGCAGTACGTTTACTTTATAGTATGGATTTATGTAATGGAATTTGGAGATAAAACTAGTACTAGAAATGCAGAAAACGTGGACTGTAACTGTTCGATCAATCGATCGACGTTCATAGTCGATCGATCCACATTCTTGAGTCGATCGATTGATCTCCCCAAAAGTTTTGATATTTTTCCCTTTTAAGATTTAATCGATTCCGACTCTTGGAATTTTTTGGTGGGGATTAAGTGAACATTTTGAGACTTAGGGAAGACTAGTAAGGGTGTAATTAAAGCTCAAAACATATTCATATTGGTTTGGGACTTAGAGCTAAACTTATGAGTGTTCGATGAGTGAGTTACTAATAGAAGTTGTGAGACATGAATTAAATTCGTATAAGTGATAACTCAAGGTTAGAGGGAGAAATAGGGACCTTAAAATTCTGAGTTAATCTTAGGGGCACGTGGGAGACTTAGTAACCTTTTGGGATAGTTTTAAGTATTCGAAATTATACGACGAGAATTACAACGCTAAACCTATTGTGTAGAATAATTGGGATGATATTTTAATATGTGTGAGACTTATGATATAGAGTTGGAATATAATTGTTTTAATATGATGATTACCTAAGTTGTGTGATAACTTAGTATATAGATTGTTATGTGTATGACATATCTACCATACTTTCTATCACGGGAGGTTGATTTTCGAGAAAGCACCATTTTATCTTTGTATGCCTTTGGGGGGATTTAGATAGGTACCTTAAGGACATAGGACTGTGAATGACTTATTTGTGAGTCGATAAGTCAGCTGACCATGGGAGCGTAGATATGTGCGTGACCCATGGGTATGTGAACTATGTTCGCCTCCAATATGTGTGATTTTTATTGAAACGGTTCCTGAGCGATTCGGAATGCATGATCCTTATGTACGTGATGTACCGGGATCGATAGTAGCGTATGCGTGCACTACAACTTAGCCAAGGGATGACATATATGTAAATATTTACTGAGATTGATATATATGTAATTGTGACTGGTTCACTGTTGCTTGGTAGATGTGAATAATTGAGCTATATAATTGGGTTAAAAATGTGAGAATTTATACAACATTTGAGATAAGTAATTTGATTAATGTAAATGTGAGTTATACGTGTGACATATTTGAATGATACGAATAGACCCCCTACATTTTAATGTGAAGAGAAGAGTTGGTAAATACTAGTTAGTTAGTGGCATAACTAGGATGGGTCAAGGGTATACGTTAGGCATGAACGTTAGTTGAGGGGCGAGAAACTCATGTGAGAGCATGTAACTAACACATATACAAATATTTACTGTTAATGCAATTAAACACTTGCAATAATTTTAAACTGTTTTCACCTCAGCCTCTGACCCGTTTGCTTCCAAATCTATTTTTCTATAAATTTTAGGTTCCGAGACACAGGGACACTAAGCATAGGAGTTCCATTTTGATGACGCATTGTAACTACTGTGGAAGCTACAGGATCTCGGTATTAGACGCCTCCACATTTATCCTTAGTTTCTTTGAAGTCATTCCTATCAGTTAGGGCATGTTGCCCATTCTTATTTAGATATTTTAGCTATAGACTTTCATTATTTCAGATGTTGATTTATTTATTCAGACGCTTGTATTGGGATTTTATTTACTCTGGTATTATTATTGGAGTGTTTACTCCAGACTCAGTTTATTTCATTTCATTGGTTATTCATATGAGATTGTTTATGCGATTGATGGATGTTGATTTAATTACTTGGTTGATTATTAACTTAATTAATAAAATCTGGCATCTATCTATTTTAAATATTAGGTGGATAGTAATTAAATAAATGTTTTCGACAGTGATGCTAAGACTGAACCAACTTGATATTCTATATTAATTTAATAAAGGAGTAGCGACCCGATATTTAATTAGTCGGGGTGTCACTGGTGGTATCAGAGCATCAGGCTCTAGTGTCTTTTAGGATCTGTGCAGCTTATTATGATTTCATCATAGTTTTCTTTGATATAGAGCCCTATGTTTAGGATTATTGATTTCTTTGGTGAGATTTCATCCTCCAGCTATAATGAATATGTTAATGAATCTTTTTTGCATTTGGGTGTGTTCGTGTGCCGAACAATGCTGGATGTCAGGCGAGTGAAGCTGGGCGGACAATAAGACAAAGCTCAATTGAGGTTATATGGTATATTCAAGAATGATGTTATGGTACAGAAAGCCATAACGGTAAAGATGACTAGGGCACAACATATGAATTTCAGGTACCACTATAGTATAAAGTGGAGTCAAGTTAGGCTCACCCAACATGGTTGGTTTGGGAGATAGTCAGGCGAAACATTGAAGAGAACCATCAGTGAAAATTCTATGAATGTGGAGATCGTGCGTGTTAGCTAACGAAGGTAAAATATCCAAAGGCTTGGGCATATGTCACAGTGTGGCTAACGGGAAGTGAAATTTGGGGTAAAAATTTTCTTGGCTCATCGGAGCAAATTTATAATGATAGGATTCAATCGCCACACTTATTAGTGAAATGTTGTGTTAATGGAAGGATATTAGGTAGTGTTTAAATGCAAGTTCCTTCATCAGATGTTCATGATAAGACACGAACATTGTTCTGAACTCACACCAGAGGGTCGGACAGAGGTCCCTTATGAAAAAGGAATTTAATTTATTAACAAATCTTGCACCGAATGTATTAGGTACATTGGAGAAGAGGATTTTAAAGTGGGAAATTAACTCATAACAAGAATTGCTAGTAGTTAGGGTAAATTCTGCTTGGACTGTCAATGCAGATGGTAACAATGTAACGTTTTGTCAATATGGGTGTTAACGCTTCCTCATATGGGGAGATACAAGAGTCGAGGAATTTAGTCAGAGAGTAAGATTGGGTGAACGGTATTGGTGAAGAACCACAAAGGGGAGACCCATTAGGGTACCCATTTAAATGATTATGATAGCTGAAGTTTCACCAAGCGAAAGTGAATTCAGTAAAGGTTGTTGAAGCAAGTAACATGTTCCTTAGGTCTAATAAAGAAAAAGGAACAATGGAGGTAGCCATCAAAATCGAGTCTACCAAATTCCGAGAGAAGGACAACCCTAATGTGGTCAGTATGACGGGAGATAAGAGGATTATGTGTAGAGTCATTTTAGGGAGAGTAAAACCCCATGTGTTAAATTTTCTCGAGATGAGTAAAGGGATAAGGGTATGGTGCCTGGCGAGGGCAATAGTTAATGTAATTTTTAATTTTGTTCGGACAGGCTTGTTATGTCCAAGAACCATTTAAGCAGCTAGGGCGATTGGCAAGGTAGAAGTATGAGTTTTACCCTCAGAAGATGAGGCGTATTTTATGTGACACGAACAATTTACTACAATTTTAACAATTCTATATTCACATGTGAGACGAGTTTAGTGTATGTATCGACAACATTATTATTATGTGAATATTTTTCCCTAGTATAACGGGGTTACCTTTAGAGTTACCCGCGGAGGATGCATGGGTGTATTAATAGTGGTATATACTTTATTGATATTACTCATTTTTATGATATGTTATAGGAGTATGATATTATCCTGATTGTGGTTTTATAGTAATAATTAGACCGATAGTGTGCGGATTTTGCAAGTCTATCTGGGTTACTACCTCAGTGTAGGATGTTCTGTTATGGTGAAACCTCACTTGCAAGACTGTCGGGCTCGCATAATATATATATATATATATATATATATATATATATATATATATATATATATATATATATATATATATATATATATATATATATATATTATAGAGACTTCGAAAGGTATAGTGGTCTCGGATATTTGATCCTGGAATGTGTAGGGACTTTATTATTATGATTCAGAGCGTAATGAGTTTACTGTTCAGCAGAAAGGTTTAGCTTGTTATTATGTTTAATGCTCAGCACTAGGTAATAGGAAGAGCACATTGTTATATCACCCTTTAGAGATGTGGGAGTTAATACTCATAGTTATATGTCTGGGGACAGGATTTCGAGAGCTCCGATTATATGTGCATGATGCTTATGGAATGTGATTACCACCAATGTTAAGTGACAGTGTCTTTCAGAGGAACTTCCTTGTTTGAGTCTACTTGCGAAAGGAGATGCAATTTTAGTGTCAAGATACGGGAATATTGGGGTACATGTTATGGACTTAGGGCCTAACGAATTTCGATGGCCGACAATGCTAGGTAGTAATGTATCGAGGGAGTTCCTTGTTTGGATTTGGATTTGCGAGACATCCCACGTATGAAAATTAGGGTAAGGTTGGTAGTAGGGAGATGTTTGGCCATTCGTTTAGGAGTTCGGTACCTCAATAGTTATAGAAATATGTAGTTATAACTATAAGTTAAAAGTTAAATTACGATATAAGGCCAGTAGAGCCAGTTGTGTGATGAGGAAGTATTGAAAATTTTGTTTTATTACGGTGGGTTAAAGAATGTAATAATGATAAGGATGATTTAGAATTTAAAATTCAGGGGTGATTGAGAATGACCAAGTGGTATAGCAACGTTGCGAATACAGGGGCAATAAAGAATTAGGCATATGTGTGAAGCGTATATAATGTTTAAACCCATTTACACGGTTTATAGGGTGTGTGGACACCTTGGTTTGCTGCTATCAGAATCCCCGAAAAAAGAGACATGTAAATGGATCTGCGAAATTTAGGCTTGGGGAACTAATATGACAAAATGGAAGTGGTAGAGTGGATTAAGCATCATGGGAGAAGGATGAGAATCCATATATTCATATGTAATCAGAGTAGCACGTCCGAATTTGGTTGAAAGGCAGTGGGAAATCATTTAAAAAGGGGGTACTCCTTGAGAAGACAAATATTTAACTATTATGGATAATTTGGAGCAGAGTTCTACCCAATCGAATGTTGAGAATGATGATGTCAATAAGGTATACAGAGTCCAGAAGTGCACATCGTGGCAAAATGTGCACGGGTCAAAACTTTTGGTATATGCTCAGGAAGAAGAGGATTATTAAGTACCACTTAATGGCAAGAATTATAAGTGAAAGTTGGTGTTGAGCAGGACATAGTAAGTAGTCTCCACATACACGACTCATAGAAATAAATCTGTTGGATTAAGATGATCAGTCAGAAAATTTTGTATCAAGCCGACGATTCCAGTAATGGAAGAGTCAAGTAAGTAAATTTCTTCGAGGGGTCACCAATCTCTAGATGAGTCACGAGTTCCTTCGAATGTGTGGAACAAGATGACCAAAATCAAACTAATTGTTATACCTTTGAGTGATTTACGCTATTAAATAGTGGGACCCAGTATCGTTCTGAACTAGGATGAGATCCTTCAACCCCACCTCCAATATGAAATTTCATGAAGTAGGGCGATAACATTTCATTTTGAGCAGGCTGTATCCCCTATAGCCCAAGGAGTAGGTGCAAGGTGATTAACGACTGGTGGGACTGTATGAAAGTAATTTTGAACTCATTGCGATCACTTCATTGCCAAGAACGGACATAGCTAATAAGTGAAGTACAATACGGTAATGAGAGAGGATATTACCTAATGGTAGAGTTATGTGAAAACACGAACCTATTTATAGTGGACAAGGTGTTATTTGAGATTTTGTGTGGATAAACCTTACTATCCTGCTTCTGGATGTTTAGAGGTGAGCGGATAATCAGAGTTTTGGATTAGTCAGAAGTTGAGTCTAATGACTATAATGGGATAACCATAAACCGTCTTAAGTGACTTTTACCTGTTCGTAAACGTTACACTTCCGGGAACAGAGATTCGAAGAACAGATAAGAGTAGTCAGATTTTCATATGGTTTCTCCCAGGATGGGAGTTTTGGGTAGATAAATACGGGAATTGATACGAAGTGAGGTGCGACCTCCCAAAAATATTAAGATAATGCGGCCAATTATGTATCGGCTATATTTTTATTTTTATTCAAATGTCGTTTAGTAAGAGCACAAGATGAGGTTCCTTTATTGAGGTGTGACCCTAAAACTGATAAAGTGTCGAGAGTGTTAAACAAACTTGCTATGAGGCGGGGGGCTATAGTGATCGAGCCTTACTTTGAATTTTGTTTTGAGTACTGGAGGAAATCATTTTTACGAGATATGCCTTTCCGAATTTCGGAACAAAATTCAGTTATTAGGGGGGGAGTATGCAATACCCAATATTTTTATGGATTTTAATTATGAGATTAATTAAAGGAAATTGATTTTAATTATAGGATCAATTAAATAAATTTGGGATAATTAATTGGAAATTAATCCGGATTTAATTGCTAGCAAAATGAGAGTTAGTATTTGATTATGAGAATGTTGTTGAATATTACTGAGTGATTATGGTAATATATGATTATTGAATATATTAAAATTGTCATGAGTTAAAAATATGACAGTTTCAGTAATTAAGTTAGGGCGCGCGTGTCAGTCATGTCAATACCCAATTTAATGAATTTAAAACTAATTTATTTTTATGTCATCCGTATGATCATTTTGTGTGCGCCAACGTGTCCGAAACGGTCAATATAGTCAAAAAAATACTATCTGGGGGTTTAGTTTGGGTCACGGGGCATTTTAGGCCTAACCGGTAACTCGGGAGGGTATTTTAGTCATTGTGAATTTTTTAGGAATAGAAACCCACGAATTTTAGACTAATAATATCATCCAACACTTGATTCCGTTAGGGTTTGACAACCAAAAATCATAAACGTCCATTAGAGAGGAAGACAAGGAAGTTTCCCAAAGGAGAACCACCATTTATAGGCTTTTGCACCACCGTCACCACCACCGGACATATCGAAAAGAGAGAATAATTCCCATACCATATGCTTCAAAGGATTAGAATCGTCATTCTTTAGGCAAGTGATTTAACTTTTTATGATTCAACAAATATATTAATAATGTAGTTGAGAATTGGATACTAGACTTGGAAAAATTGATAATTTCATAAATTGGGAGAATTAAATCATGAATATGGGTAGGGTTTTGCATGTAGGTAAATTCTGGAAATATTAGGGACTTAAATAAGAACCTTAGTGATGGCAATCCCGGATTAAAATTGAGAATTTGGCTATCTTGAATTAAAAGAAACTACACTAGGGTTAAACATGAGAATTTGATGAGTATAGCGATTTTTATGCAGTTCTTGAAATGATTTGATGATTCTGGAACGTTAGAAATGTTGTAATTAGGTTGAGATAACATGCAGTACGTTTAATTTACAGTGTGGAATCATGTAATGGAATTTGGATATAAAATTAGGGCATAAAATGCAGAAAACATGGACTATAACTGTTCGATCGATCGATCGACATTCATAGTGGATCGATCGACATTCTTGAGTCGATCGATCGATCACCCTAGAAATTGTGATATTTTTCCCTTTTAATATTTAATCGATTCCGACTCTTGGAAGTTTTTGGTGGGGACTAAATGAACATATTGAGACTTAGGGAAGACCAGTAGGGGTGTAATTGAAGCTCGGAACATATTCATATTGGTTTGGGACTTAGTGATAAACTTACGAGTGTCCGATGAGTGAGTTACTAATAGAAGTTATGAGAACATGAATTAAATTCGTACAAGTGATAACTCAAGGTTAGAGGCAGAAATAGGGACCTTACAATTCTGAGTTAATCTTAGGGACACGTGGGAGACTTAGTAACCTTTTGGGATACGTTTAAGTACTCAGAATTATACGACGATAATTATCGCGCTAAACCTATGGCGTAGAATAATTGGGATGATATTTTAATATGTGTGAGACTTATGATATAGGGTTAGAATATACCTATATTAATATGATGATTACCTAAGTTGTGTGAATACTTAGTATATGGTATGTTAATTGTATGCCATACCTACCATACTTGCTATCACGGGAGGTTGATTTTTGGGAAAGGACCATCTTATCTCTGTGTGCCTTCGGGGGTATTTAGATAGGTACCTTAAGGACATAGGACTGTGAATGACTTATTTGTGAGTCGATAAGTCAGCTGACCATGGGAGCTTAGGTATTTGCATCACCCATGCGTATGTGAACTATGTTTGCCTCCAATATGTGTGATTTTTATTAAAACGGTTCCTGAGCGATTCGAAATGCGTGATCCTTATGTACGTGATGTACTGGGATCAATAACAGAGTATGTGTGCACCGCAACTTAGCCTAGGGGTACCGTATATGTATATATGTACATAGATTGATATATATGTACTTGTGACTGTTTCACTGTTGCTTGGTAGATGCAAATAATTGAGCTATATAAATGGGTTAAAAATGTGAGAATTTATACAACATTTGAGATAAGTAATTTGATTAATGTAAATGTGAGTTATACGTGTGACATATTTGAATGATACGAATATACCCCTTAAACTTTTATGTGAAGACAAAAGTTGGTAAATTCTAGTTAGTTAGTTAGTGGGATAACTAGGATGGGTCAAGGGTATATGTTAGGCATGCACATTAGTTGAGGGGTAAGGAACTCATGTGAGAGCATGTAACTAACTTGTATAAAAATATTTACTGTTTAATGCAATTAAACACTTGCTATATTTTTAAACTTTTTTCACCTCAGTCTCTGACCCGTTTGCTTCCAAATCTATTTTTCTGTGAAAACATTTTAGGTGCCCAGCCTCAGGGACGCCAAGCATAGGAGTTAAATTTTGATGACGCGTTGTAGCTGTTGTGGAAACTACAGGATCTCGGTATTAGATGCCTCCACATTTATCCTTGGTTCCTTCAGAGTCATTCCTATAAGTTAGGGCATGTTGTCCATTCTTATTTAGAGAGTGTAGTTATAATGTTGATTTATTTATTCAGACTCTTGTATTGGGATTTTATTTACTCTGGTATTATTATTATTGGAGTGTTTACTCCAGACTCGGTTTATTTCATTTCGTTGGTTATTCATATGAGATTGTTTATGCAATTGATGGATGATGATTTAATTACTTGGTTAATTGTTAACTTAATTAATAAAATTTGGCATCTATCTATTTTAAATATTAAGTGGATAGTAAATAACTAAATGATTTCGACAGTGATGTTAAGACTAAACCAACTTGATATTCTGTATTAATTTCATAAAGGAGTAGCTGCCCGGTGTTTAATTAGTCGGGGTATCACATGTATACCACAACTTGCTCGGCATTTAGTTATTTAGTTATATTTAAGCCAACAATCACAACTTCATACTCTGTCTCATTAATGGAGGCTTGAAATTGGAATGGTAGAACGTACTCTTTCTCTACCTCATATGGAGTATAGAGAATGATTCTAGCTCCACATTCGGTTGCATGGGATAACCCATCAACATACAGACTCCATATGGGGATATCATTGTCAAATGCTTGTTTGTCAGAATCTCTTGATGGAAGATTTTATCCTTCACCTCGTCATATTTCTTCTTCATCTCCTGTACTCCGTTGGATGGTTCTGGTTGATTGGTGGTAACTTTTTTTGTAGTTTCCCTTGCTTGGAGTTGGTCGATCGCATCTTTTGTAGGTCTGCTAACTCCTGCATGTTGCTCGGCTAGAGACCCTTAATGCTCGGGGACCTCTGAGTAAGTGAATTCTACAATAAAATCAGACACATTAGACTTTTAAAGCAGTGCTTGGTTCGTATACAAGGTCATATTCCCCAACTTAACAACCTAATACATTAATCACTTGGATTTCTACGACTTATGAAAAGATTGCCTTAGTGGCATGTTAGTGTATACCACTACGCTGTGAGCTTAAAAATATGGTTTCATTTGTCTACTAGCCTCAATTAAGGCCGATGCTAATTTCTCGAGTCTGGGATGTATTACTTCTGCTCCTAAAAAATCTCTGCTAGTGTAGTAAACTGCTTTTGAGCTCCATTCTCTTCTCTAATCAAGGTAGAGCTAACTGCTAATTCAGATACATCCAGATATAAATATAAATTTTCTCCCAAAATTGGTCGGGAGAGTAGTGGTGGTGTTCCCAGGTACTTCTTCAATTTTAGGAAGGCTTTTTCACATTCATCATTCCATTCGAAGTTTTTTCTATCACCTTAAATAATGGCAAACATTTGTCCGTTGCTTGGGACACAAACCTGTTAAGTGCTGCTACGCCCCCAGTTAGCCTTTGAACATCCTTTTTACAGGTCCGAGATTGCATTTTGATCAAAGCATTAATCTTATATGGAGTAGCTTCAATGCCTCTTTGATTTACTATATATTGGAGAAACATTCCCTCATGAACTCCGACGACGCATTTGGTGGGGTTTAACTTCATCTGGCTGAGGTCGGAAATATGATCAGCATCTTTTTTGCTCTTAGTGAGAATATCGTCAACATACACCTCCATGTTCTTGCCTATTTTCTCCTCAAATACTTTGTTCACTAGTTTATGATAAGTACCACCTCCATTTTTTAGACCAAATAGTATAACATTAAAGCAATAAGTTCCTCGGGGAGTAATAAAGGAAGTTATTTCTCTATCTTCTGGCTTCATTTTGAGATGGTTATAACCAAAATATGCATCCATGAAACTTAGCAGCTCATGCCCTGAAGTAGCATCCACCAATTGATCAATTCGTGGCAAAGGAAAGTGATCCTTTGGGCACGCTCTGTTCAGGTCAGTAAAATCCACACATATTCTCCATTTATTATTTTTCTTTTTTACCATAACTACATTAGCCAACCAAACTCCGCCTGTGTCATGCTCAACTTCTTATATTTTTTGCAGTGCCAGTCCCAAGCCCGGATAAAGGAGGAGGGTTGCATTAGGTAGTTGACAGCCATCGTAAAAGTTTGTCAGATCCTTATGAACATTATGAACATTGGCTAACCAGTTCGGGTACTTCACATGTTCAATAAAAGAAGGTTTTTTATGCTTCTCCACTTCTTCCTGTATAGACTGGTTCTTCTCTAGGCTAAAAACTCTTCTTTGCTACATTACATGTTTAACCTGCTTATTAACATTAAGTTCGTTATGGTTTATCATCATCCGGGATAATGCTTTTTATTTCCTCCATCACTTGGACTTTTACAAGCTCAGATTCATCTCGTGGATCTAAGGTTCCAACCTCAGATTCGTTATTCGGCTCAGATATATCCACTTGATAAGTGGTTATTTTCCTCTTTGTTTCCAATATATCTTCTTCCTCGGTAGAGGAATAGTATCATTCTCGAGCTACTTTATGATCTCCTTTCACTACTCCAACTCCAAAGTTGGTTGGGAACTTCAAGCATTGATGAATAGTAGAGGGTACAACTTCAAATTTCTTTAGACCAACTCTTCCCATGATCATGTTATAGGCAGAATGAACATTTTTGTCCACTACAAAGAATCTCACTTTCTTTGTCCTGCTCATTAGCTATGTCCCGATCAACAGGTCTAGTTTGATTATCCCTAATGGAAATACTTTCTCTCCAGAAAATCCAATGAGTGGCATGTGTTAAGGCTCCAGTTAGCTTAGTTTTAATCCCAAACTATCAAAACAGAGATAGAATATGATGTATGTCGAACTGCCGTTATCCACTAATGTTCTTGCCACCACTACTTCTTTCATCCTGACTCTAATCACTAAAGGATCATCATGAGGGCACAACACTCCAGATAGATCGTTCTTGGAAAAGACAGTTATGAGCTTATACTTGTTAACCTTTCTTGGTCGATCTTCCTCGGCAAGGTTAATTCGTTGGATATAGGAACAAGCCTAGGCCTCATTGAGGTAAGATTTCCTTTCAGCTGTATGATCTCCTCCTCCTGCATCACCACCTGTAATCATGTGGAATTAAAAGATCAAAAACTAAGTGTGTATACCTTGTGTTCCGGTTCTCTAGGCTTCTTGAAAGATTAGGATCATCTTCTGGATCCTTGTCGTGGTTCCTCTTATTATCTTCTCTAAGCTTAACTGGTGATTTAGATCTCTGTCGACCTCTACCTCAAGTTCTTCCACCAGCCTGTCGATCAATAAATTTGTCCAATTTTTCTCTTCAGATGAGTGCTTTTATCTCATTCTAGAGAGCAATACACCAGTTGGTCATATGACCATGATCTTTGTGAAATTCACAGTACTTGGACTAATCCTTTTTATCAGCAAGTGACCTTAACTTTTTAGGCCAACTCAAATTGTTGTTATGCTTGATTTCTTCTAAAACATGATATATATATATATATATATATATATATATATATATATATATATATCCACCATTAAGGGAGTGTAATTGGTAAATTTCCCGAGCTGATCTAGGCTTTCTTTTTCTTTCGAATTCCTTAGTTGATTGTGATTCTTGTGCTCCTTCTTATCCCACTTCCCTTTTTTCTTTGCTTCCGCCTTTGCATCTGAATTTGTTTTGGCATCCATAGCTTCCTTGGCGTTCATAATCTTCGCTTCTTTAGCCATCAATTTGGTCATCTTCTTCGGGGGATATTTTGCCAAAGTATAGTACAGTTTGTTAGGGAGTAAACCACTCATGTGGGCAGTGATTGCAGTTTTCTTTTCGTAATCAATGACTTCTAATTTCTCGTTATTGAAATAAGTGATGCATTACCTGGTACTTTCTCCCACCTTCTGTCTTACACTAAGCAAATGAGCTACTCTCTTCACTAGTTTTGTTCCAAAGAAAAAATTACCAATGAATAGCTCGGCGAGTTGTTGGAAGACAAAAATCTATCCCTAAGGAAGACTATTGTACCATATTTGAGCAGATCCAGTGATAGTTCCTGAAAATGCCTTGTACGTCATCTCATCAGGAACAGCATATCCTTTTTAAGGCACTGAATCTTTCTGGGATGAGAGATTGTCCAACAGTGGAATTAGTGGTCCTAATAGAAGAAGTTACTCCAGGAAGGTATTAAGGATCCCTAGAAGTTCTGGAACAGCTATGCCCAACACTCCTTGTTGGCGGCGGTGGCATATTCCTTTGATTAACTTGTGCAGGAACTCCAGCTTGTAGAGTTTGAGCCAACTATCGTATAATATCCTACATAGCCGCTTGAACCTTGGCCAAGCTAGCCAAAATTCTTGTTAAATTATTGTTATTTGGAAGGGTAGAAGGATTAAGCAGAATTCCCTCATTTCTGGTACTTGATTCAGGAGTTTCAGCCTTGGATGATGAATTAGTGAAAACGTTTAACAATACGTTCCCACAGACGGCGCCAGTCTGTTATTGCAAAAAACAAACTAGGCCTAATTAATTGATCATAGATAAACACCACAACAAAACATATAATTGGTGGAAAAAATAATTGTCACCAAAACATTTGGTGACAATTTTTTTCGTCAATCGTGTGTCACGAAAGGCCCGTCGCTAAAGGTTTTGGTGACGAAATAAAAATTTCGTCACCAAATAGTACACCTTATGGTGACAAAATGTTCTTTGTCACGTAATAGCAGGCTTTTAGTGACAAAATTATTAGTTGCCAAAGATCTTATTTTTTGTCACAAAAATGCCAATTTTGTCACCTATTGTATCTGATAATATGCAAAAGGATAGCCATTTGGTGACAAAATTAATGTACTTCGGGGACAAAATAATTTTTGTCACGAAATGAATTTTATTGTTAAAAAATTATAAATTTAGAACTCATATTTTTTTTCATTTCTCATATAGATATTGAGTCAAATAAATATTGATTATAGAATCGACTAAATTTCATTGACATTAATCAACTACCATCGTATACATACTTAAAATTAAGGTTCAAAATATTATATAATTGATACGAAAGCATTCGTACAAATATCTCAAAACCATTGATCAATTATAAAGTAGCCTACATCGTTTGTTACAACACATCAAGTACAAAGTAGCCAACAAAAAACAATTCATAAGGCATTACTTTCTAACTTTATATTTCCTAAGGCAATAGTTTCTAATCAATTACAAAGTAGCCTCCAAAAAATAATTCCCGATAAGTTAGTTAAGTTCTCCTCGCGTCTTCATCATCATCCCAAAAATAATTTCAAAAAAACCTCCTCACAACGTCCCAATCTGTAATTCAAAAAGTACCAAGGCATTAGTTTCTAGCTCTATAAATCTATTAATAATTAATAAACAGAATAACATCAACTAAGAAATAACACATTGAGCGAAAAAAGAAAAAAATTAAGAAATTCAATTCTATTTTTAATATTTTTAAAAAATTCGACAGAGTTTCCTTTGTTTATAGACTAAAACCACCATGCTAAGTAAAAAATAAAAAATCAAGAAATTCAACGACAATCCCCCAAAATACCCCTTCCATCGATTCAAAAGATAAGGTAATAGCATCGCTAATATTTTTAAGAAAAATCGGCAGATTTTCCTTTGTTTATAGACTAAAACCACCCTGTTAAATTAAAAAATTAAAAAAATCAAGAAACCCAATGACAATCCACCAAAATACCCCTTCCACCAATTCAGCAAATAAGGTAATAGCATCACTAATAGAGATATTAAATAACTCAAAGGACGTGAATCCAACAATGTAATTTCGATAAATTCAACACTGAAATTATTAAAACTTACTATATAGTAAATCTGGGAGGATGAGAACCTGATGGTTTTCAAGCATCACACAACTTGTAGAATCCAAATTGACAAGCTTCTAAACGCTCCAGATGCTCATCACGAGCCTGTAGTTGTTCCTTTAACTCACGATTCGCTCTCTGAACTTCCGTAAGGGTCTCCTCTAACTCTGCATCTCGTCGTGATGTTTTTGATTTGGTAGCTTTCGATCCATGCCCAAGACCTGTGATATATACTGATTTAGTACCAAGTACTCAATCAGCTATCTCATCGGGAGTCAAAGGTTCACTACGCTACGGAGTTGGCTCAGCTTGCAACTGTTTCATCTTAATCTGTAAAAAAGTTAGTATATATCATTTCATAAAATCGAAGTTATGGTATTTTTCTAATATATGTTATATTCTTACATATAGTTCCTCAACTTCGGGAGAAGACCATTTTTCATTTGTACAATAGGTTTTCTTATAGAACTCAATTCTATCTATCTCCTCAATCACCACATCATTCTTCGTAATCATAAAAGATAGTCATTATCATCAATATTTTTGAAAGATAAGATCAACTTTAGAAAAAAACAAATATATAAAAATATATACCAAGTGATAACGAGTTGCTACAAATGCCATCAACCCTTGATTGTGTTTGATAGTTTGCATCGCTCGATTATTCTTATTGATGTCACATTGATGCTTCAATAATAGTTTATGGATAATTAAAAGAACGAATTTATAAATTTATTATACTCGGTGCTCAGAATTAGAGAACAAATCACAAAGATCATTCCAACTCACTTGAAGGCTTCTTATTTGTCATTTTCAAACATGTCCTTCCATTTCGCAGGAACTGGGATGAGATTTTCACTTGATAGTTTAGAAGATTACACCACATTTGTTGGTCTTCCCTTGTCCCTTACAATTTCAATAGTCAACTTATTTCCATCCGACCTAATCAACTTCTCAAGGCCCTTTCCTTTAGTTGAACCACGTATCCTTTTTGTCGTGGTGGAAGCTGCAATTAAAGGATATATTAGTTCATCAAATACAACATATAATGAGATTGAAATTGTTTATAGCCTAATACATGTTCTAACCATTCAATACTTTTGTTGGTTCAAAACTATTCAACAGTCTAAATTGTTCAGGGTGAATTGAGATTGAAAACATCAAAATTGTTCTAACCATTTTCGTTATTATTGAATGGTTATTATTGAAAATATCAAAACTGTTATAACCATTCAATAATAATGATTCTGTTTTGGGAATTTGTAGTTCTTGACAAATGCCCAAATTTTTCCACCGACACACCGAAAATGTTCAACAATAATACTTGACAATTTTTTTAAATGTACATAGTTTTTGTTTTGGGTAGTACATAGTCTTTAACTGTGAAGTTTCAATTTAAACAAGTGTGGAAGGTCAAGGTCAGTCCCTCGTTGGGGTCCCTTCATGGGTTGGGGCAGGGTGAGGTGAGTATGATATAATTGGGGGAGGGGCTGGCATTTTTATAACAGTTTTGCTTGTTCACTGTTATCTTAGGTGTAGTAAAATTGTAACCTTTGTGGGAGTAACGGACACGTATCACATTTTGATTTGTTAATACACCCGTAATGGTGATATGTACCAAGTTTGAAAGATGAAAAATAGTTGCAAGTAAGGGATACGAAATAGTATGGGCCGATATTTCAACCCATGGTTACAAGAAATTAATACTTAAATAATAATGAGACAAATGCAAAGAAATTATTAATAGATTAGGAAAACTTATGTGGACATATCTTCTTTAAGAGTTAGGGACTGAACACTAAGATTGAATCGATGGGATGCCTTCCTATACTAATTTATATGTTTTAATACATCTCGTCTAAGTAAATCTGAAGAGAACATCAAAGTACTACTAAATAGTGGTATATAGATACAAAAATTGAGGTTAGCGACATGTAAGCTATATTTTGGATCATTGGTTTTGATGTAAAGCAAAAGTATGCATGTATCCTTCAATAAAATATGTTTAGTAAACCATAATTAAAGGCTACATGCATAAATTCGATTAAATATAAGAGAAATTTTTTTTATAGTTGTTATATGGTCACAAACAAGAAATCCAAAATTGATAGCAGTTATATTCAATTTGTCCTAATAGAATCTTCTAAGTTTCATGTTTATCTTTTAATCACATCTCTCAATTAACACCAGAACAAACTTGTGATTCCAATATTTATTAACCATCCACACAAACAGATTTCAATCTGTTATAAGGATTTATGTAAAGGTTGTAAGATTTAAAAGTAAAATTTGAAATATAAAAAATGAAGAATAAAGAGGTACCAAGATATCCAAGGGTGCCAAATTCGGTTTGTATGAAATTGGCAAGCGATTGGATGTCGTTGGGTTCTAGAACACCAAGATGGTGGAATAGTACATTGGAAAAACTAGAAGCTCGGAGAGACAAAATCGCTTGGGTACCCCTGTTGTTGTCTCCATCCGTTAAGACAACTGTGACACCGGCCGCGGAGATATGAATGGACATGGGGAAGGGTGAGGTGAGGATGATATAACTGCTACTGCAGTGACTAAATGGACCAGAAGATCAATAACGAAAATGGCAAAATAGGTACTAGAATTGACTAATCTAAAACCAATCGAAACAATTTTTTTTGAAAACCCTTTTGAAAAATGATGAAAATATTCAATCTATCCACAATAGGATACAAAAGAAGAGGGATATCAACAATATTCAACTAATATATTCGAATAAAAAAGGACCCCAACTCATAGGAAAATCAAACAGATCCATAATGCTAAATTGCAGAACTAAAGCTGAAATCAACATAAGCTTAAACATGTATGAAAAACATCTCCGTTCTAGACAAAAACCAACAATAACACTGATTATTATCAAGATCTACTCCATAAAAGACTTCTTATAATAAATGCAGGCCACTACTTAGATTGAACAAGATATCCTTAAAATCACAAAACAAATCACTAAAATAAAGATAAGTCTGTAATCTTCTAACTCCTAAGATATGAATATCAAAGATTTCGAAACTATGAATCGCAATCTATGTTGGAGATTGTTACAATAAGAAAACTCACAGAGAAAAGAATCCGTCATACAAAACTATTCAATTGTTTGAGTCTGAAAATTCGAGTACAAACCACAAGGTTCGAATCTTATTTTGTAAGCTCATCCTATCTATCGCATTGATTTTCTCGGCATATTTAATTTACAACAAATATATTTCTAAGTATATAAATCAAGAACAAAGTATCGAGAGACACCAATCATACCCCTGTTCGTTCACAATAGAAAATAAACCGACATCAAGAAAAAGGTCTCTAAGCTCAAATCTAGTGGGGATTTAATTTAAAACACAATAAAAAATAACTCACCCGAAACCGTAGAACCAACAAATCAGAACTAAACTATAATCAAGAAATCACAACAACAATTTTTAAAAAAATATGTATGCTCATCAACACAATCAAATAACTTAGGATGATGAACTGTGGTTGTCGGCACCGCAGATCTGTTGGGGCGACGGTGTTACTCAATCTCAATCTGTTGGGCGACGGCATTACTCAATCTCAACTCTGCTTCAATAGCCTGATCGTGGTTGAGTTTTTTTGGGTGTGATATGATGGAGATGGGGGCAGGAGGGATTTTTGGGTGTGTTATTTTGGGGGAACGATTTGGGGTTTAGAAGAACATGTATTTTTTTTATATTTTTTAAGTAATAAGTGAGGAAATTTGTTGTCACCAATTATTCTTTTTTTTGTGATAAATTTATTTGTCACTAAATGTATATAATTTTGTCACGAATAGATGAATGGAAAATTTTAGGATGCGGGAATGAGCGTGCCAAATTTTTATTGATTATTTGGTGACCAATATCATTAATTAGTCACCAATTAAAGAATATCACACTGAATTCGTGATGAAATTAATTTTCCTCACATAAAGGTTACTTTTTGTGACAAAATTACTTTTGTTGTAATTATTTTTGTCACTAATAAAACATTATGTTTTAGTGAAAATATGTAAAACAAACAAGACACAATGTATTGATTTCCTTGAGCTATTTTCCGATCACTTACATTGAGGGTGATACAATGTATTTATAGCCCAAGAGGGGTACTGATAGTTGTCGTGTGAAATGATGAAATGCCTTCATTTGTTAGGCATTTACATCAATACATAATGAGAATTAAATATATGAATGTTGTCAGTTGTCAATACAGGCTGTAAGACCAATGTCGCTTTGTTGGCAATACAGGTTGTTGGTCGGGCTTCCCAGTTGGTCGGGCTTCCCTATTGGTTGGGCATCCTTGTTGGTCGGGCTTTTATACCAGGATAACTTGGACTTGTGCGACATTGGATGACACGTGATGGATTGTAATTGGACCACATAGGGTGGTAAATTTTGGTATCAACATTGACTATTTAAAAAAATTCCATTTTTTTGAGTTTTTGAATTTTTAAATTTTTTGGGGGCATTTTAAAATTGTGAAGTTCTTAAAAGACGCATTTGTGCAGCCCCTGACTTAGAATTTGCATTGTCCTCAATGTGAAGGACTAAAATCCAAATATTAAAAGAAGTAGGTGCAGAATGTAAAACTAACAATATTTAAAATGCAACAATAACAATACATGAACACAGCACAAGTTTTATTCATAAGTTAGGGTAAAGATTACATAGTTTTTTAAAGGTAAAACAAATAAAGCAAAGAAGCTACATAAATGGTGCACACCCCAAAGATACTCAACGAGATGGGTCGGGAGCATTTGGATACCGAGCATATGGATCTATGAAATAAGAAGGCAAATTGGCCCCCGAGCCCATGCTAAAGACTATAAAATTGGCTTAAAATCGCATCATCATAGAGGTGTCTCGGCGATAGTCGGCCGAAAAATTGTCCTAATATTGGTGGTATTTTTTGAGAAAACCGTCAATCTGAGACTCAGGGTGGTACATACAAAAATTAATGATTGTCGTCTCGTAAGCTCACTCATCAAAGTTATCTCAAAATCCAGATCCGCTGGATCTTCAGTTTCTTCCTCATCAGCGTCGACATCCCTGCCCATATTTTCCTCTTCATTGGTCTCCTATCCTCATCCTCCCTCCTCCATTTCAACATCCTCAAAAATTGGTGTGGTGGAGGGGGTTAATTACAGCCCTCTCGCATGCTCCTATCCATCGAGGTTTTGTTGATGGAATTTGTAACATCCTGCATAATTCTGGCATCGGCCGCCACCAAAACTATGCCGTGCGTCACTAAATTAAATACCATTCTTAGCATGTGACAGATATGAGACATATAAAATTTTCATTCCACAAGATAATAATAAAATTGATCCCAATAAATAATGGCTATTCATGCAATAAATATCCATCACCATGCTAACTCCAAAAATAATTCAACTCCATAATTTATTTAAAAATCCAAATGAAATAATCCAATAAACTAACTGAATGAAACCATAAACAACTTTGGAACCAAATGGCCCAATAAAATCCATAATAAGTCTCATAATGTAAAGCGACTGATTAAACATAAACTTATACTATTATAGCGAATACAAAAAATGGAACTCCAGCTTCACCTCCAAATCGATCTCCAATAAATCCAATGCAGCTACTCCGCACACAACCTGAAATGTTAGTCATCACAATGGGTCAGATCCCATCGCATGGTTACCAACTACTCCTCTTAAATAGGGTCCTTGAACCCAAAAAATAGCATTATATGCAATAAACAGGACAATAGAATATTTGAAATTAAACAAGATATATTAATCGACGAATAAGAATAAAATACCATCTAACTACTTCTAAGATACCACCGAGGTCCAAGTCTAGTTATGTACATTTAACAACAGCTAATTATTTAATTTAATTCCATTAACCCGATGACTGTTTTTATTCCATTAACCCTCTTCTTATCTTTTATGGAATTGTCAAATTCTTGGGGTAGCAAGATCCACCTAATGAGGCACGGCTTGGCATCCTTCTTGGAAGGAGGTATTTTAGTGTCGAATGGTCGGTAAAGCATATGATGGGCGACTCACTAAGATATGAACGGAATTTATCAAGGGCGAAACTAACGCTAGAAACTCTTTCTCTATGGTGGAGTAGTTTAATTATGGCCCGACTAAAGTTCGACTAGCATATCAAATGACACGGGACTTCTTATCTCTCAGTTTCCCTAAAACAGCCCCTACTGCAAAGTCACTCGCATCACTCATTTGCTCAAATAGAAGGCTCCAATTCGGAGCTTGTATGATGGGAGCGGAGAGGAGAATATTCTTCAATTTCTCAAATGCCCCTTGCAATGCTTAGCTCCACTATAATGGGGAATACTTAACAAGTAAGTTACTTAAGGGTCTAGCTATGGAGCTAAAGTCCTTAATAAACTTGTCATAGAATACTACGTGCCCCAAAAATGAACGCACGTATATGAGAGATTTGGGTGGGGGAAGTTCTACAATGATGTCAATTTTTGCCCTATCCACTTATATCCCCTTGGATGAAACTATGTGGCCTAGCACCCCCTTTTTGGTCACCATGAAATGGAATTTCTCCTAATTTATCACTAGGTTCTTTTTTACACATCGGGAAAGTAGTTTCTCAAGATTAACAAGACATTGATCAAAAGAGGGGCCAAAAATGCTAAATTCATCCATAAACACCTCAAGGCCTCTCTCAACCATGTTGCTAAAAAAACTTAACATTCACCTTTAAAAGGTCGCGGGCGCATTATATAATCCAAATGTCATCCCTTTTTAGGTGAAAATGCCAAAAATGGCAGGTGAAAGTAGTCTTTTCTTGATCAAGCACGTCAACCTTTATTTGTATATAACCGAAATAACCTTCTAAAAAATAACAAAATGGGTGGCTCAACACTCTCTTAAGAATTTTTTCTATTGACGGCAAAGGTAAGTGATTTTTCTTAATACTAGCATTGAGTTTTCAATAATCAATGCAAATGCACCACCTAATGGTGGTAAGTTTTGGAATAAATTCCCCCTTAGTGTTGTCGACCACAATCATTTCCGACTTCTTGGTAACGACTTGGATTGGACTAACCCACTTACTATCTAAGATGGGATAGATTATGCCCGCATCCAACAAATTAATAATTTCCATTCTCACCAGGTCTTTTATTATTGGGTTCAATCTTCTTTGCATCTCCCTAGAGGGATTTACGTCCTCCTCTAGGTATGTTTTTTAGGTATAAGTCAAGGGGATTATACCTTTCAAATTTGCGATAGACCAACCAAAAGCACCCTTATGCTTCCTCAATATTTCTAAAATCTTCCCTTATTTCTCTATATTTAGGCTAAAGGAGACAACAACGGGATATGTCCCATCCTAACCCAAATTAGCATGTTTAACACTAGAAGGTAGCTTCTTCAATTCAAGTTTAGGAAATTTAATATAGGAGGGAACCTCGTAAGATTCCATCAACGATAATTCCTCGAATCACAAGACCTAACTCATGTCTCTCACGTAGTCCTCAATCTCGCCCTCACCTAGCATCACCCTCATTATACTCAACTCACGATCGAAATCGGAATACTCTCTCTCTCTCTCTCACTAGTCATCACTAAACACGCCTCATATAAATCCTTAAAATTATTACCCTCACAATTCTCTTGTACTACATCCTCGATAAGACTCATGTCGTGTAGGTTATCCTCATCACCCATTTGCTTGGTGATGTTGAAGATATTTATTTTTAACATCATTTTCCCAAATGTTAGTTGCATTTCCCAATATGCATATTGATCAACGGGTTATCCATAGCTAGGAAAGGGTGGACAATAATGATGGGGACACCGTTACTTGATAGGAAGGAGGCTCCACCTCCTAAATGATAAAGTTTACGAAAAAGTAGAAAGTGTCAACTTAGACGATCACATCCTCAATTACCCCATGAGTAACCTTCACGGAACAATCCACAAGTTGGAGAGTGATTTTTGTGGTCTTAAGATCTCCTAAATCGAGCTTTATATAGATTGAATAGGGTAGAATGTTGACACTCTCCCCTAAATCTGATAAAGCTCTCTATATCTTTCTATCTCCAATAATGCACGAAATGTTGGGAGCTCTCGAATCTTTGTACTTTTTTGGGAAGTGTCTCAAAAGTACTGAGCTAATATTTTTTGCTAGGAAAACTGTCTTCTTCACCTTTAGATTTTGTATCACTATGAGCAAGTTCTTCAAAAACTTAGCTTATGTAGGAATTTTCTTTATAACCTCGATAAAAGGTAGGCTTAACTTTGCTTACTTAAGTACCTCTAAAATGTCATTATAGGAGGCCCCTTTAGGAGGAGGGACCAATCGTTCAAGTTATGGTGCGACTATGGGGGTTTTACTACCATTTGAGGCCCAACTTTGTCTTCTTTGTCACTTTCACTCAAGGAGGCATCTTCGGTCACTTGTATGCCCAACGAAACCTCCTTGTCTTTTTTATGTCTTTTGGGGGAGGTGATAATTCAATAACTCTCCAACTAAGTAAAGTGGTTATCTCTTTAGATTGCTGTTGATTTTCATCGGGGGTAGAGCTTACACAGTTTTAAACTTGGGGAGGTCATTGGGATTGAGAGGGAAACTTTCCCTTATCTTGGACACTTAGAGAGGATTGTAACTTAGATAGCGATGACATTAGGTTGATAAAATTTTGAGCATTTTGGGCATTGATCGTTGACTGAGTTTTCATGAATTGGGTGAGAGTGTACTCGAGGCTCTTCCGCTGTGGGATCGCATAAGGAGCGGGAGGAGGAGATTGCATTTGTGGTGCTTGTTAGAAAGCTGAGAATGGTGACGTTTCTTGGGAAATGTATTGATTAGGATTCAACGATGCATTCGGTTGCCCATAATTGACACCAGAGTGGTTCCTCCACTAGGGATTATAAGAGCTCCCATGAGAGCTGTTAAAATTGCATTTATAAGATCCTATCACTTCAGCTTTCCCTTGAAGCATAGTTTTTTAGGTAAATGTCTTGCCTCGCAAATAACACAAATCTCCTCCTTTAAAGCTTTATATGTGCCGGATATATGTCTCCCCCTTGCTTCCACTATGTCTTCTAACATCTTAGCTAATTGATTTTTTTAAAGTTTCATATCGGCTTCCCTATCCAATTGGCAAAGTCCATACGAGGAAGGGGTTATTGACGTGATTTTACCCTTGGTTTGGATGTTCGAATTTGATGTTCCCTAATATTGGGGAGTCTCAATGACATACTTATAGTGGGCCTCTGCATCAATCGCATATAACCTTAGGAACTATCTTGGACACATGATTTCTACGAGTTACTTTGAGCTTAGCGTAGTCCCATGGCAGAAGTAGGAGACGAGTTACTTTGGGCTCATTATCGTTTTGCTGAAATTTTTGAATTTGATGTAACAACCTGTGATTTCGAAACCTTTTTTAATTGGATTAACTCAGATTTCAAAATAATAAAATTTTGGGATCTATTTAATTTTGCTATGTAAAAATGTTGGTTTTTATATATATATATAAAGAAGGCTTTAAGTGGAATTTAAATTGGGATTAAATTTTGGAAATTATAACTTTTTGTATAAAATCGGGGGAGGATCCGACTTAAAGAGAAAAAAAATATTCGATTGCCAGATCGGGCTAAATTTTTTTCGACAGCTTCCTCTCACCTTCATTTACTACACGTCTAAATTTCATCCACTTTGAACAGCTTGATCGTCCGTAATAAATTTTTGAGTGTTTATGTTTGAGTAAGACTCAAATATTTTTTGGTATATAAACATAAAGTGACGAGTTTAGGACTTTTAAAACACATTTTAGCATTCTTAAAAATCAGTAGCCTACCCTATTTTCATCTTCTTCCATCTACAAAAACCTAATCCCATTTAAACTAAGATTAAGCCCATTATTTGAAGGCTTATTTGATGTTTTTTCGAGTTTGTGCTAGAACTAGTTTTTAATGTTTTCGCGTGGGGAATGTAGTGGTATGATCAGAATTTTGAGGCAAAATCTTATGAGTTTCTTGTGATGATTTTTAGGTATGGGGTTTACGCAATATGCTCATTGAATCTCTCAAGAGTAGTCATTTTATTCCTCATTCATGTGTACTCATATTTTTGATATCATGACGTTTATTGGAATCTAAAATATTGATTCGATTTGAGATATTGTAATTATTGAGGGGTATGGTGTCATGAAATTTTTATATGACATGGGCAATGGTCACCCGATAATAATCCAAAAGTCCAATAGCCAGGATGAGGCTTTACGCAGCTCGGGTGAGGTGAGGTGAGGCCCAGTGACCTATTGATATGCTATTGAAAAATTAAATTGGTATAATGCTTGGATGTCGCATTGGACTTGAATTCAGATTCGTATTGTTTTATTTTTTCACCGTTATTGTTTTCAGCATCTATTAGTGTCATATTGTGTACTTCCCCGTATTTTTCTTTTAGTGGAAGGTTAGCGTGGACCTAGACACTATGAATTTTCTGAGGATTTTAGAGCACAAAGTCTGGAGGATTTTTTTTCTATAGCTTGGTAGTGTAATTTTTTAGAGAGCTTAGTATTATTTTCAAGTGAAATTTAATTGTAATTATTTTGGAAGTGTAAATTTAGGATTCATTATATTTATTTTGTGGAATATAGATTCTCTATACTAATTGATGAGGATTTAGTTTAGTTTTAATCGTAGTAGTGCCTAGTATTTTGTGCATGGTGTTACATTTTATCCCTAATAGAGTTTTTCATGTGGGAAGGAACGAACTTTTGGATAAATCTAGATTGCATATCTCCCCATTTACCGATAGATTTCAGTGCTAAAGACCAAAGACAATTATTGTCCTTGTCCTTAAGCAAGAAGGGGAAAACCTTGAGGCGTACGGCATCTTAGGTGCAAGCTTGATCATTAAATGTTTCGCACGCCTCCTCGTACTCACGAATGTTGAGATATGTCTTCTAGGACTCCATGCCATGGAAAGTAGGAGAAATTTGGATCGTTCCATTTCGAAAATGAAATTTCCCTACATTATATGGGAACATGATGCATCCTGGGGTAACGGTTCACTCTAAATATAATAAGACTCTTATAGGCCGGTACGACACCTCACCCTCTCCCATTTCGAAACTCACGTTATCTGACACCTCTCTCACACTCGAAGAATCAATACCCTCATTGGAGTTTCTAGATGCTCTACTCGTAGAACAAGAAATTTGAAGTGTATTACTAGAAGATGGGGGATTCACTATTGGCCCGGGAGTTTGATTGGGTTGTGTATTTTACATTTAAGGACTTGGGAAATTTTGTTTTTATTTTTCCTTTTCTTTTTATAATTTATTTTTTTGGATATTTGAAAAAAAAATTGTTTTTTGTATTTTTGGGATTTATGATTTTTTTTTGGCTTTTTAGGAATTAAAGTCAAACTAAGATTAATTCAACCTAACTAACTATCTATCTATTCCCCCGCAATGGCTAAAAAAACTTAACGCGCAGTAAAACTGCGTGATATGTGTATACCTATGACTCAAGTGCAAGTCAGTTGTTTAAGTAATAAAACTTGTAAGATGTGGTCGAACTCTCAGAGAATAGTGTTATAATGATGAAAGTAGGGATTGTTTCTCAAATCTAAGCTTCCACTCATAAAAGAAAAGAAAATATGATGATTGTTATGTTAAGTGATTTCTAATTACCTATGCAAATTAAACTATGAACTTGAAATTTTAAACTAATGAAAGTGACGAAATTTTTTAATTTTGAAACAAGTTTTAGAAAATGAGGTTGGGATCCAATCCCCCAAAACTTAGGGTTCCTATGATAAATATAAAATTCTATAAATTAGTTAAATTAAAAGAAAAATGAAAAATTCATTCAAAGCACCAAATATGTTTGGGCGTTAACCCTGTGATAATTGGTCAATAAATTAATAGGCGCGATTGATATATTCACCAACACATATAATGCATCTTCAAATACTAGGGTTACTTTTACAAACTGATTTAAGAGGCCTACACTATTATCCTCAGTCAATATATCAAACTCGAGAAATTAATTATTTAATTATGACAAATTTTACATTTAAAATAGAAAACCCTAGGTTGGGTTCATGTTCCCCAACCTACGAATAATTTAGCTAGACATAGAAATTAGTTCTACGCAAATCATATTAAGCATGCAAGCATTCGTGATGAAATATAAAAGTATAATACATTTAGAATTCGATACCAATTGATAAGAAATTAAATTGCACGAATAAAGAACTTCACACTAAGTAAGAAATCCAAAAGTTGCAAGTACTTGACTTTATTGCTTATTAAATGATGAATTCTTCAAGTAATGGTAGTTCCAATGATTAGATATGAATTCCCCACTTAATAATATGTAAATTACATTTATTTAGTCTCGTAAATGCACTGTATAAGGACCACAAAATGGCCAAAAGGCTCAACATGAACCCTAACAACTCTAGCTACAAAATAGAAAAAAATATAAAAAATTCGCAAAAAATCGAACCTATTGAACAAACCGAAGCCATTAGGCAAAAAAAACAGTTCGCTCTAGAACCAAACCCATTATGTTTTTTACATTGTTTTTTAACATTGAATTGTATTGTATTTTCACTATTTGCAGTTTTTATCCCTGACCTTTTCTCCAACTTCAAATTGTTGTAACTCATTCACCGTAACTCGAAATGATGTGCCATTTCTTCCTATATTCTCGTGAACATGAAATATTCAACTTTCATATTGGATCCTTCTCCGTGTTTTGGCTGAAGAATTACAATTTTTCCTTGACTATCCTTTCCTGCATTGTTTTCATCATTTTGCGGTATTCTCTTTCGTCTAATGGCATTAGTTATGTGTAAAACACATAAGAAATACACAAACAAGAAACAGTTTTCAAAAGATTTAGTTACAATAAATATTAGATGTGTCTAGGATAAATATAATGTTTGTCCCATAAAAATACCAAAATTAGAGGGATAAATATGGAACATTTGTGCCGAATAAGAAACCTTAGGCACACACGACCAGTTGGGTCATACAAAATTTTCTTGGGGAATGACCCCACAAACAGGTGCCTTTTTTGTTTTTTTCTTCTAAGCCTAAGGTTAGATGTAATGACGTCACCTAAAAGGTAAGGCCAGAGGACCATGCATCATATTGGGAAGAAAAAATGCAAAAAAATCCATTAAAACTTCTAAGTTATTATAGGAAAATTGAAAAAATTAAACAATTTACAACAAAATGATGAAGATGGTTGGATCAATTAGGCAAATGGGATGCCTGATCCATTAAACTACCAACTCTAGAGGGTGTACAATCCATAAAGAGTAACAGTCGCAATCATATATCAGATCCTTGATAGACCACCAGAACTCTCCATATAAACTAAGTATTGAGGTCGGTAAAGTTCATCTTCTCGTTTATGGTCGAAGTCACCGATGTATTTCCTTATAAGTCTAACTAAAATGGAATCCATTGGGATCCACGACATATCAAACTTGTAAAGAGGATCTTGATGATCTAAGAAGCCTCGATCATACCCACTGTGAGATTTTATGATTAAGTTTAAATTCTTCCAAGGTATTTTCATCAATAATATACACTATGGTTAAAGATGATAATCTCAATGAAAGAACTAAACAAAGAACGCAGAGAAAAATGAAGAAAAAGTTTCGACGAACTTCTTATAGGTGAAGTGACATAAATGAAAAGCTCTCCCTTGAAAGATTGAAGATTTCAAGTTTATTAAACAAACTAGAAAATTAGCGCAAGAGTGGGAATCTTCATCTTTTTGCAAGAAGTGCGCTCACTATTCCATAAAAACATGATGATTACTTGCGAGTATGACGGTTGTTAAAACATCAACTCCCTGCCAGAAAAAGGTTAATATTTTCTAGCATACCCCTATGGCACTCAATGATTGTAAGACCCTTCCATTTTAGGGATATTTATAAAACTTCCCTTCGATCAACCATTAAATACTCCAGAACAAAAACATGTCAAAGTCAGCAGCTGACCCAGACATAAAAAACCCAGCGACCTCAAACCAACATTCAACTTTAGGGGAAATTGTGGGAACCAAAGTTACAATGGAACATGACCTTCATGTGTTCGGCACAAGCCTACAATCCCCTTGCACATCAAGTTAATACGTCGAGCAATACTATAACTCTTCCGACCTATTTTTTAAGGTAATAAAAAAGAAAACCCCAAAACCTCGTGGATGTAAGGAGGTTGTCGAACCACGCATATTCTTATGATGGGTGTTTTTATCCTCACCCTTTAGTACTTTTCCATAATTATCTTGTGTGCATTGAATACAAATATTGTAGAAAATTACCACTTACTGGTCCTTAGACTTCAAAGTTGTCTACAATTTTATTTGGTGACCATGGTTGATGTCTTTTAATTATTTGAGATTATTTAGTATGGATTTTTATCATGGAGATGGATTCGGTTATCGTGGGTGGATTATTTATTATTTGTTATCTCATTTCATCTAATGTTGGAAAAGGTTGTAAATGTATTAGTTTTTTTACATGCTAAGAATGGTATTTTAATTATTATGGCCGTCATATTTTGGCATAGGGACTTCATCAACCCCAATAGAAAAAATATGCAGGTTTTTACATTGATTTCTCTGAAAGATTTGGAAAAACCTAAAAAATAAATCTTGAAATTTATTGAGATAATTCAAAAAGATTTATGCTTTTTATAGAGAGCTAGTGTCAAAATTATTGAAATTTTTTGGAACACAATATGCTATCTATTTCCATAGTCTTGGATCAAGAACTTAGGAATATCATTCAAACCTATTTATATCTTTTTTAACCATTATTTTAGAGTTTTTTAGAGCAACTCATGTTTACTATGTAGTGGTCTTTACCGTATCACACACTCTTACATGAGTTGAACTCGGATGTATCTTTAATTTTCATTTGAAAATCTTTCATTTCACATGTTTTCACTCAATCAAGACATTCTTTCTTCACTAGATTTTTTAGATGTGATTGTAATAACCATTACCTATAACTTTAATATATAAAGGGACGAAGAAAGCAATTTGAGATCTACCAAATGTAGGCTGAAAGCTACCATTACATATAAACTTTAATCCACGCGTGATAATGAGAGAAAAAAATCATACATGTATTTCATATCGTGAATAAAAAATAATTAAACAATTTACATTGCAATGGAGATATAAGTTGAAGACTAATGGGATTTCACATTTTCTTCTACACGTGACTTTACTTTGTCTTATTGAAATCTTAACGCAAGAATGTTAGTTATAGGTCTATATTGGCATGAACCTTTGTTATCTCAACATTTGAATTTTTTTGTTAATTATTTAAAGTTTTCAACTGTTGGTTAAATCAAGGGATTCATGCAATAACATGAGTGGGTTTCATATATTTTTCCAGGTTTTGATTTAATACCCTTTTCCATCTGAAAGCTTGTGTGGGATTCTTGAATTTGATGTTACCTCATATTATGTGCACCACTTGTGTTGCGAGTTGTGAAATCAAGCA
This sequence comes from Sambucus nigra, assembly GCA_949130495.1. Taxonomy (NCBI): domain Eukaryota; kingdom Viridiplantae; phylum Streptophyta; class Magnoliopsida; order Dipsacales; family Adoxaceae; genus Sambucus; species Sambucus nigra. The sequence goes on from OX422223.1 coordinate 346,197,677, forward strand.
AAATACAAAAGCGGGATCAAATCTGATGGATCTTAGATTCAAACGAAGTTTGGGTTATAAAAATTGTATAGAGATATTGTTATACCTTTATTGTTCTTGTTGGAGAAATAAAATGTGATAATGATTATGATGTTTTAGTGCATATTTGAATGCTTGACCACCTCAACTCTTTTGATATATGATCTAAGAACATATAGATTTATTTGTGGTCACACCTTGAGAGAACTTGAATAATACTTTTAAAAAATTAGTTATCTTTCTCTGCATATCCTCTCCTAGATGATATCACTCTCTCACCCTAGCCATTTTCTCTCTCTATCTCACGCATGCACGCGGGCGTGCGCGTGCGCACACACACACACACACACACTTATGAGGGAGTGTGAGTCTTATTGGCTATTAGTTCCTCTTATATATATGAAAAGGAAATAATACGATTAAGTTAGGAGGGGAATGTTTGAAATTAAGGACTATATTAGGGACCCATGGCATAAAATTAAATTGGCTTACAATAAAAATAGAAAATTTATGATTAATCCCTATGATCAAATTTCCACAATTCCATTTATTACAATCAACTCCACAATGTAATTACAATTTCACTCCATTTCAATTATCTCAAAAATAATTATATTTAATTAAGAGTCCATCAAAAGTATACTTAGCATAAAATATGATTTTTTGTGTTAAGTTACAAATGGGTACAAGGCTAGTCAATTTAGAGTAGTCTAGAGGCTTGGAGGCTTGCAAGTTTTAGACTAGTCGATTCTATCTTTGGTATTCTAGTTAGGTTCTATTTCATTTGTTAGTTGGTCATGTCTCCCCTTTTATCAGACTCTTTACATTCAATTTTTATTTAATTTAGATAGTGTGGATTGTGTTGATTATTCTATAACCCATGATGTATTCAGTATTTGGATTTTAAATTATTTTGCTTATATAATTTACTACAGTGATGGTTTATTTTTAATTTGGTTACTTTAAATGGTTTATGGTGAATTTACTTTTCGGTAATTAATGAAAGATAAAATTTAGCACCAGCTTGTTTAAATAATAGGTGGTTAGTAACTAAAATATTTTTTAAAGTGATGTTAAGAATGAACCAGATGAGATTTTAGCTTTATTTTAGTCAAGGATTGACCACCCGTTATTGAAATAGGAGGATGTCACACCTTACTGCACTCAGAATCACATTAGAATGATCTTAATAAAGGCCATTATTAAACTAAATAAATATCTTCACATTCATATAGTTATAAGGATGTAACCCTAAGAATATCTCATGTGTACTTAAATCCATGTGGACATGCATCTAACTCATATTCCACTTGTGTGGGTATCAAAAGCTCTTACTGGTTAGCTCTTCGTAAAGGGATCTTCCAATCCCACATCACTTATTTTCACTATATCTCGAATCATGTGATACCTACGCTCGAGTTGTTAGAATTTTTGTAGGTGTAAGTTTTTTTGAATTAGCAATTACCTCTCTATTATCACAATATAGTGTAATAATTGACGATACTGATGGAACTACCCCCAGATCACTTAGAAATTTTCTAATTTGTACGACCTCCTTAGATCCCTCCACATTAGAAATATATTTCTCCTTCATGGTGGAGTCACCAATATATGATTGTGTTACAATCCTTTAATCAATAAATCCACCTCCTATATAAACACATCTATAGTACTTTCTCTAGATACAATATCTAACTAAAAAAATTTAGTCGATATACCCAATGGGTACAAGACTCTCACCCTGGTAAACCAACACATAATATATATTCCTTTTGAGGTACTTAAGAATGTGTTTTACCACTACCTTCTTCACCTTGATTGCACTAAACTATGTTAACCATACTGGCCGCAAATTACATGTCTGGCTTGGTACACAACCTAGCATAAAAAAGGCTTATGATTTCAAAAGCGTAAGGAATGGCTTTCATACTATTTTTATGAGCAGGTGACTTAAGACAATGATCTTTATATACAATTATTCCATATCTGCAATGAAAGAACACTTTGTTAGAATCTTACATATTGAATCTGAAAATAACATTATCGATATAAGTAACTTATGATAAGCCCAACATCATATTTTTACGGTTGGGCAAAAGATTGATCTCAATAATGCGGCTGGCATTTTTTAAGTCCTCCTTATCAAATTGTCTAAAATACTACACCATATGCCCAATAATGCACCAAAATCATTCTTTGTGAGGATTATATTGATTACATAAATCACTAAAAATACTACCACATTTCTGTCATTTTTCATATACAAAAGCATCATCCGGGCATTAAACAAAACCAAATAAATTGATCACCTAATCAAAATGGATGTTCTATGACCTAAATGTTTTCTTGCGTGTGTAAAAGGACCTCCTAAGCTTTCATACCTACTAATATGAACTCAACTCGTTGCATCATATTGATGCATTCATCAAGGCTTATGTTTAATAATGAAGTCTTAACGTACATTTCCCAAATCCCATATCATAATGAGACAAGGGCTAAGATAATCTAATAGTGCCGCAATGTTCAAAAGATTATCACTTTGGTTATCATTTCCACTTTTTGTAACAATTTTAGGGAAAACGTATTGCAAATATTCAACATCCCACACAAAAGGTGTATAAGGTGTCCAAAGTAGTAATACCTTAAACTTTGGTACCCAGAATGATATAAGGCATAACTAATGGGGGTCAAAGCCCAAATGACCACTTTTAGGATATTTTCTTTGTAGTTTATAAGCTTTTTGAATATTTTTTATGTACTTTTCACATTGTTTTAGAAATTCCTATACTTTTCTACAATTTCCAAGAGTTTTAAATGTTTTATCTGAAAATTCTATAAATGGCAAATATATTGTAGATGGTAAAATTCTACTTACAATTATTCCAAGTTAGTCGAACAGTAAAGAAAATCACACAACACAACGCAACACAAGATATACGTGATTCGGCAGTGTGGCTACGTCCATGGTGTGTTTCTCTCTCTTCTTATTTATCAATTCGTATTAACAAAAATGGCGTGCTCAATTTTTTCAGTGGCGAGGGTTACATTTATAGAGAACCGAAAGAGAGTAGTATAAGACTCTATAGTTTTGGGATGGAGTTGCGATCTTGATCGAGCAGATATAGGCCCGAGATTTCCACTGGTCGGATCCTTGTTTATCCTTATCTTCAAGTGTTAATCATTTGTCAACATTGCTGGACACGTCAGCTCTTCGGATCTGTCAAATAATCCCCCCACGTATACAATTTGTATTTCCATGTGCTATGTAAACTTATCACTGTTAGGATTCCGAGATGATTTAAACAATTTTAATAACTTGAATGGATAGTCTAAAATGAAAATAGAAATGGTAATGTGAAAATAAAGAAAAAGTTGGTTAACAAAGTAAAGGATGTGCCTAAATGATGTAACACTTGCAAACTACACTTGCGAGTTGCGTGGTGTGATGTGAAGTTATATGGTTAGTGCACAGTCGTCATTATCCTTAAGAAAAACTAACCCGACAACTCATGCAGATTCTCAGCCACCTTTGGACAGATTGAAGCGTGAGAAGTCTAGAGATCAATTGGGATACGCATCCTAAGATGTTGATGGCCAACTAATTAGCCAAAATTTGCGTGTTAAATGAGATTCACGTAGTCAACATAGAAACATTCTAACTTGGTCAACAAGGCAACGCAAACTCTCTCTGTCATTGGTTAAAGGTAAGGAACATATACTTGGGAGTCTTGGACGGCTCCTCAAAGCATGGAGAAGGCGGCTAAAGATATCCATTATATACTCTACACCACAACTCTCATGCCTTCTTTTAATTTTCAAAAAAATCTCCTACTTATTTTTTTTTCTATTTTCTTTCAGCACACGATTAGTTTAGCCCTCGTTTGGGAGTTTGGGAGAGAAAAGAAAGGAAAGAAAAATTTTATTAGGAGAGAAAAGAAAATAAGAGAAAGTTAATAGGAGAGAAAAGAAAAGAAGAGAAGAGAAAGGAGTTTGGGAGAGAAAAGAAAATAATTTTCTTTCTTGCGTTTGGGAGTTTGGAAGGAAAATAATTTTTTTAAGAGGAAGAAGGAACAATTCATTAAAAAACTTTCCTTTCTCTCCATTTCTTTCCGATTTGGAAAGAAAGTTTTGGAGAGAAAGGAAGAGAAAGTTTTTTAAAATTTTTTTTTTCTTTTCTCTCATTTTAAACTCCCAAACGAGAGAAAGTCACTTTCTTTCCTACTTAAACTCCCAAACGAAGGAAAGGAAACACACTTTCTCTTCCTTTCCTTTCTTTTCTCTCCAAAAACAGAACTCGCAAACGAGCCCTTAGAGAATTCAGTAACTTTTCACATTAGTTAAGCGGCGATTGGAAGCTTTATTTCCTTTTTAAATTATTTATTCAATGACGTTGCTTTCTCTAAAGACGATGAAATGAAATTTGGTTACTTTATCCTAGTTTTTTTTCCTTTTCTCTTTCATTTTTGACATTCCGTATATTACTTTAATATGTAGAAAAAAGTTTGGTTTAATTGACTATAATTTAATAACATATATTTTCTTTTTAATGAACTTTCAAAATATAGCCAATAATTTAATATAGTCATTAATAACAACTTCAACCTATTTTAATCTATCTAATATAGTTGCATTATCATTGATTTATAATCTCTAGAGTAAAGTACCTTGATCTCTTACCTTTGCTTAAGTTTCAATTTCATTTCTTACCACTCTTTTGTGTGGATTTCGTCCTCCACCTTTTATTTTGTGACAATTTCATCATTATGTTCATATCCATCCATTTTATTTAACGGAAGAGAGACTATTGAAGTCCAATTGTAACAATTTCAGCATTTGTTCGTATCCATCCATTTTATTTAACGAAAGATAAACTATTGATGTCCAATTGTATTTTTTATCCTTCAATCAACTACATTCTTTTTAAACCTGCAAATTATACATTTCATATGTTTGGTTTTATAAAAAAAACTTTTTATAACTATTTCTCATTTCTAGAACATAAAACTTATTTTTTTTAAATATTTTGATTAAATTATTTTTGAACGGTATAAAAAGTATTTTTTTTATACTCATTTCCCTTTTTAAACATGAAAACTATACTTAAAAAAAGGTTTTGTACATTTTTGCTTTCAAAAAAAATATTTTGATACTTGTTTCACTTTTAAAACCCGAAAACTATAAGTTTTAAAAAATTATTTTGTTTAAACATGTTTACTCAACAGTTTCGTTTACTTTTAAAAACTGTATACATACTTTTTCCCTTTTAAACATGAAAACTATACTTTTAAAAGAAATATTTTATTTAAAATATTTTGTAACAATTTTTACGTACGTATTTCCGTTTAAATATAAAAACTATTTAAAAACAAAAATTATTTTGTTGAAATTATTTTCAAAAAAAATTTATTTCATACTTATTTCCTTTAAACATAAAAATTATTTAAAAAAAAGAAACCATTTTGTTTAAACTCTTTTTTAATTGATTTTAAAATAACATTTTTATACTTGTTTCTCTTTTTACACCTAGACCTATTTTTATATAATAAAGAAACGTTATTTTGATTAAACTTGTTTTAACAATTTTGGGATAAAAATTAGGATTTTCATTTGGGGAAGAAGATGAGGTGAAAGGGTATTTTTGTTATAAATATAATTCGGGAGTTACGTCTAATTATAATATATGAATTTTTTGGCAGAGTTGTAACGATGTTAAATATTTGGGAGTTATGCAAAAGGGATTATGAAAATCAAGGTTAAGTCAAATATGACATTAAGAAGTGGGGGTCAAATAAATAAAAAACAAAAAAATTCAATGATGTTTTTTTGTCTCAAAATGTAAAAAAGGTATGGAAAAAAAATTAAAACGAAAACTATTAAGAATCATTTTAAACAAAATTGTTTTTTTTGTTAGTTTCTTTATAATATTTTTTCAATTTAAAAGGAAACAAGTATGAAAAACTATTACAACAGTTTAAACAAAACATTTTGTTTTCGTTTTTTAAATAGTTTTTTTTATTTAAAAGGAAATAAGTATGAACAAAATTGTTACAAAATGGTTTGATCAAAGCATTTTTTAAAGTACAGTTTTCATATTTAAAAAGAAAAAAAAGTATTAACTTTTTTTATTACGTATAAAAATAATTTAATCAATTTTTATGTTTAGAAATGGAAAAAATATCTATAAATAGTTTTTTTTTTTAAATCAAACCATTAAAAACAGTTTAAACAAAGCATTTTTTAAGAGAATTTGTATGTTGAAAATGAATGTAATTGATTGAAGGGTATAAATGAAAAATGACCATCAATAGTCTCTCTTTAGTCAAGTAAAATTGATGGACATGAAGAGAGGATAAAAATGACACAAAATCAAAAAAGGGAATAATTGAGACAAATGAAAGGTAAGAGACGAAATTGAGACTTGTGCAAAGGTAAGAGACCAATATAATAATTTCTAAGAGCACATGTATAGAAAACAGTGCAGTATTAGGTAGTCATTTGACAAATCTACACTCGGCTACTAGTTGTGTAAACTTCGTGTGAATTACTGTTATTCGTAAGAACTTCATACGAATAACTTAAATTCGTAGAAAGTTTTTACTTAGGTAATTCGTAGAAAATATTCTCAATCTTAAGTCCATATGAATTTCAATATATTCGTATGAGTTCATGCACGTTCTACATTTTGTACGAACTTCATATAAAATTAGTGTGAATGTTTCGCCATTGTGGACATACCCTCTAACGAATGGACTTAGAATGTGCATTTTTACCTTTCATTAGCCATTGTATGTTCTAATTAACTATTGATAGTACATGGTTTCAAATTAAAGTAGCATTATACTATTTTATAGTGGCTAGTACATGGTTACATACTCGGTACTCACAGGTTGTGTCATGGAGATTCGTTTTCTCCTTTTATATCCATACTGGTGATAGAGGCATTCAGTCGGATGGTGGGTTGTGTGATGGAGGCGGGATGGATCAGTGGTTTCATGATCGGGCATCCGAGCGAGAATTCTATTATGGTGTACCATCTTCTGTTTGTTAATGATAATAATACCTTATGCAAGGTTTACATGGCCCAAGTTCGGGCCCTAAAAATGCTTCCCATTTGCTTTGAGGCGATGCCAGTCTTCTCATTAATGCGAAAAAGTGTGAGATGATGTTGGTTGAGGGGGACGGGAATGTGGAAGATCTGTCGAGTTTCTAGGAGGTAGGATTGACTATCTCCCCTCTACTTATCTTGGTTTGTCATTAGGGGCTAAGTATAAGTCTTTAGCGAATTGGGACTTGGTTCGGGAGAAAATGAAAAGGAGGTTGGTTGGGTGGAAGAATGGTTATTTATCAAAAGGTGGTAGAATAACATTAATAAACAGTATTGTTTCTAGATTTCCCACTTACTTTATGTCTATCTTTCCATTATGGTCTGTAGTCCGTAAGAAGATGGAGAAGATGGAGAAGATTGTGAGAGACTACCTATGGATAGGCAATGAGGACAATATTAAATATACTCTTGTGGGGTGGGAGAAGGCTTGCAAACCAATAAGGGAGGGGGAGAGGGAGCAAATAACCTTGAGGTTTTTAACAAATCTTTGTTAGGTAAATGGATTTGGAGGTATCCCCTTGAGTGTAATAGACTTTAGAGGATAATAGTGGGTGCGAGGGAAGGGGGTACGCTTCATAGGTGGGGACTGGGAGTGGGGTGGTTTAAATTTCGAAGGGGTTAGACGATTTATCTAAGCACACGAAATTTCACATGGGGAGAGGTAATAGGATCCATGATTAGTAAAAAATATTGTATATTTTGCGCCCATTACTTATTCATGCATGCACATTTGTGGTCGTTATTTCACGTAATTAAGCTAATGTACTGTATAACCTTTGGTTTCGATATATATATATATATATATATATATATATGTTTTGTGAGGTTTATTTGAGCTTTTGTAGGGATTGGAGTGCTAAACGGTGCAAGTGTGCGCTTTTCGGGGAAGTTTCAACGCTTTACGCAACTCCGGGGGTAATTTTGTCATTTTTACGTTCGAGCTTCGTGCCCGAACTCTTCACAGAAGTTATATTTCTCCGAGTCAACTTTGTGTATCCCCTAGCAGTATGTTAGTCCAGTTCCTGAGGACAAAGTTTTGGTAATTTTCAACTAGGCCCCTTGGTGTGTAATAAAAGAGGAAAGAATCCAAGGCTTTTGCAGGCGCGGGCGATCAGATCCATATATGTGGTTGGCCGGTTTTTCATCTTTTTACTTCTAATTGAGATAGTATGTTTTGTTCCATTGACGTGGTCGATCGGCCCGTGACCCGTGGTAGACCGGTTCCTCAGGTCCTGCGAATCTGCTGCCTTTTTGGTTTTGTGTTCTTTTTCTTGTTTTAGTTTTCTTTACCACTCCTGTTTGTGGTTTTCTTCCACTTAGTATATATTGTGAGTGGTTTGCTGTTTAGAGCATATCCGATCATAAAAATGTGTAAGAAAAAAATAGAATATTTGTGTTGTCTCTCTTCTCTCACCTTGGGCTTTGGATATTTTCTTCTCATTTTCATCTTCTACTTCATTTATTTTAAGTCAAATTCCATCTTAGTTTCATCTTGTTGACTATTGGTACTATTTTAGTAATTAATATTGTGGTTGTGTCTTGAATGCTTTCCTTTACCTTGGTTCTTTCACTAATTATTAACTTAATGGTGGGTATTGGTATGTTTAGTGTTATGAGTAGCTAATTTCCTTAGGTTGGGAGCTTAAACCCACCTTTGAGGGTTCCACTTCTTGATTTTTTCAATGATTGAATCCATAAATGGTTGTGTGGTTTGATATTGGAGTTTCATAGGATTTCAACCCCTCTTATCATGTAATGGTTGTATTTAAGACATAACTCCAACATCAACACACTTGTTTGATAATATATATATACCTTCACCTCATATTATTGGGTTGACATCCTTCATGCGGGATTGTTGATAACGATATCTTATTCCCATTTGATTGAGGTTTGATTAGAAAAACCAGTTGGGTTGTGATCATCCGAGGTGGGGGAATGTTCCTCAACCTTTAGTTACAGAATCTTATAAAAATTTGTTTTATAAATCTTGCTTGCTTCTATTAGTTGTTAATTAAATCTCCCAGCAAGTTTGGTTCTCTTTGTCCCGTTACAACACTCAAAACATTAATCATCTTTTCTTTTATCTTTCATTCTTGTTTATTGATTTTTAACTCAAAGAATATCCTCGGTACTTCATATAATTCCTTGCGGAAATCGACTCCGGTCTTACCGAGTTTTTATTACTCTCGTGATTAGCATGCACTTTCACTACACAATATTCTGAGCGAGTCAAGTTTTTGGCGTCGTTGCTGGGAAATTATTATTAACGACTATATTGATTTAGTTATTTGTCGATAAACCCTTTGCATTTAATTGTTTGAGCTAGTGTTGTTTTGAAGGATAGGTTTTTTGTCCTAATGAGCAACAATTCGAACCAAGGATTCGCCGGGGAATACAGACAACTATGCTCATCTGAAGGCTCAAACAATCTCTTCAATAACTCTGGGGCATCATCTCAACATCGTTACACGCTTAATACGGTGCCATCCCAAACATATTTTCCATCCATATCATAATTCCCTAGTGCACCCCCTCGGTACAATCCTTTGAGCCTCTTATGGAGTATAATTATGCACCCCCGCACGGTGTTGCTCCCGTGATTTAGTCATTTGGTGATTACCTCCGCCCGGAGACCGTATTTGTACCTGGATGTATTACATTCCCACTCAACCACGAAGCCTTCCATTTCTGAAATGGCATGATCAACCTGTTGCCTTCTTCCATGGAATGGAAAATGAAAACCCTTACCGAAACATTAGAGACTTTGAAGAGGTGTGAAACACTTTTTTTGACCAAAATTGCACACCCGATCTTGTGCGGCTTAAGCTTTTTTCGTTTCCATTAAAGATAAAGCGAAAGATTGGTTGATCACACTTCCCCCCAACTCTATCGGGAATTGGCGACAATTGCAAGGCCTCTTCTTGAAGGAACTCTTTCCCATACATAAGACAAACGCATTCATGAAACAAATACAAAATTTTTAACTATACGATCATGAGACATTTGACAAGTGTTGGGAATGTTTTAAATCTTTGAAGTGGTCTTGCCCACACCACAATTTTGATCAAATGCGATTAATCTCCATTTTTCACGGGTTCTAAACCCTTTGACCAAGTAGTTAGTCAAAACCATGTGTTAGGGTAGCCTTGTGGATTTGAGTAACGAGGAAATAGAAGCCCATTTTGAGTTTGTCTCAAAGACATCTCGAGGATGGGATACGTCAAGCTCATATCACCGCACTGTTCGCGATAACACAACCCCTCGAGGGCAAACCACTGGTGTGTCTATCTTGTAGGAAAATCAGGATACCAAGACCAAATACGACCATTTGTGTCGTAGGATTGATGCGGTTCAAATCACACAGCAATCCCCACCCATTGAAGCCGCCCAAAAGGTTTTCATTGTGGAGGAAGTCGTGTACATTATTTGTGACAACATCGGCCACCCAACGAGAGAGTGTCCTTCACTCCTTAACATTAAGGGTCAGTTGCAAGAGAAAGCTAATGCTATAGGGGGCATATAGAAAGTAATACTCCAATGCTCTGTTCGATCTCAACAACCCTCCGTACAATCCAAGCTGGAGGACGACACATTCTCTTATGAGTTGGAAGGATCACAATTCACAAATTCCCCCAACTCCAATCTTTACAGTCCTGTGTCCATCCCCGTCCCCACAATTCCAATAATAACCTCCCCCATATCAATCACTACAACATCCGATCGCGGGACCTCTCGCTTAATATTTGCCTCCACAGAGAAGGCATAATGAGGAACAATTTGCCACTATTAAAAAAGTTTTGCAACTTGAACAGTCCATCTCTCGAATGGCACGTTCTATACAAGAGATGCAAGCCTCTCTTGCTTAGTTGGTTCGAAACTCTCAAGGGGTTGCGAGACCACTTCTACCAGTGCAAACCTCAACCTAACCCCGAGGGCCAAATGGGCAGTGAGAGCTCCAACTCAAAATCATCACATACCGAGCATGCTAAGGGTATTACCACCCTTAGGAGTGGAAAAATGATTGACAACATTGTGAGACCCTTACCAGAGCTGCCCATTCACACTAAATACAAAGGTAAAGTCATTGCTACAGAGGACGTGCAACTGCACATTCCCGCTAACATAGACGATGACATCCCCAAAGAGGGAGATGAGCCTATAGTTGCGAAGGACACAATTTGTCCCATACCGGCCCCATTTCCACAAAGGCTAAAGGAGAAGGCTACAAATGCCTCCGAAGAGGGATTTCTTGAGCTTTTCAAGAAAGTTAACACAAACATTCCCCTCCTCAAGGCCATCGAGCACGTGCCAAAGTACGTCAAGTTTATGAAAGACTTGTGTATGGTTAAAAGGAGACAAAATGTGCGCCCAAAGGCGTACATGGTTGTCCAAGAAAGTTCCATTATAACCAATGATCTAGCCTCAAAATTCAAAGACCCGGGTTGCCCCACCATTTCATGCATAATTAGGGAGACTAGAATCGATCGTGCCTTCCTAGATTTGGGGGCAAGTGTGAACTTTCTTCCTTATTCTGTATATCTCGAGTTGAAGCTCGGTGAGATTAAATCGACTCATGTCACTTTACAGCTAGCTGACCGTTCAACTAGGATACCGAGAGGAGTCATGGAGGACGTGATTGTCCAAGTAGATTCTTCTACTACCCAGTAGATTTTATCATCCTAGACACAAAACCCGTACCAAAAGGGAGTTTGCAAATCCCAATAATTCTCAGGAAACCGTTTCTCACCCTCGTGAATGCTAACATCAATTGTAGTCAACGTGTTTAACCTCCTTAAGCAACCCCAATTTTGTAATGAAAGTGAGGAACCGGTTGAAACGACGGCTTGCATTGGCACTCTTATCCAAGAATATTTATACCTCACCCATTTTCAAGATCCATGAGGCGTGTATTGATAACTCCTTGGATAGTAATTTGCTCATCAACAATAAGGTCTATGAAGATGCCCTTGAAGCGAATTTCTTTTCACATAATGGGTAGTTAATGGACATGTGCAATTCCCTCGACTACTTTAAGGAGGTGAATGAAGGTATTGAGGGTAATAGCATAGAGGGGGATGATGAAAGAGATCTCACACATGATAAAAATGAGGGGGTTATCAAAAACTCCATGAGGATATCCCACTTTGAGAAACAACCCCCACGTGACACTTTTCCCTTCCCATCGAGTGTTTCAATTCCCAACCTCAAGCTAAAAACCTTGCCAAAGGAGCTCAAGTGTGTTTTCCTAAGCGGTGATAACACGTTTCCAATGATTATAGCGGTGAACCTTGACAAGTGTCAAGAGGAGGCCTTATTTATGTTGAGGAAACATAATAGTGCTATAGGATGGTGTATTTCCGACTTGAAAGGGATCAATCCCTCCATTCGCACTCATAGCATTTACTTGGAGGAGGACGCCTAACCCACCCGTAAAATGCAAAGACTGCTAAATCTGGCTATGAGTAAGGTGGTGATGGAGGAGGTGATTAAACTATTGTATGTGGGGATAATCTGCCCCATTTTCGATAGTGATTGGGTGATCCCGACCCAAGTTGTGCTGAAAAAGTCGGGTGTTACAATTATTGAGAATACGGAGGGTGACCTTTGGCCCTTGTGCATTCCAACTGGCTACCGCATTTGCGTCGATTATAGAAAGTTGAACGCGATCACGAGGAAAGACCGCTTTCCCCTGCCTTTCCTTGACTAAATTCTTGAAAGGGTAGTCGACATAAGTATTATTATTTTCTTGATGGATATTCAGGGTGCAATCAAATTTAAATAGCCTTCGAAGATCAAGAAAAGACCACGTTCACGTGTCCGTATGGCACATTTGCCTTCCAGAGAATGTCTTTTGGGCTTTGCGATGCACCGACAACCTTTCAATGGTGCATGCTTAGCATATTTAGTGATATGGATGAAGACATTGTTGAAGTCTTCATGGATGACTTCAGTGTCTTCGATAATACTTACGAGGGATGCCTAACCAATCTCGAAAAAGTGCTATCTAGGTGCATTGAGAAAAACCTCATTCTAAATTGGGAGAAGTGTCACTTTATGGTGATATAAGGGATAATTTTAGTCCATATCGTCTTTGATGATGGTATTCAAGTTGATAAGGCTAAGATTAATGTCATAGAAAATCTCCCCTCTCCTAAAAACCTCAAGGATGTGAGATCATTTCTTAGCCACGTCGATTTTTATCGATGTTTTATTCAATACTTTAGCTTGACTGCGAGACCCATGTGTGCCCTTGTTTCCAAAGATGCTCCATTTTGTGAAGTGATGCATGCCAAGAATCGTTTGATAAGTTGAAAACCATGTTGACCATGTCCCCCATCATCCAATCGCCCGATTGGACTCTTCCATTTGAGCTCATGTGTAATACAAGTGACTATGTCGTGGGGGCGTTGCTTAGTCAATGAAGGGATAAGAAAGCTCACGTGATATCTTATGCTAGTCTCACGCTTGATAACGCACAAATGAACTACTTCACTACGGAGGAGAAATTACTAGCCATAGTGTTCGCGTTGTATAAATTTTGATCTTACTTGGTAGGATCACCCATTGTCTACTTTACCGATCATGCCGCTCTTAAGTACCTCATTTCCAAGAAGGATTCTAAGAGTAGGCTTATTCATTGGGTGATCCTCCTTCAAGATTTCAACCTCTCAATCAAAGACAAAAAGGGGGTGGAAAATGTAGTTACGGATCACCTTTAATGACTTATGTTTGATCACGATCATATCAACCCCATCCCTATCTGAGAGTGTTTCCCAGACGAGCAACTCATGGTCATTTCAATATTGCCATGGTATACCGATATTACGAATCTCCTTATTGTCCCATCCTCTGCACTTTTCAGCCAAGGATAAGGAAAGACTTTCGATGGTGGCCCAATTATTCTTCATCGATGACCCATACATGTACAAACTTTGTTCGGACCAAATCATTCGCAAGTGTGTCCCAAATGATGAGATCTCAAGTATCTTGTTTTTTATGCCACAACGGAGCATGCGGGGAAATTTTTCTTCCCAAAATACCGCCCTCAAAGTGTTACATTGCGGTGTCTATTGGCCTACAATATTCAAGGATGCACATGCTCTTTGTAAAAATTATGACCGTTGCTAATCAATTGGGAAGATTACCAAAAGGAATATGATGCCCCTTTCCCCTATTCTTTTAATCGAAATTTTCGATTGTTGGGGAATAGATTTCATGGTTCCTTTCCCAAAGTCCAATCATTTTGAATACATTTTAGTCGCAGTCGACTATGTATCCAAATGGGTGGAAGTCGTCCTACTAGGAACAACACCGTGAAGGTGGTGTTGAAATTCCTGAAAGAAAACATCTTGGCTCGTTTCGGCACACCCAAGGCATTCATAAGCAACCAAGGCGTCCATTTTTGTAATGATATATTCCGCCGTTTGATGTTGCAATATGGGGTCACCCATAAGGTCACCTCCACATATCACCCACAAACTAGCGGCCAACCAGAATTGGCAAATAGGGAGATAAAAAGGATCCTTGAGAAAATCGTTGATCCTTTAACTAAGGATTGGTCGTATAGGCTAATCGATGTGCTTTGGGCACATTGGACATCTTATAAGATGCATCTTGGGATGTCCCCTTACCGGTTAGTGTATGGGAAAGCATGTCATTTGTTGGTAGAGCTTGAGCACCGGGCATATTGGGTCGTCAAAAAAATCGGTTTTGACATTATCGAAGGTGGTGACCTTCATAAGTTCCAACTGAATGAACTCGAAGAGTCGAGGAATGACCAATACGAGAACTCTTGTATTTTCAATGCCAAAACTAAGGCCTTTGACGATAAGAGGATAGTGCGTAAGAAATTTGAGGTGGGATTCATGCCTCTACCTTTTTCTCAGGAAATTGTAATCTTAGTGGAACAGACCGTTTGTTGTACAGAAGGTATACGATTATGGTGCCATCGATATTCTAAACCCGAGGACTGGAGCCTTGTCTAAGGTAAATGGGCAGAGGCTTAATACTTACCTTGAGGGATTCAACCCCGACCTTACTAAAATTCCTCTTGAGCACCCCTATGTGGGCTCTTCATTGGGTGTCGCAACTTAGGTCTCGTGTAATATTTTTGTTGGATTTCTTCATTTCTAAGTGAATTCAAAGGAAATATGTGTAATAGCACTCGGCTATATATTGTTTTTAACCATCACTATACCCTATATTATGTCCTGATAATCTTTTTTGGGGGTTTGGATAGTTGTTGGAAAAATAGGGGAGTCAAGCTTTAAGAAAAACAGAGTCCAAGTTCTCATTGGCGCGGTCGACTGGCCCCAACCCACGGTCGACCGGGTAATAGGTGAAAGCCCACTGCGTGGGGCAAAGATAAAAATGAAAATCACAGTCGACCGGTCATCAAATAGCGCTCGATCGGTCCTAACTTAAATGCCCTCTGCCAAACGTCCAAGGCTTAAATTCAAACCGCGGTTGACCGGACTCAGACCCGCGATCGATCACGCCTCTCAGTTATTTGGAAATTTTTGATTCATTCTCCCTCACTTATCTTTTATTTCCCCAGCCTATCCCATTATCTCTTCACCCTAAATTCTCCAAAACTAAACCCTAGGTCCATTTTTCTGCCTTTTGCACTCCCAATATCCTCATCTAACTTCTAAGGTATGATTCCTAACTTTAACTTCTCATTCTAGCGTTGGATTTGGATATTGTAATGCGATTTTCATGATTCTAAGGTTGTTTTATTTGTTGATTTCTTTAAAAATTTTGATTTTTCTTTGGTTATATGTGACTCTCATCTTCTCTCACACACACACCTTCCATTGTATATAATTGTTTGCTGTGTATATTAAATTGATAAACATGGTTGTTGGGATGTGATGATTGTGGCTGTATATACATTTGCTGAAATTAGCTAGGATTTTGCAATGAAATTCTTACACATGTCTTTCACACTATATTTTTGGATGGTGATTGATGAGGAGAGTGTCTTCTTGACACAATTGGGTATTTGCTTAGTTTGTTTTGGGATGTTTGTGTTGGTTTGAATCACATGGTGCACCATACCATCTACTTTGCTCATATTATCTGTTATTGCTAATTAAACCCCATTCAAGGTAAATTATTTGTGTTTATCCTTGAGATTTCCATGAATGGGAGGGGGTTCTTTGTTGGTTTAAATGTGTCCCAAACTATTGTTTTTCTTTTTTGCATGCCACGTGTTTTTTCAAATGCCTAAATGACTGTAATTTCTTTATTTGGACATATTCTTGCTTGATGTTCATTCCTTACCATTGTGATTTTAGTTTCAACTACACTATTGTACTAATTTCAATTTACCAAGTAAAAATGGGCGAGATCGAGAAGTATGATCATTCTCACTGTGTGCCCCCGAAGGGTGTCAATGGATTTCAAAGCGCTCAGGAACATAAATGGTATGAGACATAGTTTGCCAGTTCAAAGCGTCCACTGGCCTACAACCTTTCGCGAAAAATGGAGGACCTCCCTCACGAAGACTTGGCGATTCTCAAACACTACAAATGGGACTCCTTCTTGTCAACGAAAAATGCTGCTAATGACGACTTGGTCCGAATTTTCTACGCATCATTAATAAAGTGCAAAGGGGAGAAGAATGTTTATGAGTTCTTTGTTCAAGGTGTGAGAATTACTTTTCAGCATAAGGATTTAGCCCGGTGGATGGGCAATGTTGCTGACCCCACCCCTTCTGTGAGCTTGTCTATCGAGGCCACCTTTGACTTGGACACACTCATCGGGTATCTAACTCTAGGCAAGGTATGGATGAAGAAGATGTTATGATTAGCTGCAATGCAAGATTTGCCCGGGCTGCTGCACTATATTAATGCCCATTGTCTGATGGTGACGAATAACCGTTCTGAGGTTCGTCACAAGCATGATGTCTTACTTTACGCCTTGCTTAATCATACGGGAGACATCAACCTCCCTAAGTACTTCATGGATCAGATGATTGTAGCATCAAAGGAAAAGTCATAGAACTTCTCCCTTCCCTTGCCCACTATTTGTCATGTAGGTATGCTGTCAAGCCAGATGCCCCGAGTATCCGTGTGATAGAATAGTGGAGCCCGAGGGTCTCCTAACCAAGGAACACATCATAACGTTCTTGGTAAGTTACTGGGGTGAGCTATAAGTTGAAAAAAGGGAGAGGGTAGTGGTCAGTGATGAGGAGACGAAGATCCAGAGAGGTGATCAAGGATCAGGGCAGCAGCCAGAGTCGACATCCGCATTTCCCGACACCCGCTTTGCGGCGTTTAAGGCTCAGCAGGACCAGAGATCGGAGGAAACCCAGCGGCAGTGGGCTACGTTTGAGTCGTGCTTCGACCAGTTTGGAGCCGAGCTGCATCAGGACCGGACGGAGCATCGTCAGGAGTTCCATTCGTTCCAGGTCATGATGAGAGACTTCTATATGCAGCAACATGGCCCGGATGCGTCACTCCCACCGCATTTTTAGACTCCTTACGATCTAGCTTTTTAGGATTCGTCCAGTGGTTCAGGTCTCTAGGTAGTTTTATGGGGGTGAGTTTGTTCTTTTTGGATGATGGTGCATATCATTTGGGGGGGTCTGATTATTTTGTATTTTCCTTTTTGCTTTCTTTGCATTGATTAAGCTGTTTTGCAATGAACTCTACGAAATAAGTAATGATAATTTAGTAGTTATTGAATTATTAGATCTTGATGTGTATACATTTTTTTTCAAATCCAATATCCACCATCAATTATCTAGTATCTGCTCTTCAACCCCTTTAAACTATTGCTACTCGTGGCATGATCCTTTCTAACTTAATCATTATGGTACATATTTTTGTTTTTCTTTTGTTTGTATAGGGCGCACATAAATTGAGGTGATTTGTTTTTATCCCTCTCTTTCTCATACTGTCTTTAACTACTTTGAGGACAATGTGTGATTCTAGTTAGGGGTGTAATTAGGCATATCAATTTCTTTTTAATTATCGTGACCCTATATAAATATTTCCTTTAAAAAAATCAAAATAAAAAATTATTTTCTTTATTTATTTTCTGTTTCTTGGGCATTTGCCTTAATTTCCTATGATAAATTTAATAATTGCCCTATCCAATTGCTAATTCAATGATTCATTCTCTATTTCTTTCATGTTATTAAACTTTAGTCCTTATATTATTCAATATTGGGAATAAATGCATGAATTAAACCTTGAAATGCCAGAGAACTTGAGCTTATATTCTAAAAACATTTGGTAGAACAATTATAGCTTGGTACCTTGTTGTTGCTTTGTGTACACTAAAATCGAGCGAGATTCATGCTTTTCTTCATTTGTGAGGGATTATACATTACTCTTTCTCTTTCTTGAAAACGTATCTTGTTGACAATCTCATTTTCTTTTCATTTATTTCATATTAATTGAATTGTCACTTGAGTATGATTTTCCATGGTGTTGAGTCTCGAGAATCACATGAAACTTTAGGAAAGGATCATAGGACCTCTTTATTTTTTAACCCATACAACCTTACCCTTACCATTATATATTTCCCTAGTCAACCCCATTGAGCCATATTATGACCTTTCTTTTAGTCCCAAATCCCCTAACCAACTCCACATTGGAGTTTTACACCATACATTTTAGCTTTCTTAACTATGTTTGGAATGTAATTTGGGATTGAATGATGTTGTGTAGTGTGGTTGCAATTTAAGCATGAAAAGAGTGAGAAAAGAAGAAAGTCTAGTGAAAAAGAGAAGAAAAAGAGAAAGTTGAAAACAAAAGAAAATAAAAGAAAAAGTGAGAAAAAGAAGAAAAGAAAAAGAAAGAGAAATTTGTATATATTGTTTATAGTAATTCAATAATCCTTGTTACTCTCTCGATTGATATATTTAATGCTTGTTTGGAAATCATCTTCCAATTTTTAAATTGCTCGCTATTTTCCATTATCCCAAGTTTTTATCTCCGAACATCTTTTGTAATCGTAAATACATCCTTTCATTTCATACTCCTAACCCCAAGCCTACATTACGACCCAATAAAGTAATATTTGGTCAGAGGGTAATGTGATTCAAAGGTCGAACATTAGCGATAATCTGTTTAAGTGCATTTCACATTGGTTAATGTGCGATATCCTTTCATTAGACGGTATTTTCACTTTTATATTGCGTTCTTCATCAATGACGTGTCCAAGGCCTTGTTTTCTTTTACAATTACTCTTTATGCCTGCATTTCCCATGTGTTACACCCTATTTTGATTGCTTCTATTTGTTAAGTGTGATATTCGAAGAGGATTGAGTGGAAGCTGGCTTTAATGGTTATCTGGGTTATAGGCATTTTTTCCGAATCAAAGTTTTTTTTTTCATATGCATGCACACCACTCACAGTTGAGGTTTTAATTCCATGTAGTTATTCTTTTAATGTTAATAGTTTTAGATTATTCGGCGAAAGTATATTTTGCTTTGTTAATCATATGTTGAAATATTTAATTATTGTTGATTTTGGCATATTGGTTGTTTATCCATGCATGTTTTGAGGAAATTTGATGTTTGTAGTTTCATCCCTGAAAACCCTCACGAGATGACACTCATCCACTAGGGTAACCTAGCGATTTAACGGCTTGTTGCATTTGCTAAATGCAACTGTGCGCCCACGAAAGTGGAACTTTTTCTTTGAACATTTTGTTGCTATACTTACCTCTCTTTGTGGAGGGTTTTGTTTTGTTTCATAGCAAGGGACTAGCAATATGTAAGTTAGGGGGTGTGATTAGTCGCAAATATTGTATATTTTGCGCCCGTTACATATGCATGCATGCACATTTTTGGTCGTTATTTCACGTAATTAAGCTCTTGTATTGTATAACCTTTGGTTTCGATATATATATGTTTTGCGAGGTTTATTTGAGCTTTTGTAGGGATTGGAGTGCTAAACAGTGCAAGTGTACGCTTTCCGAGTAAGTTTTAACGCTTTACAAAACTTGGGGGGTAATTTTGTCATTTTTACATTCGAGCTTCATGCCCTAACTCTTCACAGAAGTTATATTTCTCCGAGTTAACTTAGTGTATCCCCTGACGGTATGTCAATTCGGTTCCTGAGGACCATGTTTTGGTCATTTTCGACTACGCCCCTTGGTGTGTAACGAAAGAGGAAATGATCTAAGGTTTTTGTAGGCACGATCGACCGGACCCATATATGTGGTCGATCGGTGTTTCATATTTTGCCATCGAATTGAGACAGTATGTTTTGTTCCATTGACGTAGTCGATCGGCCCGTGACCTGCGGTCGACCGGTACCTCAGGTCCTGTAAATCTGCTACCTTTTTGGTCTTTTTTTTCTTGTTTTAGTTTTCTTTACCACTCTTGTTTGTGGTTTTCTTCCACTTAGTATATATTGTGAGTGGTTTACTTTTTAGAGAATATCCGATCATAAAATCGTATAAGAAGAAAATAAGAGATTTGTGTTCTCTCTCTTCTCTCACCCAGGGCTTTGGATATTTTCTTCCCATGTTCATCTTATACTTCATTTATTGTAAGTCAAATTACATCTTAGTTTCATCTTGTTGACTATTGATACTATTTGAGTTATTAATATTGTGGTTGAGTCCTGAATGCTTTCCTTTACCTTGGTTCTTTCACTTATTATTAACTTAATGGTGTGTATTGGTATGGCTAGTGTTATGAGTAGCTAATTTCCTTAGGTTGGGAGCATAAACCCACCTTTGAGGGTTACACTTCTTGAGTTTTTCAATGATTGAATCCATCAAATTGTTGTGTGGTTTGATATTGGAGTTTCATAGGATTCCAACCCCTCTTATCATGTAAGGGTTGTATTTAAGACATAACTCCAACATCAACACACTCATTTGATAATATATCTATACCTTCACCTCATATTGTTAGGTTGGCATCCTTCATGCGGGATTGTTGATAACGATATCTTATTCCCATTTGATTGAGGTTTGATCAGAAAAACCAATTGGGTTATGATCATCCGAGGTGGGGGAGTGTTCCTCAACCTCTTGTTAAAGAATCTTATAAAAATCCATTTTATAAATCTCGCTTGCTTCTATTAGTTCTTAATTAAATCTCCCAGTAAGTTTGGTTCTCTTTGTCCCGTTACAATACTCAAAACTTTAATCATCTTTTCTTTTATCTTTTATTCTTGTTTATTGATTTATAACAGGAAGAATATCCTCGGTACTTCATATAATTCCCTACAGAAATCGACTCCTCTCTTACCAGGTTTTTATTACTCTCACGATTAGCATGCACTTGTGCTATACAATATTCTGAGAGAGTCAACCACTACACTAAAAAAGAGTTTTTATCACCTTTTACCCACAAGGAGTTATCAAGGTCAAAAACCTTAACAAAAAATTTGGATCACTTGTCACGATTTTTTAGCCTGACAAGACCATGATAACAGGGTGTCAAAGTCGTGTCACGATCAAAGTCCTTAACAATATAGCTATGACGGTCACGTCAAGTTCAAAGACCGTGACAAGTGTTGTTTAGTTGTCATGGTCCTGTGAGGGACAAAGATCATGACAACAAATATATATTAAAACTTACCCCTCATTCTCAATAAATCGAAACATCTCTATTCTCTTATCCCTATTCTCCCACCTCTTTTCTCTCGATTGCTCAACAACTTTCTTTCTCTCGCTGCCACCACCATTTCTCCTCACCTCCACCACCGCCTCTCCGCACCATCCCTTAAGATATTTATTTTTGGTCATTTATGTTTTATTGATTATTAAGATTAGATATACTTTTATCTTTCATTGTCAACCATCAAATTTTAATAAAATTACAGAACTTAAATACTGGAGAGCGAAATTTAATGAATAATGGTTTTTTGGGTCTTCAATTTGTGAATTTTAAAGATTTTTTGTCAGTTGACAAGAGACACTGTCCATCATACCTATGAAACTCTTCATTTTGGAAGCCATTAAATATTTTTAAATCTATTTGTATGAACCGATTTACTAGGTATGCTTCATTTTAAAGGACTTTCGGTTGGACTTATAGACCCCCAAAAAGATTATAAAACAAAGAGTATGCGCACGAGGTCATCGTGCCACTCGCATTTCCATTTGGGGGACGCTGGTGGTACCCACCCCCCGCAGCACATTTTCAAGCTTAAGTGTGCCTTTTTCCATATTCATGTACTATCCTCAAAGCGGGTCTCCAACGACTTCGCGACCGATTGTGACGTGTTATGTTGGATACGTACAAGGTGTTCGTGCCACTCGTGTTGCCGTTTGGGGGTTGCTGGGGATGCCCACCCTCGATACTCATTTTCAAACCAAAGTGTGATTGTTTTCAAATTCATGTCCTATCCTAAAATTGGCAGCCCCGTAAATACGCAACCGATTTCTATGTCTTACCTTGGATGCGTACAAGGTGTTTATGACACTAGCAGTGCCGTTTGGAGGCCGCTGGTAGTGCCCGCCCCCCTACGACACGTTTTTAGGCCTAATTGTAGTTGTGTTCAAATTCATGTCCATTCCTAAAATTGGGAGTCCCGCGACTATGCGAATGGTTACTACCCATCACGATGGATGCACACGACGTGTCAGTGCCACTCGCGTTACCGTTTGGGGGCCACTAGTAGCGCCCGCCTCCCCGTGACACATTTTTAATCCTAAGTGTATCTATTTTCAAATTCTTATCCTATCCTCAATTAAGGAATCACGCGACTGCGCAATCAGTTGGTACGTGTTTATTTAAATGCGTATAAGGTATTCATGTCACTCGCATTAGCGTTTAGGGGCCACTGTGGGTTCTCCCCTATGGAAGGTTTTGAAGCCTAAGTGTGCCAGTTTTTAAATTCGTATCTTATCCTCAAAACGGGAGTCTCTACACTGCATGATAGATTAGTACGTGTTATGATGGATGCGCACGAGGTTTTCGTGCCACTCGTGGTGCCATTTGGGGGCCCCTAGTGGTGTTTGCCTCCCTGCGGCACTTTTTCTAGCCTAAGTGTTCCTGTTTTCAAATTCTTATCCTATCCTCAAATCGAGAGTCGCGTGACACAGTGCCGACTATTTTGTGTTTTTATGGATGCGAACAAGGTGTTCGTAACACTCAGGTTTCCATTTGGTGGCCTTCGTTAGTGCCCACCTCCCGAGGCACATTTTCGAGCCTAAGTGTGTTTGTTTTGTAATACGTGTCCTATCGTCAAACCGGGAGTTTGGGGACTACACGACCAATTTCTACGTATTATGTTGGATATGCACTAGGTGTTTGTGCCACTCGCAGTTCCTTTTGGGGGCTCGATGGTGGTCTCGGCCACCTCACGGCACATTTTCAAGACTAAGTGTACCTATGTTCAAATCCATGTCCTATTCTTAAATCGGGAGTTCTGTAATTGTGTGGCAGGTTGCGAAGTGCTACGTTGGACAAGGACGAGGACGAGGATGAGGATGAGATGTTCATGTCACTCCAATTCCATTTAGGGGCCATTGGTAGTCTCAGCCCGCTCGTAGAATGTTTTCATGCCTAAGTGTGTCTGTTTTAAAATTCATGTCATATCCTTAAATCGGGAGTTTCGCAACTGTGCAACTGGTTGCTACGAGTTACATTAGATGCGTATGAGGAGTTATTTCTACTCGTATTTCCGTTTGGGGGGCGTGTGCAGTTCCAGCCCCCATGGCACATTTTTAAGCCTAAGTGTGCCTATTTTCAAATTCGTGTCCTATCCTCAAACAGAGAGTCCTAGTCTTACGTGAATGGTTACTACGTGTTATGTTGGATGCATACGGGGAGTTCGTTTCACTCATGATGCCGTTTGGGGGCCGCTGGTGGTGCCCATCCCTCCCCCCCCCCCCCCCACAAAAAAAACACGTTTTCAAGACTAAGTGTGCCTCTTTTCAAATTTGTGTCCTATCATCAAATCGATTGTCCCATGATTGTGCGGATGGTTGCTACGTGTTACCTTGGACCTGCACAAGGTGCTCATGCCACTCTCGTTTCCCTTTGGGGGACACTGGTGGTGCTCTCCCCCTACGACACATTTTCAAGCCTAAGTTTTTGTGAAATTTCTCCTTTGATTTTGGACAATTTCGTTCTCATACTTCCTACCGGTAAATTGTAGAGTTTAGATCATAAAATTTGAGACACATATAGTCAAAGAAGAAGAATGAAGTAGATACTCACTCTCTCCCGTCTTCAACTTCATCTTACGATTGGATGACATAACGAGTTGCTCGAACATATTGTATATTTATGAGTTTCACCTCTTTAGGGTTGCCAAACAGTAATTCTTCCTCAAACTCGTCAGGTTTCTCGATCACTCGATCTCCATGAGGATTAGACCTCCTCACCTTTTGTTCTGGAATATGTTCCCTAGCATATAGCGATGATTCCAAAGTTACTTATTCTTTAGCAATTGACCCTCGTATTCTTTAGGTAATGTTTTAAGGTTTTCATCAAGCACTCAAAAGGATACATCTAGCGAGAACGCATAATAAAGATTCTTCACATAAATGCACAAGTAGGTAGTTGTTGATATCGAAGAACGACGGGGGAAAATATTTCTCTAATAAAGATACTGCCTCATCTAAAGTTGATCTTGCATCTTTAATATGCCTTTTTTTTACCACTTTTTCACAAAGTAGGGTAAAATACAAACTGATTTGCATAACTACTGGACGAAGATCTTTGTGTTTAGAGTAGCAATGCTGAAATAGCAGAGGGATTAATTGGATGATTACGTGCCATCGTGAGACTTGCACTGTTTCAAGTTATTTTCTTAGCATCTTACTACCATACGTAAATTACTAGAATAACTGGTTGGATTCTTCAAGTTGAACAACGTGTCTAAGAGGATCTTCTTCTCACTAGTAATAAAAGTGAAAGCATCCGGGGATATGTAGAATCTTCCTGTTGTAGGATAGTTATTTAACCAAGGTTTCGTCTTTATTTAATGATCATGTAGATCTCGGTAGGCACACTCTCTATCTTTAGAATGAGATCCACCCAAACGTAATCCTATCAGATGTTCTGCAACATTCTCCTCTATGTGCATTACATCAATTACATGCCTTACACGATGATATTTCTAATACGGTAAATAAAAAAATATTGATCGCTTGGACCATTGATTCACTTTAATAGAGTCGTTCAGATCCTCCTAGCTTTATGCTTCAGGTTTACAAACTGAGGGTGTTTGCCTACGTACCTATTCCCCACAGTTTCAGACATCGCCTTTTCCTTGACCTGTTGATTAGAAAATTGAGCAGGTGGCATCCTACGCTCATGACCAATAGGTAAAAGTTAGACTTGTTGTTCCTAAAAGGGTAACTGATCGACATAAATCTATGATGACCCGTGTAACTCATATTACTACTATATTATAGCTTACTGGATTCACTTTCCTCCCTACATATGGGACATCAATAATAACCGTGAACATAACAACCGAATAAGATCCGATAAGCAGGAAGGTCATGGATCTCCCACATCACCATTGCTTTAAGTGTGAACTCCTCACCCTTATGAGAGTCTAACTGAGAGTGCAGCTACAGCGGAAATATTGCGACTTCTCAAATAAAATCCAGTTTTTAATTAAACCCAAATTTTAGTTAAACCCTAAGACATGCATCTAGATGATTTATCAAATAAAATATAGCATGCAGGATAAAAATAAACAATTTCAGGAAAAATCCCCCAAAGGGGAAAAACCTTTTATTTTCACTATAATTTGTAAGAAAACGGCTTACAATTGGATTACAATGAAAATACAATGACTAAGAATTACCCTCAGGTATCGGATTCTGTAGTCGGCGGCTAGAAATATCCCTTTCCAGGAGGGCAGCAATGAATCCACACGCAGCGAACCCACATGAACCTCAGTCCAATCAACAAAGGAAGAACCGCAGCACTCCTCAATGACACGCAGCCATGAAACTTTGTAGAGACTCCCTCAGCAATGACACGCAGCCCTCGGTTGCAAAGATCTCTCCACAAAGATGAACAACAACAAAGTTTGTGTTCTAGGGTTCCAAAAGATTCACAAAAGCAATTGGGATTTTTGGTGTGAATCAAAAAGAGTCTTGGGACTCAAAAAGGTGAAGACTTAGAGTATTTAGGACTCTGAAAATCGTCTTGAAAATTCTTCAAAATAACTCTCCCGAAGTTGGTATAAATAAGAAAACCAAGGAAAGAGTTTTCAAAAACTGGGACTGCTCGTAATTATCCCAGGCGGACCGGTCCGGATTGAGGGCGGATCGGTCCGATTAGACCGGATCGGTTCTTTTATTTTTGGCCTCCATCGGTTCGCTTGCGGTCTGGGGTATACTGGATCTGCAGCAAGCGGATCGGTCCGGTATGGGGCGGATCGGTCCGGTAGGGAGCCGATCGGTCCGTTTTTCCCAGAAAAATAAAATCCTTTTAAAAGCCTCATTTTGCTTTAAAAAACTTACTTCTTATTTTTATAAAAAAGATTTTATAAAAATTTCCCAATACTAAATATGAACTTTAAGGAACGTAAAAACAAAATTTTACCAAGTTCATTCTCGCAGAGGCTATGATGTTGAAGACGCTTTGATATTCGGATCCGTTGATGTAGATGCGATCTTGAGTTTCTTCAACGGTGTAACGGCGTACGACATACAAATTGATAATGGACAAAAATGTCCTTACAAATCTCCCCCTATGTCTATGCCGGTACATACATAAAAAATATCCGAATTATCAACTAATGACCTATACAAATCTACCCTCCCATGAACCCTAAAGATGGAAAGATACAAAGGTATAAATCTTCATCATTTGTTTTTCAATCTTCAACAATCATCAAATCTCAAAGCTTTTCTCATCAGGGTGTGCAACATATATCTTTATACCTACACACATGAGACAAAGCAAATACCACGTGACATATCGAGTTTGAAATGAGATAAATATGGATACCAATATATGATAAAAACATAAGCTATATCTCAAAAACTCCCCCAAAATTCAAACTCCCCCATAATATGATAATTCTTTCTCCCCCTTTTTATGATGTCCCCAAATAGACAAATGAAAAGAATGAATCAAATAAGAAAAATCGGGGTGTCACTGTACAAAACAGGGCATCAAATAAAATGGTAAACGTGCTCTTGCAAGGAGATGCTCAAACAAATCTTCACAAACTTATTTTTGAATTTTTCAAATTTTTCGTACAAAAATAAGATACCAATATGAACAAATATGATACAAAAATCACACCATGGATTTTAGACTCAAACAACCAAGTCATGGAAATGGAATGAATGGGTGTGAACACATTCGATAGGTAAATCAACTCAATCAATCATATGTGCACGATGCATATGTGTACCCCTAACGAATGAACATCAAAAGTATCCTTAGGTGTAAAAATTTGTTGAATTTAGATGACATCGTCTTATGCAAATCAACAAATCAAAGTCAAATGATTTCCACACCAATAACGTCCAAAACTATATAGCGCATTTTCAAGAATTTCAAGGACGTGCAAACCCGTTATAAATTCTCCAACCAAACTCCCTCATATATATTTTCTTTTAGAGGTGATCTAAATTCTCAAACTTTGGAGAATTGGTGCAAAAACCTGAATGGCCCATAATTGGCATAAATTTCTTTTTATTGCCTTTCAATTTTTTCGGGCTCTTTAAACCTCTTTGGACCTCGGATAATAAAATTCCTCAATTTTTTAAGTCCAATTTAACGGTGGCTTTTGCGCAAAGGATAGATAATTACCTTTCGCAGCCCCTCCCCGTTATCAAACAAAGCACACAAACTCACAAAACGGTTTTTATTTGCACAATTTCCGTATCAAAATTTATCGCGCTTGGTTCGTTTTAAGGACATGATTGAAGTGAAAACACCCAACCAACATGTGATAAGACAAGCACAATAATCAAACAAATCCGTGCATGTGTGCATTAAAGGAAACATGAGTCAAACATGTAGGAAGAACCACTTAAACACATCTTAATGACTCCAAACATTATAAAGCACAAGGATGAATTGACCTATTGTATCAAAACACTATCAAATAGTCACATGAAAATAATGAAATGATGTTGTGACTCGGTCATCCTAAGTGTTCATCCATAAACGGTGCAAACAAAATACAAAAAATCTTTTTGGATTTTTCAAAAAATTTTTTGTCAAAATAAAATCTTTTTGTACTTTTCAAATTTTTTCAAAACAAAAATATATACAAAAAGTACAAGTCATCACACTAGTAAAAATATATCATGAAACCACAACTAGTGTATGACAAACATGCAATCACAATCAACCAAAAGATTTCACATGGGGTGAATCACGTGCAAGCAAACGGGAATCGTGGACAAATAAACCATAAGCCTCTAAATCCGATTTTCTAACCCAAATTGATGTGTAACGAAGTGTGGGGGTTTTGGGAATCGAATTTGTTCTTTCATTAACCTTCCTAGGTCCATTTAAAAGCTTATAACAATAGCGCCTAAGATGGCCTTGCCTACCACAATGTGTGCAAGAGTAAATCGGGCGGTTTGTGTTCCCTAAAGGTGGCCCTCTCCTCAAATTTATCGGTTTCTCTCTCCGAATTTGCCTAGGTGGGTCTCTCCTAATGATCCTAGGAGGTTCTCTCACGATGTTCCTATGGGGCGCCTTTTTAACAAACTTAGGTGCCTCTTTCTTAACAATCCTAGGAGTCTCTCTCACACGTGTGGGAATGGTTTCAACATATTTTTCAAGACCAATCCCACCCCTACCGTTTTGATCTCGACTGTGCCTAAAATCTTATCAAGTTTTTCAGACCTAGACTCCAAATCAAATTTCACTTTACTTGAATCTTTCAATTTCACCTCAAGTTCACCTATCCTAGATTCAAGTACTCGTTTAGAATCCTCAAACTCTAAAAGCTCCTTTTTCATAGTCTCCATCAACCCTCTAAGACTATCTCTCTCATCCTCGACGTACTCAAGCTTCTCTTTCAAAATTTTCACATGAGCCCTAAGTTCTTCAACTAAAAAATCATTATTTTTAATGGCACACTCTTTCAATTGAGCTTTCAATTTCAAATTTTCTTTCTTTGTTTTCAAAGTTTCAGCATAAAGTTCATTGAAAGCAGTTTGCAAGTCATGCTCATCTACACTTTCCTCCTCACTTTCATCCACACTCCCATCACCCTCACTATCATCACTAATCACATGGATGGGAAACTCTCGCCTAGAAGCATAAAAAACTTCTTCTTCCGAATCACAATCACTAAGGGTAGAAACATGAGAAATCGGTTTATTCAATTTCTTCTGTAAATTTGTGGTACACTCATGTAACGTGTGACCAACACCCTCACAACAAGGACACCTCTCAGATTCGTTTTCAACAGAAGATTTAAAACAAGAGTTCGTGTGAATTTTCCAATTAATTTTTTCAAAAATTTGACATCGAAGATCATCAAAACCATCAAAAGCCATTTTTGCAAAAACAGGATCAAAACACAATAACTTAGTGCAACAGGCTCTGATACCAATTTGAAAATGTGAGTAGACAAATTGTATCAGAAAGTAAATCCTCAAAAAATTAGGATCACGTGATAAATTAGCGTAACCCGCTCTGATACCAATTTGTGAGTGCAGCTACAGCGGAAATATTGCGACTTCTCAAATAAAATCCAGGGTTTAACTAAAATTTGGGTTTAATTAAAAACTGGATTTTATTTGAGAAGTCGCAATATTTCCACTGTAGCTGCACTCTCACTAACGCCATCACACATTTATCCCATAACTCTTAAAGTTCTTAAATTAATTGGGCTAATAATATATCAATATCATCACCAGGAGTCTTGGCCCATTCATCAACAAAGATAACAATGTGAACTCCTTTCTCATGCACAGTGTCGGAGGGAGACTTAAAGGCGCCATGAGAACTTAAGAATATCTATGACTAGTACTTAAACGACCAAAAGGATTAAACCCATCGGTTAAGATTACAAGATGAACGTTGCGCATTTCCTTTGTAAATTCATGGTGTTATGCATTTGAAATTTGCCAAATTACTGAATCAACTACATGATGAATCAGATTCCCACCCAACTCGAATTGAGTGTGCCATATCATGGCCTCCGATATCCATGGTATAGTAAAAAACTATTTTAACCGTGGCCCAAGTGAAAAAAACTTCAAAACCTTTTGTGGGACTTGCGAGCACTTGTGATATTTTTCAGCCTGCATCCATGACATTTATCCTTATCTTCATGCTCGTTGTGGTAAAATATGCAATCATACTTGCATGCATGAATAGATTTGTATCTTAAACCCAAACCCTTCAGGCTCTTCTTTATGGTAGGAAAATTATCTGATAACCTATTCTCTTTTGGAAGAATACCTTTAACCCACTTAAGAATTTTGGTTACGTTGTTCCCGGGTAAACCAAATTGACTCTTCAAACTATGCAAACCAATCATTGCATATAATACCAAGTGATCTTAATCGCAATCTTTATACAACAGCCTAGCCGCATTAGCTTTAAACTGCATGTATTCCTGATCTCCTTGTAGTTCAACATCAAGTTATTCATTTAATTTGTCATAATGTGCATTATCCGTATCCCTAGGTTGATGGCCTTAATGATTGTGGACTCCGTAAACATCATCAATTAAGTCAGTCAATGGATAATGTGTTGGTGAATTAAGTTCCACTTCCACTCGTTGGGGTTTCGTTACGTGGTTGAGTACCAACAATTCTTTCGAAATATAAGGTATATTTCTTCACCTTAGTATGTCCATACTTTATAGTCTTGCCAGATTCCCAACTTTATTAAATGCAACTCAACGTCTTCCAATGACTTATATTTTTCCTTCATATAACGGGTGCACGGACACAGAGTCTTATCACACTTAAGATTTTTGGAAGCGTATTTAACAAATTCTTGAATGCCTTTTACATGATTATTTTGTATTCAGTTAGTCTCTCCCATCAACTCTTTGTATTGCGGTAAATCCATTGAATAATCTTCAAATTTCAGTCATGTGTTAATAGGTTAAAACAAATGTCATGTTGTATACAAGAAATTAATATGATTACGGAAATATTATTACAACTGAAACTAAAACAATATTATTATAACTGAAATAAAAATAATATTCTTACAACTAAAAAACAGAATTCTTACAATTGAAAGAAAAAAAATATTATTACAACTCGAACAAAAGAAAATATTATTAGAACTTGACCAAGAGATAAAATGACCAAGTAATAAAAGAAAATGCATAATTCCTCAATTACCTCCCATCCCCGCAGTAAATGTACACAGGTACATCTTCACAGCCCTTATCTATTTCATCGACCATTATTTGAGCCTCACCCTTCTGCAAAGCTCGACCGTGTAGTGGAATTCCAACAGCTACAGAAATGAGTGTGCACACGACAACAATCCTCATATTGGTCACGTCCCAAAAATACTACTGTTGATCATAGTCACCATGAGTTGTTGATGGTGATCCAAGTCTTGTGAGAGGCGAAGGAACAAGGAAGGGGAACGTTGGAGGAGGCGGTATTTAAAAGGGGAATGTTGAAGAAGGTGGCATTTGGGAGGAGAATGTTGGTGGAGGCGACGTTTGGGAAGGGAAACTTGAAGGGGGATGATAGGGAAAACCTTAATGAGGATGGTAAGGGAAATATTAAGGAGACATTCGGGGCTTATAACCTTTAAAAGAGTCACAAGTGTCCTAATTTGATTCGACAAGAATCCCGGGTTATTTTTAATCTCTTGGACATCCCCATTGATCCTGGATTGTTGTTCCTCTTGGGTCTAGATACGATCCCTGACCGAAGAAAACTTGTCCATGAAAAGTTCAGTGTATTTTAATTTTGTTATTGTCATATGTTAGTTAACACCTCTTGTCCTACCCCTTTTGTCCTTTCCAAAGTTCGGGGCCAGGGCATCATTTTCAAGGTCATCAAAAGGGCTTGAACTTGACCGATTGCTGATGGTCGCTATTGATTCTAGCATCTTAGCATGAATGCATAAGTTGGCTCGATTTGGTTGTTTATCGGCATCAGGACCATCCTTTGTCCTACCCGCCCTTTCATTCTTCAAATCCTCATATGACTTGGAGCCAACTTTTTTTTTTGCCCAAATCTGGACCATCCTCATTTTTTCCCTATTTTGTTTTTTTATCTCGTTGGACCAACTTTTTCTCCTTCGTCTCATTCACCAATAATTATTCCACTATTCCATCGGAATTTCAACATTCAGAGAAAAAATATTATAGGTCACTACCTCCTTCAGGAACTTGAGAAGGAACCTTATTCTTGGAACGATCGGGAAATGAGAAACGCTTACAGAGTTGATCATATATGTCATTTTTAATGAATTGATCAACAAGGTTTTAGTTGTCCGGTCCCCCAATTCCCATGTTCATTTTTCCCAGCGATAAATACTGGGGGTTTTAATGTTTAGCACATAATTACTGTCACATGTCGTATTATTCCCAACAAGGGAGAACCCAATGGGATTCTTTTCATTTGAACATAAGGTGTTGAGAGCGTTGGATGGAGGCGTTAGAGCAATGGGAGTACTGGAGCACTTGAAGTTGGGCTTGCTGTGGAGTCAACCATTGGTGGAGTTGTGAATTGCTCAACCATTGGTGTTGAGAATTCGAATTGTGCACGAGATTAAGAACCTTGTTGGGGTGTTGCCTCGCCATTTGGTACATTTTGGTTGTTCCCTCCCTATATTATCTACAAAAATGAAAAATCATAAGCAATTAAATAATGATTTTAACATAAAATTATAACTAATTAATCAAGTGTATGACCATATATATAATATATATATATATATATATACACACGCACATTTTGAGAGGTAAGACTTTAGAATATGTTCAATGTGTCTGATCTCCATCCATTTGATATTAGTTTTTAAAAGCTTATGAATTTTTTCACGTTTCCAACTAGGAGGAAGGGTATCTATGATTGATATGTAGATATCTGTGACATATACTCCGAATCCCATCTTTTTCAACTTGTTGGCAAGATTCAATTTTATGTGCATATGGCGCGAGACATCACATTCTATGTTAATACTCTCTATATGTAGTTGTATACATAACGGTTAATTTTTTTTTTGTCTTCTCCGATAACGTCTACAAGGTGAGGACTGTGTCGGAATTATGTGTGTGAAATGTATTCTGTATAGCGTCATCCCATCTTTCTGGTAGGGAAAATAGAATGCCATCGATTAGATACTCTTGTTGGAGATCAACTCCACGATTTGAAAGGTATTCAAATTGTTTGATCCTTTTATTTCCATACCTTTAAATAAGAGTATCCTCTATATGGTGCGCACTAATAAAAGAGTTATATATGTGGCCAAATTACAACCTCTTGCATGCTTGTTGCCAATTAATTATCACCGTGCCTCAGTTTTCTGATAAAAGTATTTGAAGGCGTGAATATGAGTCCTACAATTAAGGTTAATAACTATTAATTCTAACATATAAGGTATAAGGGTATATTAGTTTGATTAAGGTTTTGATTCATCACTACCCTTCTCTTAACCCCTTGCATTTTGGATCTCACCGATGTGAAATCCAAACAACAATCCGCTGTAAGTGTTAAGACACATTTTGTTAGCGATTATTATGAGAGACTTAAAAGTATATGTGTATTATCAATCCAAATAATCCAACATAGTATCCAACAACCAATAATTATCATGTACTCCTTCTATCATGTATGTGATAAAACACATACCCATAAGCAAAATATCTCACTATAGTATGGACATTTGCCATTAAACATATAGATTAATATTAGGGTTTCAATTTTATATATGATAAATTTATAAACGACATAGTTCTTAATGTACACACATTTTTGCGATTCATATTTAAGGTAAAGAATTAAAGAATTGTTAAAATTTGTTAATAATTTATATGTTTAGCATTGCTAAAAGAATTAAAGAATTACTAATGTACTAACCAATTTCACCAATAGTATACATAAAGAAGGCTGTCATATCGAGTTAATTAATGTATATGTTTAGCAATGTAAAATGAAAATAAGAGAAAAAAATTGTTTGGTAACCTACAAAATAAAATTTTATATCTAGTCTGAAATATCTTAGTTTGAAATAAATCAAAATACACACACATATATCTAGTCTGAAACAAAACAAATCAAATACATACACATATACCCAAAATAAAAAATTTCTAAATACCCAATATCCTATATCAACTTTGAAACAGGTTAAATACACACTCATAAGTACATTCATACCCAAATACACACACACACACACACACACACATACATATAGTACAAACACAGAGTACACACACAGTATACATGTAATACACACATTTACACAGAAATACAGACAATACACATACACATACACACACATATACACATATACAAATAAAAATACATACATACACACAGAAATACACATATATATACAAATTCACAAATATCCAAATACAAAATATTAGAGCTTAAGTGTTACCTTTGATATTGAGATTGAAAAACATCATATTGAAAACGAAAATTATTGGAAATCACTTGAGTGAGGGAAATGTTTAAGGTTTTGGAAATTTTGGAGTAAAAATGAAAACTAGTTTGGGCTTTTAGTTCAAAGACATCAGTCACGGGTTTGGGCCATGACCAACCTACTTGAACCTAATTTTTTACACGTCAGTAGCCGTGGCCAGGATGTCAATATAGAGAAGGTTAGGCCCTCAGTCTGTGACCAACACGCATGACTAATTTAGAATGGTCATGGCCCAAATCCATTACCCTACTGTGTGTGTATTGTGGTTGTGGTCAAGGATTTGCTCAGGTATTTGGTACGTGACCACACATGAAGGGAAATTGGTGAGAATTTGGTGTCACGGTCACGGCTATGGTCCATGATCCACAGTGGTCAAATTTGGTCTGTGACCATCTCCAAGAGCATATATGACCACACTAGGCCATGGAGTTGGTCATGTCGAATGTTGATATAGTCACAGCTTTGGGTCATGACAAGCTGGTCACAAACCACATCCGTAACCCCCAGGTCGTGACCAATCACAGGATTTGTTGTACTGATTATTTTTCAATGTAATAATTATTGACTTCGGATTAAATATTTTGGGGCATTTTTGTTCTCAAGTTGCTAATAATGGTTTGTTGTGTACTCATATCAATTATGTGACTTATACGAGGTCCGGTATGGACTATTAGTATTATTAGTATTGTTGTTGAATATTTTTTGTTTCTTAAATAGTGTGGATAGTCATATAAACAAAGGAAATTCTCACCAAATTTTCAAATTTTTTTACACTTATTCGTGTTATAAATAATTTTTTTTACTTAAATATTGCATATTTATTTTTACTACAATTTATTGGAATATTAATATAAACGATTATTGTCACATGGATTTTGGTTGTGATTAGTTATCATGCCAATTAAATGTGCTTTGGTGGCTATTTCAGATTATAACTATCTTTGATAATTTAAATGTGCCGCCTAATGTTTTGTCAAATCCATGTTGTTTATACGAGGTCCATGATTAACTATTAGTGTTGTTGGAGTATTTTCTTCTTTAACAAGATGAATAGTAATAAGAACAGAGAAAATTTTACCTAAATTTTCTATATTGTTTAAACTTAACTATATCGAATATTTATTATATATTATAAACCTCCTCGAGCTCGCAATCGCATAACCCTCTTCTTAACTAAGGGTTGCACACCGCTCGATCTCCTTTGATTGATATATGATCCATTACCAAACCGTCTTTATCCTTGCCTATATAAAAAATATTGAGAAAATGATCCTGAAGAGAACCATTCTTGCCCAACAATCTTTCCAGAACCTCATCGCTACAACAAAATAGGCTATTTGTCACGGTAAAAAAACTTGAAAAGTGACACTTATTAAGGTCAAAGACCGTGACAGGAACGGGGTTGACAACTACTTTATCACGATCAAAGTTTGTGGCAATTCTTGACAGCAGAATTAAAAAACTACTGGGTAATATGGCCCCTGCCACTTCCTAGCAGTATCTTTGGCTGGTTGTGTTCGACCCTGCATCCGTCGAGTGAGGATGATGATTTGAGATAAAAGTCAGATGGGAAAAGGGTTTTAACCGTAAAAGGTTATTATTCCATTTTGAGTGGCTCTACTAATCATAGAGTTTTCTTCCCTTGGAAAAAAATTTAAAAGTCTAAGGCACCCCCAAAAGTGATATTCTTTGTTTGGACTGCTGTGAGATTGGCAATTCTGATGACAGAGAATTTGTAAAAGAGAAGGCAGTTTATGGTTAGTCTTTGTTGGTTATGGAAAGATGTAGAAGATAAAACCAATCATCTTCTATATTGCAGGGTGACGAGAGGTCTGTGGGATCTCTTCTTAGCCTTTTATCGGGTTATGTGGGTTATGCTTGAATCAGTGCGGGCATCACTAGAGGTATGGATTCCCCCGAAGGGGTGGAAGAGGGACAACAGAGTTTGGCATAAGGTTCCACACTATATCTATTGGAAAATCTAGGAATAGAAGAACACGAGGTGCTTTGAAGGCATGGAGACTACTCCTATAAGAATCCATTATTTTTTCTTACCACTTTACTGAAATGGGTAAAAGAGAGACGAACCGAATATAATGTTAACGTTTTAGAGTTTTGGGTGGATCTTCATAGAGGCTTGTAGGTGTGGTAGATGTCGGTCAGGGCCTTATTTTTTCGAGTCCATTTTTTGTTGGAAGTATTATATACTCCCTATATACGGATTTCGCTCCCTTAGCGATGGGTTTCTTCTAATATATTTACTTATTAAAGAAATATATGTGTTGTATTAGAACAACTTTATAATATATGAACATTATCATACAAAAATATCTAAATGTTTCTTGGTCGCTCATTCTAGAGCCTTAAACAAAATGGATAAACTAAAAAAATTATGGCAACGGTGGTATTGCTGCTTGACTGGTAAAAAACCAAAAAAATAAAGTACTATTTGCACCAATCGAAATGATGCCCGAGGGTCTCAATGTCACAACTAGTGTGAAAAACTTATGGGAAAAATAATCTAAAATTTACAAAAATTTTGCCATAATCTTATTTTGGTTAACACCCATTATTGTTATTTTTGGCAAAATTATCATACAAAATGTCAAAATTTTATTTTTCTTAATCCCCAGTAAATGGAAGTATAGTGATCCTTCAAAAGGTTACAATTATTCTTATTTTCTAGAGGAACATCCTGAAAACACTAGCATAGTAGCAAATCTTGATATACAAACATTGTTACACTATTTAGTATCAATTTTAAAGGTTCATTTGTAATCACTTACATGCTTTTTTTAGTTATTGATCCTGTTGTAACAACTATGGGACAAGTATCATTCTCTGCGAAAAGAAAGAGGGGAAGTTAGAGACGATTACAATGTGGTTAAGGGAGGTTTTAAGTGGTTATGAGACTTAATACAATTTAAAAAATTACATGGGATGAGAGCCTGATAAAACTTTAGGAATGGGAGTAATCAAAAAAAATTATATTATAATTGTTTGAGTAATCTTTTTTTTCGCTTCAAATAAATGTATTAATTAATAAGGAAGGATTATTTTCATTATTCAAAAGGAATGAATCAGTTTGAATTAAAACAACATAGAAGATAAAATATAAGTACCACGAATCAAATTATATCATGGAGTAATTGACCACGGGTATATGTGGAAAATTTTTGCACAAAACATCCTAATGTCATCTATAAAATAAAGTTGTTCACAGGCAGCCCATTCATTAAATATTTATAGGTAATTACATTCAATAAATAATTAACAAAAAAAAAAGAAAAAGTATAGTTCATTTAATCACGCTCCACTTGAAATTTTTTTAGTGGATCACAAGCTATGAAAACTAATTTAAATATCTTTTAAAATAACTTTCACTAATGATGAAATCAAAAAGTCTATTGAACAAAACAAGTACACCAATCAATGTCCCAATACCATAGGCAAACAATTAGTTTAAAAAACCAAGTTTACCAAATAAGAAAGAACACCCCTACTTATATTTCCAAAAGTAATAAAAGGAATAAATTCACACAAAAAAAAACTAAAAAACTTTAGACAAAGTAGAGAAAATGTTAAAAGAATCAAGTCCGAGTCATCAAAAACTATTGCAACCATTAAAAAGGCTAATGAAAATAACCTTATAGACTCATAGTGGTGTCAAAAAATCTGGGGTATGGGGGGTGCCCATGTACCACGATGTATGCACAATAATAAATAAAGGAGAGACAAAGATTTACATGGTTCGACCATAAATGGTCTACGTCCACAAGGTTGCTGCTATGTTCCATTAAAATGATGAGAGAGTTTTACATGAGAGTATTTCTCTAGCTTCTAACCTCCCTTTCACAATGGGGGGGTGTCCCCTTTATATAGAGTTAGGGGTTACATTAGGGTTACAAATATGGATGAGTCCTATCTTCATGGAGTTTGATTTGAATCAGATACAGCTCCTCGGTCTTTTAGTTTATCAAGGACTCTAGTCGTCCTTATCTCATTGGATCATCCGTTGCTCTCCATCTTGACCATGGTGCTCGCCACGTGTCACGCTATTATATAGGAAACAAAATTACCCCACAATATCCCCACAGGTCGCAGTTCAGCTGAGTTGATTCCGAGATGAGCTGGGAGATGGTCCATAATCTCTTTAAACGTGTGTAGTTGCTGATGTGAACTGGATTGGCGTTCTTTGAGCTCTCGTTCAACCTTTAGCCTTCTTTATTTGTTCTTATTTATAATTTTTTTAGATGAATTTCTGGCTTGAGTTGAGAGATGTTCAGTTGATATGGGAATCGGACTCGAGAGTGTCATGCTGCCTACCTACCCTCATGGGATTAGGTCGAACGTAGTTCATTGTTCTAATTTATTGCATGGCCCAATTCGTGAGGCCGACCACAGGCCTGTTTAGAATTCGTTTGCTGAGGCTTTCTCAAGCGTGCATCAAGTTTAGGTCATCTCCTTGTATTTTAGTCTTGTATGGTCTATTTGGTGAGGCCGGCCATAGGCCTATGTATCGAGACTTGCTCGAGTATGTACCTAGTAGGGGTAAGACCCTGCATTCGATTTTTCATATGGTCCAATTAGAGAGGCCGACAACAGGACTATGTGTCGAGCCTTGCTCGAGCATGTACCTAGTAGGAGTAAAACCCTGTATTAGGTTTTTCATATGGTCCAATTGAAGAGGTCGACCAGAAGCCTAGGTGTTGAGTCTTGCTCGATCACGTACCTAGTCGGGGTAAGACCCTGTATTAGGTTTATCATATGGTCCAATTGGAGAGTCCGAACACAGTCCTATGTGTCGAGCCTTGCTCGAGCATGTACCTAGTAGGGGTAAAACCCTACATTAGTTTTTTCATATGGTCTAATTGAAGAGGCCGACCAGAAGCCTATGTGTCGAGCCTTTCTCGAGCATGTACCTAGTAGGGGTAAAACCCTGAATTAGGTTTTTCATATGGTATAATTGAAGAGGCTGACCAGAAGCCTATGTTTCAATTCTTTCTCGATCACGTACCTAGTCGAGGTAAGACCCTGCATTAGGTTTTTCATATGGTCCAATTGGAGAGGTCGACCACGAGCCTATGTGTCGAGTCTTGCTCGATCACGTACCTAGTCACGTACCCTGCATTAGGTTTTTCATATTTGATATGTAATCAGTATGCTTATTGTACTTAGGCCTTTCCCACAAGGCAATGTAATACCAATTTTGTTCATATTTTTCCATTTTATAATGCCTCGCATGTAAATATCCGCCTATTTTACCTTTTAGGTTGTGCCGTCACACTTCTTTAGGCCTAAAAGACGATGGCAAAAATGCACATGATTTAAGGGCCATCCACCCATTTAGGATTTTAACTGACCAACATAGTTTGCGACCAACCTGAGTTGTCTTTTTGCCTATGGATCCCCCATGGGGCTTTTATTATTGCTGGGGCAACTCGTGAGGCCATTTGTGTTTGGAGATGACAAAGGCCTGTGGACTTACTTAATTTAATGGGAAAACCAAGAAGGTTGTTGTAATTAAATCAAGCTTAGTCTTAATCATCATTTGAAAGACTAATTCCGGTGTTAACCATGTTGTCATCCATCCTGAGTTTACCTCTTCTATTTTGCTTTAAATGTTGCAGTGAATCTATTCACGTTTCATCGTTGCCATGGAGCCCCCAATTGGGCTGTGAAGAGAAGACTGCCTGACCATCCATCGAGTTATTTGATCTATGTAATCGAGATGATAAGCGTGCCCAATCGTTCCTCGGGGCTTTATTGTATTGAAGAGTGTCACGTTGATCGTTCGTCGAGCTGGATATAATTAAGGATTATCTTGCTCATATAGTTTCATGTAATGTATCATTCCTCGGGGCACACTTGTTCACTGACCATGCATGGTGGTTTCTAGATGCTGTTGAAAACTCCATATAGCTCGTACATCTGAAGAAATTGATATGAGTTGAAAGTATCTTTGTGCCGAAATGCGTTAATTTAATATGGAGTTTAAGAAACGCCATTCCTCTAGAGTGGATATCTTGGTGCTGATGACTCCCTTTCAACGTTGACAAGCGAATGGGTTGTTCGACGATGTGATTAATACATTCAGGGGGTTTAGTTGTTGTTATCAACATGTTCTGCTCGCTGACTCTAATCTTTCTGGATATGTGACTTCTTACATGTTGGATTCGTCCTTGTTGGTAAATATAGTTGATCGTTGCTCTTTATGCTGCTTTACGTGTCATTGGATCTTTGTTATACAGATCACCCAACTTTTCATTCACCGAGGTTGAATTAAATAAGAATTTTATTGCCCAACTGTCCATTGGAGCTTGAGACGTGATCACATAATGTCGACTATCCATCAAAGCTGAGGGTCCGTCGAGGCAAAATTGCAAAGGATCTATTAGATGTTGCGAACGATCCATGCTCGAGAATCTATCGGAGCATTAATAAGATAAATGATGCCTGAATGCCTATTGAGGAAAAAATTATAGAGGATCTGGTAGATATTTAGAGTGATCCATGCTCGAGCATCCGTCGAGGCAAAATGGACCGAGCAAGTATTACGAACGATCCATCTGTCGGGAGTGAATATAAGAATTACTGTGACCAACCATTTGTTGGGGATAAAATGCGACATGTATGGCAAATATCTTCGGGACTAAATATATAGAAATATTTTGCTGATCGTTTGCCGAGATAACCTTGAATATGCCTGGTCATCTTTCATGGCAAGAGACATAGAGACAGATAATCAATACTGAAATTGAAGAAATATAAACGTCCGAGCATCCGTCGGTTATCACAAATAATATTTCCCAAGTATTTGTTGGGTCCAAAGTGGTGTAAAGTGCTCGACCATCCGTCGGAGTATTAACAAAATAATTGGTGCCTGGATCGTCTGCGGGGGAAAAGTTGTACATGTCCGAGTAGATATAGAGAGCGGCCCATGCTCGAGTATCTATCGGTGCACTAATAAGATTTCCAAGAGCTTAAGATTTTGGTCGAGCATTCGTCGGGACTGAATCTTGTACCTGTGGAAGTTCATAAGTTGCTCGACCATTTGTCGAGGCTAATTCAAATATAATTTTATCATGCAATTCATTTATTCAGTCAAGGAATATATGATGTGCATATGCTCGACCACGTGTCAAGGAAAAGATTCATAGTATTAGATGAATGACATGAATGATCCCATAATTTTAATGATGAAATCTCATGAGGATGGCCTTACCCGAGCGTCTGCTGGGGCTACGTTAAGTATTAGTAAAAATATTACAGCGACCATCCATTGGTATAACCAATAACAGCTAAACGACAATATTAAATGGTCGAATAAATGACATGAGTGCTATATAAGTGCGTCCCAATATTTATGTGAACAAAATAATTATAATAAAGTAGAATAAAAGGTGAAAAATTTATCAAATATATCCAGATGTATGACATAGGAGTTAATTTGGAATTTCTGCAAATAGCTTCAAGCAAATGCTCAATTACAAGTTGGTTTCAAAAATTTGTTTTCACAGAAAATTATGTAGTGACAATTGTTTTTCACATGTGAAGTATAAAGTATAGATAGCCCCCTTGTAACAAATTTATGATGATAAAAATCGTGAGCATACTTTGTGAGCAAATAAAATATTATGAGACAGAAACGAACAATGCACAAATAAATTTGCGTATCCATCAATTGGGGTTGTGCTAAATATAAGAATTATCCTGGACAACCATCCATTGGAGATAAAATGAGACTTGTACGGTGGATATCTTCAGGACTAAACATATAGAAATATTTTGCCGATCATCTGCTGAGATGAATCTTGAATGTGCCTGACCGTCCTTCAGGTTAAGAATTATAGAATCCGAGATTCAGTCGGAGTAATAAGAATTTTCCCAAGCATTTCTTGGGGTCTAAGGTGCTATAGTGTGCTCGACTATCCGTCGGAGCATTAATAAAATGAATGGTGCCTAGATAGTCCGTCGGGGAAAAGTTGCACAATGCCGAGTAGATATAGAGATCAATTCACGCTCGAGCATCTATCGAAACATCGAAGAGATTTCCAAGAACTTAAGATTGTTGTCGAGCATTCGTCGGGACTGAATCTTGTACCTGTGGAAGTTGGTAAATTTCCCGAACATCTGTTGAGGCTAAATCAAATAGAAGTTATCATGAGAATGATTTGTTTATCAAAGTATATAAGATATGCATCCGCTTGTCCATTTGCCAAGGAAAAAATTCATAGTAGCGTATGAATGTAATAAATGATCCAATGATTTTTATGATAAAAATCCCACTGAGATAACCGTGCCCGAGCATCCGTAGGGGCTGAGTTTAATAACCAATAATCTCCTTTTGCCGAAATTAAATAGATGTATTTGGATGACAATATTGAAAATTAAAATGATCGAATAAATGATGTGAGAGCTATACAAGCGGGCCCCACTATTTATGTGAACAAAATAATTTGTAATTTGGTCGCATAAAAAGTACCAACTAAAATCGTTGTAATAATTGTAAAAGAGTCACATAGTTCTCAAAAAATAATTTCAGAGAGAACTGGACAATACAAAAATTAGTCAAATATACCTCTCATGTAAGACATTGGGTTGATTTAGAATTTTTGCAAAATTATTTGGACTTTATGCAAATATCCAATAATTATAACTTGGTTTCGAAAATCTATTTTTCCATGAAACTTTGGAAGTTCCTAGAGCTGGTGTAAAAGACCAAAAACTTCTTTATGTTTTCATAAAGTCAAAAATGGTAAAGAAAATCATAGCTTTCTATTAGAGAAAAGCGGTGGAAATCTCTTAATGTTGACAGCATCTTGTATTCGTCAACCAGCAAGATCATTGTTGCACAGTGGTCGCCGACCACCATGGCTATGCTACTGATACACCCAGGGAGGTCCAGTATCGCTGCGAACGTACGCTGAAGGCCGACCAGAAGGGGCAAATCTTATTTGCAGTAGGTCAGAGGTAATCGGAGATATTACCAGAGGTGGAGCAGTGAGTTGTGGCTTGTAGAAGACACAGTGGTCCGGTGACCACGGATGGAGGTCCAGAGCTATCTATGATTCAACCAGGGTGATTTAGTGATCTCCCTCGAGCTCGTCTCCTATTTACGGGTTTCAAGTCATCCTCATCATGTTTACTGAAGAAAATCAACCCCAAAGAGATTTTGTTCAGTGTTATAACCTTTGCATGGGGGCGACCTCGTCACTGATCGTCCTCGCCACCGATCAGGTGATGTTGTGCTTGTCCTTGCTCGTTCCTGCCATTGATCGGCTAACAGTAGCCACAAACTGTTCTCCGACTACCAGGGGCTCCGGTAAATCCCTCGCTGGTGCTATGTTCGCCCAGCTTGTCCATGTGGTACTCTGTTCGCCCAGCTTGTCCATGCGGTACTCTGTTCGCCCACCACGAAGCATGGTT
Organism: Sambucus nigra; assembly: GCA_949130495.1. Taxonomy (NCBI): domain Eukaryota; kingdom Viridiplantae; phylum Streptophyta; class Magnoliopsida; order Dipsacales; family Adoxaceae; genus Sambucus; species Sambucus nigra. Next base: position 346,241,740 of record OX422223.1, read on the forward strand.
CGATGTCGTAGCTAGTGCTCTTTATTCTGTTGCCAACGATTTATGATCGCAGTTGAATAAATTCCCCTCATGTCTCCTCGGTGTAGCATAGAAGTGGTCGCCGACCAAGAGGCATGGTCGGGCGACGTTGCTGATATGTGGAAGCCTCTATATGGTGGTCACCGACCATCGAGATACGATGTAGGGGCGAGGGTATAGTGGTCACTCAGCTCCGGAGATATCAACTAATGATCGAGACCTGATGTGTATGCAGGTCAAGGTGTGATCAATTACCACTGAATGAAGTTGCAAAGTCACGTCGTCATCATCGTGGCTACCGACCAGCCAAAAGAAAAGCGATGTTGCGAACGAAAAATCATCCAAAATAAAATATAGGAATATTCTTGTTGCTCCATAACATTTGTTCATAAAAAAAAAGCTTTAGATCGTAATTTTGCTATTGGCTCTGCGATGCTGGGTCACCAAAGTTCTTACTCCTTATGCTTGGTTGCAAGTAGTTCGCAAATTTTTTGGACCCCATATTACTATAGAAATATTCTTTGAAGATGTAGAGACCAACCCTCATGAAAGAGAAAAGTTGTAGATGGTTACCTCCTGCCGAAGAATATGGGATATGGGAATCAAGATATGATGTAGCCCAGTAAATAAACGTGTTTGGCTAGGAGTTTCTCAAGACAGTCGAGATGTTTGGAGATTCTTCATAGACATCTCCGATAGTGAATTTCATCTGAAAAAAAAAATGAAAATTATCTAGAATCAAAGTTGTTGTGCAGATTTGAATATGCATCAAAATTTAATACACAAAATGCATGAATACAAATGTGCAAAGAATCGTTTATCAATAAATTGATTTTTATACAAAATATATAATCATTCATTTGGAGATAAAAAAAAGTAAACTTGGCTTCTTGATTGTTGTGCGTGTACACCATGAGGTCGCAACGTAAATATCCATCTCGTAAACAGGAAGGAAACACTTTTTATGTCGGTTCCCACAGACGGTGCCAATTGTGGTGTCAAAAAATCTGGGGTATGGAGTTGCCCATGTACCACGATGTATGCACAATAATAAATAAAGGAGAAACAAAGATTTACGTGGTTCGACCATGAATGGCCTACGTCCACGGGGCTGCTGCTGTGTTCCATTAGAATGATGAGAGAGTTTTACATGAGAGTTTCTATCTAGCTTCTAAGCCCCCTTTCACAATGGGGGGTGTCCCCTTTATATAGAGTTAGGGGTTACATTAGGGTTACAAATATGGATGAGTCCTATCTTCGTGGAGTTTGATTTGACTAAGATACTTCTCCTCGGTCTTCTAGTTTATCAAGGACTCTAGTCGTCCTTATCTCGTTGGAGCGTCCGTTGCTCGCCATCTTGATCGGGGTGCTCGCCCCGTGTCACGCTATTGTGTAGGCATATTTTTTTCCCCCACACTCCTCTCAAGAGTATAGTACATATGATGATGTCCAAATTATTAAGAAATAAATTAGTAATATTGAGTTCAATCGACTATGAAATTACAAAGTAACTCCAACAACTCTAATGAAAAATTGGTACACAAAACCAACACCTACAGATATACAATACGATGAAAGAAATTTTCAAAATCAGTTCTTTGTTTCTTGAGATAAAATATATGAATGGAACATAGACGGTTTATCTGAACAAGAATTTTTAAGAAAAATGCAACACATGTCTAGGGTTCTAATGGTTACCTAAATAGTCAAAACATCCCATGGTTAGAGATAGTCAAACTATTAGTCACGGGATTTACAAAAATGTGAAAAAATGGTGGAAAAATACCTTATCGAACAATCGAGAGAAGAAATTAAAATTGCTAATCAACAAGATGATGACGGTATCCCAATTTTTTATGAAAATATTAAAAGGAGGGTTCCAAATGGAGTAAACAATCTAATTTTCACAATAATAATACATTTTCTAGGAACAACAAGAAATATAATTCTCACACTTATGATCAATTAAGTAACCTAAGATATGCTATATTAAACGAATTTAGATAGTACAAAGATGTTTTCACGTCACGAGTAATGCTTAGAGATGATACCAATGAGCCATTTTGGAAAGAAAAAATCCTGAATGGTTTAACTAATTTATTTAATCACAAAATAAAAGAAGTTTTAAGCAACACAATGGACACATTGATTATAAAAACCTCATTTATGGAGATATTATTAGTACAATTCGAAAGGAGGGACTAAATCTGTATAAACGTGAAAATTACTATGCAAACAAATAAATAAAAACAAAAAATTAAAGGGTAATTTTTGTGAACAATGTGGTCTACCCCCTATTGCACTATCATGAAACGAAATTAAAAACCAAAAATAAAATCCTAGGGATTACAAAAGGTACAAATGAAATAATTTTCAAAATAATGATTTTTACAATAAGAAAAAGAAATCACGCAACATCGCAGTACAAAAATGTTGACAAAACTAAAGTCAAATGTTATAAATGTGGAAAAATTAGTCATTACAAATCGAAATGCAAAGTAAAAGTTAAAATTAATCAACTACAACTTTTCTCTGTAGTGACACAAGAAATATACAAAAAATTTGAGCTTAGAATACTTTTATTTAAAATGAAAAATCTAATGATTATGAATCATCAACTAGTTACCAATCAAGTATAAACTCTAGTTCTCCAGACAGAAAATTAGGATGTAAAGATACTTATTGTATAAACAATCAATGTTGTCACTAAATAAGAAGAACAAGAGTAATTATTAATTTATTTAATTGGAAAGACAGAAAAGGAAGAGTTAAAATCACAATATCTTACAAAATTCAAGAAAATTATTAATTAAAAAATAAAGTTAAGTAAATAAACAAAGCAAATAAGCCTTGAAAAACTCTAAAAATATTTAACAAATCACGCAATGAGATCACACTTCAAGTTCCCCAACAAGAAGTCAATTTAAATAAACAAGATATCACAGATCCTACAAATGAAAACAAATAATTAAAAAAAGATGTCTCTATCCGGAAAGTTAATGAAATCTTTCATAACAACAAGTCATATCCTCAGATGAAAATGAACAGAACTAGAGTTACCCAACACTAAAAAACACCACATATAAAAAAATATAGAAGAATACGACCATCAACTAAACATCATAAACCAAATTAGCCTACAAAAATGGCATTTGAAAGTAACTATAATTATCAACTATGAATATGACATAAAAGTCATAACATTAATTAATTTTGGTGCATATTTAAATTTTATACAAGAAGGATTAATCCAAACAAAATATTATCAAAAAACATCTGAATAATTAAACTTTGTTAATGGAAGTAAAATGCAAATAGAGTACAAATTACCTAAAGCCCATGTTTGCCAATATATTGTTTGTTACAAAACCCCTTATGTCCTTTTAAAAAAATATGACTGACAAAGTAAGTTTAGGAATTTCTTTTGTTTACCTTTTATATCCATTTACAACCGGTGATAATAGAATAATCTCACAAGAAATAGGTCACCAAGTCGAATTTGACTTTCTTACCAAATCATAATACAAAGATCTAAAAACATTAAAACATTTATGTATTTCCAAAACAATAAATCTCATCCTATACAAGAGAACGCATTAAAACAAAATAACGAAAAAGTAAATCACAAAAGAATTGAAGAACAACTTACCAATAATATTGTCCAAAATAAGATAGAAAAAATTAAAAACCAATTATAAATGAAATATACATTGATATACCAAATTCCTTCTTACATAGGAAGAAACATATAGTAACTCTACCATACGCCAAAGCGTTTGGTGAAAAATGTATCGCCACAAAAGCAAGACCGATCCAAATGAGTCAAGAAGATATATAACGGTGCAAAAATTAATCAATACTTTATTGTAGAAAGGAATCATAAGAAAACATAAATCATCGTGATCATGCCATGTATTTATGTAAGAACAAATGTTAAACTACAATGAGAAACCCCCAGACTATTCATTAATTACAAACCCCTTACCAAAGTTTTAGAATGGATAAGATATTCCATGCTTGATAAAAATTAACCTAATCAAATAGTTAAACCAAGAAACTATTTTTTCCAAATTTGATATGAAAAATGGTTTGTGACAAATCCAGATCCATGAAAATGATAGATTCATAATTTTGTTCACAACCTCTTTTAGCCACTACGAATGGTGTGTCATTCCATTTGGATTGAAATACTCACGTAGTAAATTTCAAAACATTATGAATGAAATATTTAACCATTTTTCTTATTTTATAATAGTTTACATAGACGATGTCCTCATTTATTCTCAATCTATTGATGAATATTGGAAATATTTGAACTCATTCCTAGATTTAATAAAAACTAATGGTTTTAGTTATTTCAGCCTTCAAAGTCAACATATTCAAAACTAAAATTAGGTTTCCAGGTCATAACATTCAATATTGTAAAATCAGTCTCATAGATAGATCTGTATAATTTGCTAACAAATTTCATGAATAAATCATTGAGAAAATGTAAAGTTATGGCTTTTTTGAATTACATTATTTAATTCTACCGAAACCTTCATAAACAATGCAAACCTTTATTTGGATGGTTACAAACTAACCCTCAAACTTGGACCTTAAGAACATATAACAGTTGTTCATAATGTCAAGAAACTAGTAAAAACAATTCCTTGTTTTGGTCTTCCTACATCTAATTAGTTGAAATTCATTGAAATTGGTGCCTCTAACATTGGTTATGGAGGTATTCTTAAATGAAAAATCAACCATCAATCTCCTAAATAGATTGTTCATTTCCATTCTCGAATTGTGAATAAAACGCAAAATAATTATATCACTATTAATACAGAAATTTTAAATAATGTTTTATATATTTTGAAATTTCAAGATGATATTCTAAATCAAACGTTTTTAGTCAGAGTCGATCGTATGATGTAAAATATATTTTAGAAAAACATATCTAAAATTGTCACACCCTGCTTTTTGGTATGAATGAACAAAAAGTATACATAAAGCAATGAATCAAAGATAAGGTGTAATAAAATAACTTTATTCATTAGTAAGTAAGTTTACATAGGATTGTACCACCGCATGGGTGAGTTACATTTTTAGTACAAAGTATAATATAGAAAATCAAAAAGTGACATTCCTTGCTCCCATCTAGCTTATTCTCTGCCCACACAGTCACATATGCAAACATGTGACCGATTTCTGTCTCTGGTAGGAAAGAGATATTATCCTCTTTCTCCGGACGCATATAGAGAATGAAGAAATTAGCAGAAATATGCTAAGCAGGTTTTGCTAGTTCTATAACAATAATAATAATAAGTTGATAATGGAGTGTGTATAGAATCAGTATTTAGCAATGCTAACAATAATAAGTTGATAATCCCATACTTATCAGTTTTTAAGAGAGCATTAAAAGGCTTGGAACTAATTATCCCATACGTATTAGTCCGTTTAAGAAAGTGAGGCTAATTACAAATTTATTTAGGATGATGTAAAAAAAGTCAAAGAGTCTTGAACTAATAATCCCATACTTATTAGTTCACTAAGGGTATAGAAGTAGTTAAGACATCAGCAAAACCATAATAATTGGTAATCAACCCAAAACTTTTGGGAAAAAGTAACTTTTTATTCACACAATTAAAGTTGCACTCATACTTATGTAGAAATAATCAAGTCTCTCAATCATCTGAGACTAGTAGGCTAAGTAGAACGTTATATGGGATAACACGTCAGTCTACTTCCTAGTTAATACTGATGCTTCTAGTAAAATGTGACAAAAGTGAAAGGGTAATTGAATCATTATGAAACATGATACCAGTTATTAGATGAGAAGGGTTAAAATTTATCCTTAGTTTAAGTTTAAATACTGGTGATAAATTCAAATACCGATGATGGCTAAAAAAATATGTAATATGGCAGTATAATAAAATGCATACACTAAGAGTAAATAGGAGCTATCACATAGTGATATCAATAGCAATATGCCAAATATGCAAAGTATACTATTGAAAAGGAAGAAAAAACCTACTTGCTCGGTATTCGGTCGGTTTATATCAAAATAGGATATTGGGAAGAGCTGGTGCTTGATAATCTATATAAATTTTTTGGGTATGTAAGTATTTGGGATTTAGTTAGTCAGTTTTGTACTAAAACTATATCTTTTAAAGTTTCGATGTTTATTCATAATTATCTTAGAACTTTAAAATACTGGATTTAAGATCATTGTTGAACTTTGATGTACGAGACTTTTTGTCTTAAAATATTTTGAAGTATTCATAAACAGAATTTGGGGATTAAATTCATAAGTTGAAAAAGTTGAAGGGGTCAATTTGTAAATTTCGAAAAATATTCTTAAGTTAAAACCTTAGTTTTTCATAACTTTAGCTAGGAATATCCAAAAATCGCCTTACCTTATAACATTTTTACCAACAAATTTAATAAAAAGTTTTTGAAAAAAAATAGAAATTCTTGGCGCGTGTAGTCAAAGTTCCTATTGAAAGTCTTCATCTTCAACCTCTCAATTTTGACTTCTAGAGTTTGATTTTTTATACCTTGATTTTATCCTTCATTTTATACCATTTGATATGATTTCTTAACCAAATTAGCCTAAATATTTATGAGGAATCCGAATATATAAGTTTTGTGGATTAATATTCAGTATACCTCAAGATTCAAAGTTATGTGTTTTGCTTAAATTTTGACCCGATATTCATGGATTTCTAGAGTATGGCAAGGTTTCTTATGAGCTTGGGTTGGTTTCTGCTATATATAATAGTAGTTTGGTTTTGGTTTCAAAGATTAAGATGGATTATGCATGAAGAATTTTAGATTTTTAGGTTTTGAGTTCAAAATATACTTTTGATCAATTTGAGCTCTATACGCATATTCATGGATTTTAACCATTACACTCGAGATCCTTAGGTTATAATGAAGTTATATGTAGCTTCAAATCAAATTTTAAGTAATTGTATCATGATTCACCATCAATGCTTAATCTTTAATGGTGTTTCTTCCTGTTGTTTTCTATTCTATGCTATTCAACACCTAAAAGCTTGCATATTATGATTGTTTTAACTATATTAACTACGCAGAAAACTATTGGAAGTGAAAGAACTGTAAATTAAGCATAAATCACAAGGTATTTGATTTAAGGGGATTTTTGAGTTTTTGAACTAGGCTATAAGGTGTGTTTTTACTGCTGAATTAGTAGGGTATTTATTCTACATCTTCAGGAGATTCGATGGGTGCCTTTGGGTGGTGGATTTGAGCTAGTTTATGTAGACTTTTAATTATGGGTAAGTGTAGTGCACACGTTTACATGGTGTGTTTATGTGTAATTTAACCTCTAGTGCTAATGTGGAGCATTAGGTCGACAGGGATTCAACTACAATTAAAGAAATTTCGAGGTTTAGTCCTTAGTTGGTTAGGCAATTACTTTTATAGCCTTAAAAGTATACTTTTTATAAAGTATAGGGGTATTTTGGTGATTTTAGAAAGTTTTCAGGGCTAAAATTATAATTTTATGTTAATTAGGGTCTAAAGGATTGATTTAATGTAAAGTTGGGGCTTAGAATACATCAAGTTATCTTATTTTGAAACTTTCAGGGGCTATTTTATAATTTAGTGAAACATCAAGGAGTCTAAGTTAATTTAGTATAAGTGTAGATTTCTGTAATACCCTCTAATTTTATGGCTTTTAATTATGAGATTAATTAATTGAAATTTCTTTTAATTATGGTATTAATTAAATTAATTTAGGATAATTAATTTGGAAATAAATTCGAATTTAAATAACTAGCGAGACGAGAGTTAGTATTTGATTATGATGATAATTTTGAATATTAATAAGTGATTATGGTAATATGTGATTATTGAATTTATTAATATTGTCGCGAGTTATAAATACGGAAATTCAGAAATTAAGTTAGGACGCACGTGTGAGTCGCGTCAGGAATCAATTTAAATGAAATTATAAGTAAATTATATTTTTATCTTCCGTATGGTCATTTTGAGTGCGTCAATGTGTCCCGAAGGATCGAAATAGTCAGAAAACATTAGCCGGGGGTTTAGTTTGGGTCTCGGGGCATTTTTAGGCCTAACCGGTAACCCGGGAGGGTATTTTAGTCATTTTAATTTTTAATGAATAGTGACCTACAAAAATTAGGTGTTATAGGGCCATTATCTGTCAAAACCAAAGAGTAGGCAACGTGAATAGAGAGGAGAGGTTCCAAGGGTTTCCATGGCCATAACCACCACACACCACCACTATCGCCAGTTTTGTGATCGGAAAGAGAAGGAAAACCGACCTTTATCGACATCAAAGGATCAGAACATCTAAACAGAGGCAAGTGATTTAACTTACAATGATTCAGTACATATGATACCCATGATAGTTTAGAATTAGAGAATTAACTAGAAATATTATTAATCTCTTGAATTGGAGAATTTAATCTTGAATATGGATAGGTTTTGCATGTAGATGAACTTCTGGTATGTAGAGATAACGAAATCATAATCCATGTGTACAAATTCATGGACTACTGTTGAGAAATTTTATGTTCTTGAAGAAATTTTGAAGAACTAGGTTTAGAGGAATTTTTATGAATTTTGATCAAGAAACTATTAATTCATAATGTTTTAATGATTCTAAAACGTTAGAGATTGCGAAAACATGTTGATTTAATGAGTAGAATACTTGGTTGGGAATTTGGGACGTTGTAATAGAGGATTTGGGGTGTAAATTTGGAGAACCCGTAACTATTTAAGAATTTCTGGGCAAACACCTGCTTGATCGATCGATCGACTGGTTCGATCGATCGACCATTTGCCTTCGATCGATCGACCCCTCCTGATTTTTGAAAGCTTTCTCCTTTAAGGTTTAATGTAAATCCCAAGCCTATAATCATTCTTAGTGTGATTAGCATAGTATTGTGGGACTTAGTTAAGGTCAGTAGGGTCATAGTTGATGCCCGAAAAAATGGTTTACCTTATGGAATTGAATTTTATTACTTACGATGATCTACCGAGTGAGGTACAGTTATAAATCATTCGATTTGAGACTATAATGGGAATGAATGATGATATAAGGTTAGGAATAGTAATGGAGGGACTTTAAGGTACGTATATAACGTTATAAATGAATAGGAGACCTAGTAGCCTTTTGGGATAAGTTTAGGTACTCAAATTGATACGAGAGTTATCAAACTAAATATATATTACGTAGAGTCTTCGGAATAAACTTACTACATATGAGACTTATTAGATGGAACGGGTGAATACCTATATTTATATATGATTACTTAGGTTGTGTGAATTCTTAGTGTATGGATTTCTTATGTGTATGACATACCTACCATACTTGCTATCATGGGAGGTTAACTTTCAGAAAATGACCATCTGATCTTTGTGTGCCTACAGGGGGATTTAGATTGGTACCTTAAGGACATAGGGTTGTGAATGACTTATTTGTGAGTTGGTAAGTCAGCTGACTATGGGAGCATAGGTATGTACGTGACCCATGGGTATGTGAACTATGTTCGCCTTCAATATCTGCGATTTGATTTATTAAAACGGTCCCTGAGCGATTCGGAACACGTAGTCCTTATGTACGTGATGTACTGTGATTCGATAACAGAGTATGCGTGCACCAAAACTTAGTTTAGGGGTGCCATATTTGTATATAGGTGTTGAGAATGATATACTTGTACTTGTAACTGACTCACTATTAAATTTTGAATGCGAATAATTATGATATTTTAATGGGATTAAAAATGTGAGAATCCATATCGTAATTGAAGTAATACTCTAATTAATATGAAGGTGAGGTTTATGCAGAATATATCAGAATAATACGAATAGACCCCTATATTATAATGTGAAGACAGAAAGTGGTACAGACTAGTTAGTTAGCAACATAACTAGGATGGGTTAAAGGTATACGTTAGGCATGCATATTAGTCGAGGGGTGAGGAACTCATGCGAGAGCACATAACTAACATGTATATAATATTTATTGTTTAATGTAATTAAACACTTGCTATATGTTTAAAATGTTTTCACCTCGGGCACTGACCCGTTTGCTTTCAAATCTATTTTTTTGTAAAACCTTTTTAGGTGCCCATCCACAGGGACGCTGAGCATTGGAGTTCCATTACATTGACGTATTGTAGCTGCTGTGGAAGTTACAGGATCTCGATATTAGACTCCTCCACATTCTGCACTTGATTTTATTCAGGGTTACTCATCTGTTAGGGAATGTCGCCTATTTCCATTTATAGATAGCATTCTCAGACTTTCAATTTTATTTCAGATATTGGTTTATTTATTCAGACTCTTATATCGGCATTTTATTTTACTTGAGTATTATTATTGGAGTGTTTACTCCAGACTCAGTTTATTTCATTGTGTTGGTTATTCATATTAGATTGTTTATGCGAGTGTTGGTTGATAATTTAATTACTTGGTTAATTGTTAACTTAATTAATAAAATTTGGCATCTCTATTTTTAAATATTAGGTGGCTAGTAATCAATTAAATATTTTCGACAGTGATGTTAAGACTGAACCAACTTGATATTCTATATTAATTTCAAAAAGAAGTAGCTACCCGGTATTTAATTAGTTGGGGTGTCATAGGTGGTATGAGAGCATAAGGTTCTAGTGTCCTTTAGGATCTGTACGACTTATTATGCTTCTAGCTTAACTTTCTTTGATATAGAGCCCTACGTTTAGGATTGTTGTTTCCTTTGGTGAAATTTCTTTCTCCTACTATAATGTATATGTTAGTAAATCTTAATTGCAATCGGGTGTGTTCATGTGCCAAAAAATGCAGTAAGTCAGGAGAGGGTAGTTGGGAGGACAGAAGGAGGCAAAGCTCAGTTGAAGTTATAGGGTATATTCAAGAATGATGATCGTAGTTGAGGTCACCCCTACTATGGTGCAAAAAGACAGGGCGGTAAAGATGGCTTGGACACAATATATGACTTTCAGGGACCGCTATAGTAGAAAGTGGAGTCAAATTAGACTCACCCAATAATATTGAATTGGGAGAGAGTCATACGAAGCATTAAAGAGAACTAGAAGTGGAAATTCGATGAATGCGGAGATTGTGCATGTTAGCCAACGAAGGTAAAATATCCAAAGGCTTGGGCATATGTCGGAGTGTGGCTAATCAGAAGTGAAATTTGGGATAAGAATTTTTCTCGGCTCGTCGGAGCAAAGTAATAAAGGTAGGAGTCAACCACCACTTTTATAAGTAGAATGTTGTGTCAATGGAAGGATCTTAGGTATAGTTCAACTGGAACTTCATACATCAGATGTTCAGGAAAAGATGCGAACTTTGTTCTAAAATCACACAAGAGGGTCGGACAAAGGTCGCTTTGAGAAAAGGAATCTAATTTATTAGCGAATCTTGCACCGGATGAAGTAGGTACAATGGAGAAAAGGATTTTAATGTGGGAAATTAACTCAAAAGAAGAATTTCAAGAACTTATGGGGAATTCTGCCTGGACGGTCAATGCAGGTGGTGACAATGTCGCGTTTTGTCATTTTGGATGTTAACGTTTCCTTGTGCGGGGAGCTATAAGAATCGAAGAATTTGGTCAGGAAGCAAGACTGGGTGAGGCAGTGTTGGTGAATCAACCCAAGGGGAAGACCTATCAGGGGACCCATTTAAATGATTCGAATAGCAAAAAATTTACCGAGCGATGGTGAATTCAGTAAGGGTTGTTAAAGCCAGTAGCGTGTTCCTTAGGGCCATCAAAGATAAAGGAACCACGGGGGTAGCCATCAGAGTCGAGACTACCAAACTCCGAGATAAGGACAACCCTAACATGGTCAGTATGACTGAAGATAAGTGGATTATGTGTAATGGCATTTTGGGGGAAAGTAAAACCCCATACGTTAAATTTTCTCTAAGTAAGTAAAGGGATAAGGGTATGGTGCCTAACAAGGGCAATAGTTATTGTAATTTTCGATTTGGTGCAGACAGGCGTGTTATGTCCAAGGACCATTTAAGAAGCCAGGGCGATTGGCAAGGTAGAAGTATGAGTTTTACCCTCAAAAGACGAGGCACATTGTATATGACACGAATGAGTCACTACATTTTTTATTTAATGCTAGATTCACATGTGAGACTAGTTTAGTGCGGATATCGACGACCTTATTATTATGTGAATATTTTCCATGGTATAGTGGGGTTACCTTTAGTGTTATCCACGGAGGATGAATGGGTGTATCGATAGTAGTATATACTTTATTTAGATTACTCGTTCTAGTGATGTGTTATAAGAGTATGATATTATCCTAATTATGGTTTTATAAGTGATGATTAAACCGATAGTGTGCGGATATTGCAAGTCTATCGGGGTTACTACCTTAGTGTAGAACGTTTTGTTCTGGCGAGACCTCATATGAGAGAGGGTCGGGCTCGCGTTTACACATTTATATGTATATGTATATATATTATAGAGACTTCGAATGGTATAATGGTCTCGGATATTTGATCCCGGTATGTGTAGGGACTTTATTGATATGATTCGAAGTGTATTGGGTTTACTGTTCAGCGAAAAGATTTAGCGGGTTATTATATTTAGCGCTCAGGACGTGGTAATAGGAAGAGCGTATTGTTTATACAACCTGTTAACGCAAAAATTCTCCATATACGAGGACCAATCATAAAAGGACACATGTCATCCTACGTGGTAATATTCGACACCCGAGTAGAGTTGGTCGGCATCTGAGGGGAGTTGGTCGGCACCCGAGGAGTGTTAGTCGGCACCCGAGGAGAGTTGGTCAGTACCCGAGGAGAGTTAGTCGGCACCCGAGGAGAGTTCGTCGGCATACCAACCAGGAAGATCAAAGGATAACTATGCATTTAATGTGCATTAATGAAGATGGCAGCGCATTTAATGAGCCTTAATTTACATTTATACTGCATTAATAGATGACAACACATAGCATACCAAGCAATTCAATAATTAGATTCGTTGAATGTAGACATAAATGTCTACATACAATGAATCTCTTTATCTCCCATCACTATAAATACATGTATCCCCTTAGCCAAAAGGGAGATCCAAGGGGAGAACCAAGAGAACCTAGAAACCCCGTACACAAGATACACATCCTTTCTCTCTCTACATCCTATTGTGCTATTGTAAACCCCTGGGAATAAAATAACAGTGGACGTAGGCTTTTTCTTATAGCCGAACCACTTTAAAAATCTTTGTCTCTCATGTGCTTGATTGGATTGCTTTCATCTATTTATCTGTGATCATAAAAATGGGATTCGGTCCAGTTTTTTGCATCAACAGATTGGCGCCGTCTGTGGGAACGTGTTACAACCATTGTTCTCCATCAAAAGCTAAGTTTTTATTTTCTCTACGTATAATCAATTATACATACATCTTTTGATTCAATCATGATTTTTATGTTTATATATATAAATTAATTGTCCAAATTTTGTCTGCAAAATATTGCATATCATGATTTTAAAACCATAACTGTTAGATTAATTCTTATTTAGAAATCTGAAAAATAGTGGATTTCATAAATCATAACTTTTTACTTGATTCTCAAGTTTCAATTTTATATCATGGAATAAATATTTTAAATGATTACATATACCAATATATACGGCGATGGTAAGATTTGATAATTTTCATTATAAATTTTGTAAGATCTTTGATGTCTATTCAAATTCCCATCATATTTTTAATCAAAGAATGGGAAAAGGTTAAAGACAATAAGAAGTTTTCTCATGGAAATCATAACCCAGATATACTTTCTCTCTTCAAGTTTGAGTCTCTTTGCATTCATTTTTATGAACTATATACTTAATTTGGTTCATCTTCCATCTATGTAAAAAAAAGTCAAAATTGATTGATTTTTGATATAAATTTGGTAATAATTTCGATCATTCACCATAATTTTATCTATGCAAATGGGGAATAGGAAGTGATCAATATAAAAAATAATTTTATGTAACCAAAAAAAAATCATTACCCACCTCTTGTAAAAGAGGATCAGTAAAACAAATCATAACCATATCAAGACTCTGGGCACAAATTTGATATATTGGCCCCTCGTTCATAACATCACAGGGTTTCTTTATCGGAATCACACGATATAGTGGATTAGATAATTATTCATTTAATTAACATTCTTAATGCTTAAATTTTACATCGAATGTTATTTTTCCAATCTAAGGATTCGAGATATTCTGGTCATCCATCCATATTGTTGGTCGGCATCATCTTGGGCCATCTTTTATTAAAGGGAAGCTTAACCAGACCATTTTTGTTTATCGAAGAAAAGATGTGAAGATCCATCATCAACATTGAAATAATTTTATCCAACTACGAGGTATCTTATTGTTGGTCAGAGACCCATATTGCATCTCAGTGGAACCAATTACAAGTCGATGATCATCTACTTCTTGATCGGTGACATCTCAGTCTTGTTTGTAGGGTTCAATTTACTGGTCGGCAACTATCCAACCATCCACTTTTTGGTCGGTGACATCTAATGTTGTTCGGTGCTATCAATGCACCATTTTTGTTGATCGGCGAAATTGCTCAGCTAGTCGGGGACCATTTGCTTCTTGGTCGGCTCCATATATTCTATAACTTGAGATATCCTTAAATGTTGGTCGGCAACATCCATGCCGTTTGTCGGCAACAGTAGAATCTTGGGCTATTAAAAAATGCGAAGCACCCCAGATATTTCTTTAAACACGAGTTCAGCTTGGGGACTAACATGGTGCTTAAGTCCTTTTTAACTTGTGATCACCCCAAAAATATTTTTAAAACCAAGTGATAAATAATTTTCAAACAACAACTTATACCTGATTAGTTGTTGGAGATTAAATAACTTTACAAAAAACTCTACGTCTTATTTATGGCACATATCTAATAATAATCTGTCCATCTCACACACATTTGGCATAAAACATATTGTTTCATATTTTGAAATTTGTATTGCCTTATGCTGATACACATCACATATTGTTTAGCTGAATAATTATTCTCATGACAATAATTATTTGATCTAGTCTCGACAGGTGCTCGGGCAGCTTATTAAGATTTCATAGGGACGATATTAAATCCCGACGAAAGCTCAGCCACAATCTTAAACCTCTGGAAACTATTATTGCTCGACATCAGGCAGTTTTACCTCGACATATCAGCCAACATATATTATTTCTTTTTTTGAAATTAATATTTTTATTTCTCAAGCATATACATATCATATATTGATTGGATGAGTAAATTATTCTCATGACTAATCAATTCAGCCTACTCATATGGTACAACAAATTATTAATTTTTACAGGTACAAGATTCAACGCCGACGAATGCTCGAAAATAATCTGGAAACTATTATCATTTCACCTCAGCGAGGCATTATATATTTTATTATTACTCGGAGATATCGGCTCAAGCACAAATTATTCTATATCTCTTGGGATTCATATTGTATATTCATCTCAACATGGAACTCGGCGAGATACTTATTATCATATTTAGCTCCGAGGAGAACTATAACATTTATTATATGTCATCCCCAACGGATAGTTGGTCGGGGTAATTCTTATTTATATGCAGGCCCAGCAAAGTTCTCGGCCATATTCTTATGTTCTGCAAAATATTATTCTTATTCGGCATTATGCAATTGTGCCTCGACAAGATACTTATTCAGCTTTAAGGAGAAATACAACATTCGTTGTATTTCACCCCCAACGGATAGTTGGTCGGATAATTCTTATTTATATTCAGGCCTGACAACGTTCTCGGCCATATTCTTATGTTCTGGAAGATCTTATTCTTGTTCGGCATTATATAATTCTACCTCGACAGATCAACGAGGCATTTTATTATTTTTAATTATTCTTTATATCTATTTGGATGCATATTTTATTCTTATTTCAGCAAGGAGGTCTCCAACATTTATATTATCTTATTCCCAACAATCTGTTGGTCAGCTCCAAGGAGGTCTCCAACATTTATTATATTTTATTCCCAACAATCTGTTGGTCAGCGCCGAGGAGGTCTCCAGCATTTATTATATTTTATTCCCAACAATCTGTTGGTCAGCGCCGAGGAGGTCTCCAGCATTTATTATACTTTATTCCCAACAATCTGTTGGTCGGCGCCGAGCAGGTCTCCAGCATTTATTATATCTTATTATATTCCCAACAATTTGTTGGTCAGCTCCGAGGAAGTCTCTATCATTTATTATCAAAAATGTATTCCTCCGGGAAGTAAAACTTGGATTCCTCCGGGAAGTAAAACTTGTATTCCTCCGGGAAGTAAAGCTACTTGTATTCCTCCGGGAAGTAAAGCTACTTGTATTCCTCTAGGAAGTAAAGCTACTTGTATTCCTCCGGGAAGTAAAGCTACTTGTATTCCTCCGGGAAGTAAAACTTGTATTCCTACGGGAAGTAAAACTATATATTTCTAAAAATGCCAACTTATGTTGGTTAGGAAGTAAATCTATTCCCAAAAATGTCAACTCAGGTTGGTCAAAAATAAGAAGTTGTCAACTACAGTTGGTCGGAAACATTTTATGAGTATGTGAAAGCGATCAAGCAAAAAGCATTCAAAGTTCACATTCCACACTTGGGGGCTTCTATTACAGATATATTTATTCATTCAGTGGCACATTCTCATAACATCATGCAGTCGAGCATCAGATTTAACCCCAACTA
Organism: Sambucus nigra; assembly: GCA_949130495.1. Classification (NCBI taxonomy): domain Eukaryota; kingdom Viridiplantae; phylum Streptophyta; class Magnoliopsida; order Dipsacales; family Adoxaceae; genus Sambucus; species Sambucus nigra. The sequence continues at coordinate 346,258,453 of OX422223.1, forward strand.
ATTATCATTCAGAAGTTATTTTTCTTGCTCAGGAGCTAATTTTTCTTATGAAGTTCAGGAGGCATATTCAGGAGTTATTATGCACATGCTATTGAAGTTCAGGAGGCTATTGAAGTTCAGGAGGCCTACTTAGGAGTTATTATGCACATGCTATTGAAGTTCAGGAGGCATATTGAAGTTCAGGAGGCATTCAGAAGTTCAGGAGGCATATTCAGGAGTTATTATGCACATACTATTGAAGTTCAGAAGTCAAATTCAACATCTACAGCACTGAGATCTTTACTACTACTGTCCCGACCAACATTGCAGAAGAAGTTGTATGAAAATGTTTCGAAGTCCACCACTAGCTTGGTACTAATCATATTGAAGAGTTGGGTTCAAAAGCTAGTATGTTACTCGACAAAGTATTCAGAGGATCATAAATCAGAAGAATCAAGCACGTGAAGTTAACACTCAGTTGCTCGGCACAGGAGGCAGTTGGTCGGCTAGCAAACTAATCAACATACTTAAAGATTATGACAAGCTACAAGCTACATACTATGGCATGGCTACATCCAAATTCCCAGGGGTGATACATAGCACACGGAGTTCCTCAAAAGAAAGATTAGCAACCATCGATCAGCCTGCATCATATGTCGTCCAGGAGATAATGCACTTTATGTTGAACAAATCAAGAAGGTAGATCAAGAATTTCACGAGCACCGAGCAACACTGCAGAATAAATACTCCATCCTTTCAAGTAAACCATCAAGCATGGAGCATTGGGGGCTTTTGTTAACGCAAAAATTCTCCATCTATGAGGACCAATCAAAAAATGACACATGTCATCCTACGTGGTAATATTCGACACCCGAGGAGAGTTGGTCGGCATCTGAGGAGAGTTGGTCGGCACCCGAGGAGTGTTAGTCGGCACCCGAGGAGAGTTGGTCAGTACCCGAGGGGAGTTTGTCGGCACCCGAGGAGAGTTCGTCGGCATACCAACCAGGAAGATCAAAGGATAACTATGCATTTAATGTGCATTAATGAAGATGGCAGCGTATTTAATGAGCCTTAATGTACATTTATACTGCATTAATAGATGACAACACATAGCATACCAAGCAATTCAATAATTAGATTCATTGAATGTAGACATAAATGTCTACATACAATGAATCTCTTTATCTCCCATCACTATAAATACATGTATCCCCTTAGCCAAAAGGGAGATCCAAGGGGAGAACCAAGAGAACCGAGAAACTCCATACACAAGATACACATCCTTTCTCTCTCTACATCCTATTGTGCTATTGTAAACCCCTGGGAATAAAATAACAGTGGACGTAGGCTTTTTCTTATAGCCGAACCACTTTAAAAATCTTTGTCTCTCATGTGCTTGATTGGATTACTTTCATCTAGTTATCTGTGATCATAAAAATGGGATTCGGTCCAGTTTTTTGCATCAACACAACCCTTTAGAGACGTGAAAGTTAATACTCATAGTTGTATGTCTGGGGATAGGATTTTGAGAGCCCGATTATATTTGCATCATGTTTATAGAATGAGATTACCACCAATGTTAAGTGACAGTTGTGACACCCTGTCTAATTAAACACCGGGTAGCTACTCCTTTATTAAATTAACACAGAATATCAAGTTGGTTCAGTCTTAGACACTGTCGAAAATATTTAATTAATTACTAGCCACCTAATATTTAAAAAGAGAGATGTCAAATTTTATTAATTAAGTTAACAAATGACCAAGAATTAAATCATTAACCATCAATCACATAAACAATCTCGTATCAATAACCAACGAAATGAAATCAACTGAGTCTGGAGTAACACTCCAATAATCATAATGCCAGAGTAAATAAAGTCCCAATAAAAGATTCTGAATAAATAAACCAATAACCGAAATAATTAAAGTCTGCAACTACAACCTCTAAATAAGAATGGGCGATATGCCCTAACTAATACAAATGACTCTGAAGGAACTAAGGATAAATATGAAGGAGTTTAATACCAAGATCCTGCAGCTTCCACAGCACCAACAGCACGTCAATGTAATGGAACTCCTATGCTTGCCGTCCCTGTGGCTAGGCACCTAAAATGTTTTTACAAAACAAAATAGATTTGAAAGAAAATGGGTCAGAGCCCAAGGTGAAAACAGTTTAAAAGTTTAGCATGTGTTTAAATCATAATTAAACAACACGTATTATAAACATGTTAGTTGCGTACTCTCACATGAGTTTCTCACCTCTCAACAAATGTGCACGCCTAACGTATTCCCTTAACCCCTCCTAGTTATGCCGCTAACAACTAGTCTGTACCATTCCCTTAACCCCTCATAGGGTATCTACTCGTAACACCCAAACGAGTTATATTCATAACCCATATTCACATTCATTATATTACTTATCTAAAGTGTTAATTAAATTCTCATATTCTTAGCCATTCAAATATCTTAGTTATTCACATCTACTAAGCAACAGTGAACCAGTCACAAGTATATATATAAATCACTCACAATACATATATATACATATATAGCACCCCTAGGCTAAGCTGCGGTGCGTGCATACTCTGCTATCAGATCCATGTACATCACGTACGTAAGGATCACGTATTCCGAATCACTCAAGAACCGTTTCAAAACAAATCACACATATTGGAGGTGAACATACTTCATATACCCATGGGTCACACACATACCTACGCTCCTTTGGTCAGCTGACTTATCAACTAAGAAATAATTCATTCACAGTCCTATGTCCTTAAGTTACCATTCTAAATCCCCCTGAAGCTACACAAGGATCAAAGGGTCCTTTTAAAAAAAAAACTAACCTCCCGTGATAGCAAGTATGGTAGGTATGTCATACACATAATAAATCCATTCACTAGGCATTCACACAATCTAAGAAATCATATTTCAATATAGATACACACATTCTATCTATTTAGTCTCGCACGTAGTAATTTTATCCCAAACATCCTACGTAAATATATATTTTACTTGATAATTATCTTGTCGTATCAATTTGAGTACCTAACATATCCCAAAAGGTTACTAGGTATCCTATTAGTTTCTAATGTTATCTCACTAACTTAAAACCCCTCCGTTGCTGTTCTTATCCTTACCTCAACATTTATTCCCATTAGAGTTTCAATTCAACAGAAATCTAACCGTACCTCACTCGATAGTCCCTCGTAAGCAATAGTATTCAATTCCCTAAGGTAATCCATTTTTTCGAGCTTCATACTGACCTTAACTAAGTCCCACAATATTATATTAATCACCCTAAGAATCATTATCGGCTTTGGGATTTTCCTTAAACCTTAAAGGGAAACAATTTCAAAAAATCAGAAGAGGTCGATCGATCGATGAAAAAGGGTCGATCGATCGATCAGTCGATCGATCGACATTCTTGAGTCGATCGATCGATCAAACAGGTATTTGCCCAGAATTTTCTTTAACAGTTACGGGTTTCCTATTTTTACACCTCTAATTCTTCATTATAACGTCTCAAACTCCCAACCAAGTATACTAATTATCATACCAACATGTTTGCATAATTTCCAATGTTTTATAATCATCAAATTACAATGGGACATCAAATTCTTGGATCAATTCACATAAATTTCATATAAAACCCTGGTTCTCCTATTTCTTCAAGAACGCCATATAATTCATTACAATTTCATAATTCTCTACACATAGATCATGATTTTGTGGCTGCTAAAATCCCAGAAGTTAATGTACATGCAAAACCTACCCAGATTACGATTTTAATTCTTCAAATCCATTCAATTAACATTATTTAAGGTTATTCTCCAATTCTAACCTAAGATGGATGATATATGCACTAAATTATTGCACGTTAAATCACTTGCCTGGTAATGAAGATTCTGATCCTTTGAAGTAGATGGTACGGGAATGATCCTCTCTTTGGGATCTATCCAGTATTGGTGACGGTGGTGCAAAAGCCTCTAAGGGTGGTTTCTCCTATGGAAACTTTCCTCTCTTCCTCTCTAACTGTCGTTGGTGGTTTTTGATTGTGTTAAACCTAAGAGTTCTTGTATTTTCTGATAATTTAAGTCTAAAATTCGTGGGTCATATTTCCTCAAAAAGTCAAAATGACTAAAATACCCTCCCGGACTGCTTGTTAGGCCTAAAATGCCCCGGAACCCAAACTAAACCCCCGACTAGTGTTTTCTGATTATCTCGACCCTTTCGGACACATTAGCGCACTCAAACTGGTCATACGGATGACATAAAAATAATTTACTTTTAAATCCATTAAATCGGGTCTTAACATGACTAACACGCGCGTCCCAACTTAATTTTCGAAACTGCCGTACTTTCAACTCACGACAATTTTAATAAATTCAATAATCACATATTAGCATAATCACTCAGCAATATTCAACATTATCATCATATTTAAATACTAACTCTCGTCTCGCTAGTTATTTAAATCTGAATTAATTTCCAATTAATTATCCCAAATTAATTTAATTAATCCCATAATTAAAAGCAATTTTATTTAATTAATTAATCCCGTAATTAAAATCAATTTCATTTAATTAACCTCATAATTAAAAGCCATAAAAATATGGGGTATTACAATAGTGTCTTTCGAAAGAAGTTCCTTGTTTAAGTATAATTGCGGAAGGAGATGTAACTTTGTTGTCAAGAGATGGGAATATAGGGGTACATGTTATGGACTAAGGCCCTAATGAATTCTGATGACCGACAATGCTAGGTAGTAGTGTATCGGGGGGGTTCCTTATTTGGATTTCTCTTTGCGAGACATCCGACACATGTAACTTAGCGTAAGGTTGGTTATCGAGTGGAAAAACCGAGCGTCCGTGTAATACGCTAGTCGTTGTTATCGGCTTCCAACCTCAACACAAAAAAAAAACTAAACTTGTAACTACACTTCTTAAGGAGTACAGCGACGAGTTTAGTTATTTTTTTGTATTGAGGTTGGAAGCCGATAACAACGACTAGCGTATTACACGGACGCTCGGTTTTTCCACTCGATCAAAATGGCGTCGTTGTCGGGGAATTAGGTAGACTTTAGGTTAGGTTGGTTAATCCCGAATTTGATCAAAAATAAAAATAAAAATCCAACCAAAAAAAATCAGAAAAATAAAAAAAAATCCAAAAATAGGGGTGTCACATTTTTGAATTTCCCAATTTGAAATGTCTTACTTTAACTCTTTTGGTGGCTTTAATTGTTATGCTAATAGTGAGGAGGAGGCGCTCAAGACTTATGAACATTGGATCAATATCACTAAAGATGAGTCTCATAAATACAAACCCAGTGCTAAGGCCATCCAAATTTATCAAAATGAATTGCTTGAAGAAAAAAGACTTGAAAAAGAATATTGGGAAAAAAATCGTTATTGGGAGCAAGAGTTAGATGCATTATTTGAACCTAATGAGGATTTTTCTTCCGATAATTTTGAAGTTGAAGAATGTTTTCAACCAAATGAGGAATCCGAGGTGCTAGAACCAAGGAAGCCTACTTTGGAAGAACTCTTGATTATTATCAAAAAGCAATCTGATGACCTTGCTACTACAGAGTTGAAAACTAGAGCAACATGCAAGGAGTTGAATGATTATTTGGACAACTTAGAGAAGGTCAAGACTTTCGCGCTTCACCTAATACTTTTGAGAACGAAATCATTGAGAGTGATCTAAGTAATTTTGAATCTCAACCTCTTTTAAATATTTCAAAACCTATTGAGGTTGAAGATCATTTGTCTCCTTGTGTCCCCACTATTATTGAACCATTAAATCCATCACAAGAACTGGATGAATGTCTTGAGGATGTTGATCCGATTCTTGTATGGGAATGTTTTTTTGAGATGCTTTATCTTATGTGCCATACACTTAGATGTGTCACTCCATCAGATCCATTTGAAATTTTTGGGGGAGAAGATTTTGAGGACAAGGAATCTATGCTTGAATTGTTTTCCAAGAGGGACTCTTTCTGTTTGTGTGATCCGCTTCCCATACTACTTAAAAAATATATGGAACGTGATTCTATTTTTCTTGGATCCCAATGGGACTTGTCCTCTTATGCACCCAAATCCTTCATTATCCCCCTAAATTTTTTAATAGGTGATGGTTCATTTCTTCCGCTTTGCACATGCCTTTTGTTTTTTCAACGAAATTCTTATTTTTCTGGCGGTATGATTTCTAGTGAGGGTACACCATTAATCCCTCAAAGTCATATTGTATTTTGGGTGGACCCTCAAATGTTTCGACTTCTAGTCTATAACTTATTAAAAGTTTAAATCGTAGGTTGTGCGTAATTAGCTTTTTATTTTTCCTTTTCTTTTTTTTATAGTTTAGAGTAATTAGTTAAAGTTTTTGTTATTCTTTTTTGTTATGCTTGGTTCTAACGTGTTTTGTAGATTTAATGGACTCGCACTCATCGGGGATCGTTCCATTTGGGTAATATCTTTCTTTTCCTCTCTTTATGTTGTGTTCTTAATTCGCATTGAGGACAATGCAACATTTAAGTTAGGGGGTGTGGGATATTCTTCCCATTTATTGTTTAGATTCATTATTTGATCACATGTTCTTTCCAAGTGTGTTTTTTTAGAAAATTTCACAAATTTCAAAAAAGTTGAGAAAACCAAAAATATTTTTCTTCAAAATAAATAAAAATTGGAATTTAAATTTTTCAAAAATATCACCTTTATTCTATTTAAAGTCTCAAATTGTTAACAATCAATTGCACTAAGCCAAAATTGACCGAAGATGGAAATTGAAAGAAAATTGACGACTTAACGAATAAGTGTGGAGATTCATCAAACCCGGTAAGATTTCGAGCCTTTCAATTTTTTATGATTTTTTAAATCAATTCGAGTTTATGATTAACTCAAAGTTCTTTTCAGCATTTTAATAAGTCGTTGATGTTCTCAATCCTTTGTTTTGATCGGTTATGGGAAATGTGTGAAATGTTGTCTCGAAATTGGTGCTAAATATATCTCTAAACTTAATTAATCTCGAGATGCATATGGTAATGTGACTAGCAATTTGGACAATGAAGTAGGGCATCGTTTGTTACCCAAAAATATTAGTCATAAAAAAAACGTTGTGAAAAAGTATCCCTTTGCAACCCAATTTGAGCCTAATAATTTTTTCCTTTTCGTTTGATAACACGAAAAACCCAATTAGCCCGGAATTGTGAAAATTGAATATTCATCAAATAAAGTTCGAAAAGTGCATAAGAAGGGGCAAGAAAAGAATAGAAATGCTCAACAAAATTAAAAAGAAGAATAAATGAAAATAGAAAAAGAAAGAGAAAAAAGAGCAAATGCCCGAAAAAGCACTAATGGACATCATAAGGACATTTTTCAATTCTAAACATTCTGTCCATTTCCATTTTTATCCCTTATACTTATAACACGAAAAGTCCTAACCGAGTTCGAATGGCGAAATTAATTACTGCATGGAGATCTAAGACATTAAAAGATAATAAAAGAGATTAAAATGGTGTGATTGAGAGATGATGTTTCCTGTTTCCTAATAACTGTATTTCGATGATGAGATCTTTTCACCATATATTTCCTTTTTTTCAATTTTGTATGCCTGAATTTGTGTCCATTATATTTACTCTTTATATCATGCATACCAAGAGAAAACAACCACAATCCGAGTGATTCGTTTGTGAGTGCATCCGTAAGAATTTGAATCAAAACGAATTTTCGGAAAGTAACATACTGCTCAATCGGTGGAAATTTGAGGTTTAATTTCTGGTTTTGCACACACACACACACTATGGTTTGAGACAGTTGAATATGAATTTATGGTGATTATTTTTCAAAAAGTTTAAATTGTATAATTTTTAAGTATTTTGATATTTATTTGAGTCAATAAAGAATTTTGTGGGTATATTCACTACAAACCCTCATGAGACACCACTCGTCCTACTAGGGTAACCTAGGGGTTTAAAGGCTTGCTGCATATGCTAAATGCAATCGCTTGCACGTGAAAAAAGGTATTCTATCCCAATAAAATAATTTTCAAGAGTTCAACTTTAAACTAATTTCTCTTACATTGCTCGGGACGCGCAAAGTTCTAAATTAGAGGGTTACTCGGGTTCGTTCCCCGGCAACAGCGCCATTTTAATTAAATCGGAAACTAAGCATCTGTGTAAATACGCTAATCGTTGTTATTGGCTTCCGACCACAATACAAAAACCTAAACTTTAACTACACTCTTGTGGAGTATGGTGGTGAGTCTGGGTATTGAATCCACAGGCAACTAGGACGAGTGAACGTGACAACAAAGGTAAGACTGTTAACCCTAACTTGACTCTACAAAGAAATAAAAAGATGATTTGATAGGTGGAATAGCTATACTATATGCAATATTGAAAATGATTAACTAATGAACTAAAATATGAATGGAATGGAAATATTCTAAATTCCCTAAAATAATGATGATGATTGAATTAAAACTTAAACTATATGATGAGAGAGTAGGATGGGAATACAATCCCTTAACCCTAGTGTATTGATGGTATAGAACTAATCGTAAATTTAAGTGATTAATTAGACCTAGAATTTAGTACTCCCAAATATTACATATATGAGGTTCAAGCCCGCACTATACTTAATCAGAGGAAGAGTAAATCGGTATTGCGATAGTTACAATCGAATTGCATTCTAAAGCATCCCGGTTACCCTGAAGCAAACAAGATCCAAAGATCTACAATTATCGCATTCCTACACAATACGGTTGTAATAATCCATTAAATTTAGAGGATTAATTTTATACACATGCAACTACCACATCAGGTTGAGTTCATGTATCCCGACATTCAAAAATATAGCCTACCATGATTAAAATAAAAGAAAACTTAAAAATAAAAGTGCAAGAATTCATAACTAAATCTAGAAAATTGAGAACATGACTTTAATTGGGAATTGAAAACTAGAAAGCAACAATTAATTAAACTAACTATGAAAGCAGTAAAAATAATAAATTAAAATTACTTGCAATGGACGAATGATGAATCTTGAATATATCTTTGAATCTTGAATAGTAGTCAAACTTCAAAACTAGGGTTCTTGGATACAAGAATTCTCTAAAAATTAACTACTAGCTTCCTACAACTTGATAAAAATAACTCCCCCCACTTCCTAATAGGGTTTGCTCTTTTATAATACCTAAATTTGACTCTTCCCTTTCCTCCCCATGTTTTACCTTTTTAATATACCTAAATGAGACTCTTCCCTTGCCTCCTCACGTTTTACAACTAATAAAAATGAATTAAACAAGAAATTTCAAGAGTTTTAACTCTTCAGTTCTGAAAATGACTCTTCATTTGTGAAAATGACTCTTCATTATCTCGCAACTTCAAAACCTCGTAACTTCTTCACCGTAGCTCGGATTGAGGTGCCGTTTTTTCCAGTGTTCTTGTAATTGGAATATCTTCAACTTTACAATTGGACCCACCTCCGAACTAAGGCAGAAAAATTATGAAAATGCCCTTGAACTTCACATTTCTTAGTTTCTTTCACTGTTTTGAGTTCTCCTTCGCACTAACTTGCAAGAAATACCTATAAAGCACATGAGAAATACAAAAAACATGATATACTTGCCAAAAGGGGTGAGTAGCATAAATACGAGACAAATACAAGTTATTTACTCTGCACGGGATCATAAAAATACCTAAATTAAGGGGATAAATATGAAGAATATCTGCCTAATCAGTTGGTAGTAGGGAGATGTTTGGCCATTCGTCCATGAGTTTGGTACCTCAGTCGTTATGGAAGTATATAGTTATAACTGAAAGTTAAAAGGGTAAATTACGATATAAGGCTAGTAGATCCAGTTGTGTGGTGAGGAAGTACTAAAAATTTTATTTTATTCTGGCGGGTTGAAGGATTTAGAATTTCAAATTTGGGCATAATTGAGAACACCCAAGTGGTATAGCCACGTTGCGAATGTAGGGGAAATAAAGAGTTTGGAGTACGTATGAAGCATATATGATGTTTAAACCCATATGCACGGTTTATAGGGGTGTAGACACCCTGGTTTGCTGATGTAAGAATCGCCGAAAGAAGAGACATAGAGATGGGTGAAATTTATGCATGTGGGACTAATATAACAAAATGGAAGTGGTAGAGTGGACTAAGCGTCATGAGAAGAACGGAAATCTATATATTTATATGCAATCAGAGTGGCACGTCTGAACTTGGTTGAAAGGCAGTGGGAAGCCATTTAAAAAGGGGTATCCCTTGAGAAGGCAAATAATTAACTATTATGGACAGATTGGAACACAGTTCTACCCAGTAGAATATTGAGAATGACTTGCGCGTAAATAGAATGCGGATGTCAATAAGGCATAAAGAGTCCATAAGCGCACATCGTGGTGAAAACTTTTGGTATGCACCGAGGGAAGAAGAGGGTTATTAAGTATCACTTAATGGGAAGAATTATAAGTGAAAGTCGGTGTTAAAAGGGGAATAATAAGTAGTAGATCGGTTGGAGTAAGAGGATCAGCTAGATAATTCCGTATCAAGTCGACGATGCCAGTAATAAAAGAGTTAAGTTGGTAAATTTCTTCGAGGGGTTGCCAACCTTTAGATGAGTCTAGAGTCCCTTCGAATGTGTGGAACAGGTTGTCCAGTCTGAACTAGGATGAGATCCTTGAAACCCACCTTTAATATGGGGTATCAGGAAGTAGTGGGGATAATGCTTCATTTTGAGAAGGTTGTATCACCTATAGCCCGAGGAGTAGGCACAAGGTGATTGATGACTGGTGGAGCTGTATGAAAGTATTTTTTTACTCATTGCGATCATTTCATTTCCATAACATGTATAGCTAATAAGTGAAGTGCGATATGGTAAAGGGGAGAGGATATTACCTAATAGTAGAGTTGTGTGAAAGCACACATACCTATTTATAATGGACAAGGTTCTTACAAATGTTTTGTGTAGATAAACCTTATTATCCTTCCTCTGGATGTTTAGAGGTGAGCGAATTATCAGAGTTTTGGATCAGTCAGAAGTTAGAGTCCGATGACTAAAATGGGATAACCACAACAGTCTTAGGTAGCTTTTCCCTTTTGTAAAAGTTATACCGTCGGGAATCGAGATTCGAAGAATGGACAAGATTAGTCGGATGTTCTATGGTTTCTCCCAGGATGGGAGTTTTGTGTTTAGATAAACGTGCGAGTTGATACGAAGGGAGGTGCGACCTCCTAATAATATTGAGATAATGCGGCCAATGATGTATAGGTTATTCTTATTTGAATGTTGTTTAGTAAGAACAGAAGGTGAGGTGCATTTAATGAGGTGTGACCCTAGAACCGATAAAGTGTCGAGAGTGTTCAACAAGCTTGTTGTGAAGCGGGGGCGGTAGCGATTGAGCCTTACTTTGAATTTTCCTTTAAGTACTAGAGGATACCTAATTTTTCCAGGTATGCCTTACTTTTTAAAATTTCGGGACGAAATTCCGTTATTAGGGGGGAGTATGTAATACCCCGTAATTTTATGGCTTTTAATTATGAGATTAATTAATTAAAATTGCTTTTAATTATGGTATTAATTAAATTAATTTGGGATAATTAATTTTGAAATAAATTCAGATTTAAATAACTAGTGAGACGAGAGTTAGTATTTGATTATGATGATAATGTTGAATATTACTAAGTGATTATGGTAATATGTGATTATTGAATTTATTAATATTGTTGCGAGTTATAAATACGACAATTTGGAAATTAAGTTTGGACGCGCATGTCAGTCGTGTCAGGATTCAATTTAAATGAAATTATAAGTAAATTATATTTGTATCATCTGTATGGTCATTTTGAGCATGCCAACGTGTCTGGAAGGATCGAAATAGTCCGAAATCACTAGTCGGGGATTTAGTTTGGGTCTCGGGGCATTTTTGGGCCTAACCGGCAACCCGGGAGAGTTTTAGTCATTTTCATTTTTAATGAATAGTGACCTATGAAAATTAGGTTTTATTTATCAGCCAAGCTTAGGGCCACTAGGGCCATTATCTGTCAAAACCAAAAAGTGGGCAACATGATTTAACTTACAATGATTCAGTACATATAATACCCATGATAGTTTAGAATTGGAGATTTAACTAGAAATATTATTAATCTCATGAATTAAAGAATTTAATCTTGAACATGGGTAGGTTTTGCATGTAGATGAACTTCTAATATGTAGAGACAACGAAATCATAATTCATGTGTACAAATTCACAAACTAATGTTGAGAAGTTTGATGTTCTTGCAGAAAATTCGAAGAACTAGGTTTAAAGGAATATTTATGACTTTTGATCCAATAAACTATTAATTCATGATGGTTTAATGATTCTAAAATGTTAGAGATTTTGGAAACATGTTGATTTAATGAGTATAATACTTGGTTGGGAGTTTGGGACGTTGTAATGGAGGATTTGGGGTGTAAATTTGGGGAACCCATAACTGTTTAAAGAATTTATGGGCAAACCCCTGCTTGATCGATCAATCGACTCAAGAATGCCGATCGATCGATTGGTTCGATCGATCGACCATTTGCCTTCGATAGATCGACCCCTCCTGATTTTTGAAAGCTTTCTCCTTTAAGGTTTAATGTAAATCCCAAACCTATAATGATTCTTATTGTGATTAGCATAGTATTGTGGGAATTAGTTAAGGTCAGTAGGGTCTTAGTTGATCCCGAAAAAATGGTTTACCTTATGGAATTGATTGTTATTACTTATGAGGGTCTACCGAGTGAGGTACGGTTAGAAATCGCTCGATTTGAGGTTATAATGGGAATGAATGGTGATATAAGGTTAGGAACAGTAACGGAGGGACTTTAAGGTACGGAGATAACATTAGAAATGAATAAGAGACCAAGTAACCTTTTGGGATAAGTTTAGGTACTCAAATTGATACGACGAGAGAGTTACCAACCTAAATATATATTATGTAGAGTGTTCAGAATAAACTTACTATGTATGAGACTTATAAGATGGAACGTGTGAATACCTATATTCATATATGATTACTTAGGTTGTGTGAATGCCTAGTGTATAAATTTATTACGTGTATGACATACCTACCATACTTGCTATCACGGAAGGTTGGCTTTCAAAAAAGGGCCATCTGATCTTTGTGTGCCTACGGGGGGATTTAGATTGGTACTTTAAGGACATAGGGTTGTGAATGACTTATTTTGTGAGTTGATAAGTCAGCTGACCATGGGAGCATAGGTATGTACGTGACCCATGGGTATGTGAACTATGTTCGCCCTCAATATGTGTGATTTGATTTATTAAAACGGTTCCTGAGCGATTCGGAACACGTAGTCCTTATGTATGTGATGTACTGGGATTAGATAACAGAGTATGCGTGCACCAAAACTTAGTTTAGGGGTGCCATATTTGTATATAGGTGTTGAGAATGATATACTTGTACTTGTAACTGACTCACTGTTAAATTTTGAATGCGAATAATTGTGATATTTGAATGGGATTAAAAATGTGAGAATCCATATCGTAATTGAAGTAATACTCTAATTAATATGAAGGTGAGGTTTATGCAGAATATATCAGAATAATACAAATAGACCCCTATATTATAATGTGAAGACAGGAAGTGGTACAGACTAGTTAGTTAACAACATAACTAGGATGGGTTAAAGGTATACATTAGGCATGCACATTAGTCGAGGGGTGAGGAACTCATGCGAGAGCACATAAATAACATGTATATAATATTTATTGTTTAATGTAATTAAACACTTGCTATATGTTTAAAATATTTTCACCTCGGGCTCTGACCCGTTTGATTTCATATTTATTTTCTTGTAAAACCTTTTTAGGTTCCCAGCCATAGGGACGCCAAGCATAGGAGTTCCATTACGTTGACGTGTTGTAACTACTGTGGAAGTTACGAGATCTCGGTATTATACGCCTCCACATTCTGCACTTGATTCTATTTAGGGTTACTTATTTGTTAGGGCATGTAACCCGTTTTCATTTAGAGATAGCATTCTCAGACTTTCAGTTTTATTTCAGATATTGGTTTGTTTATTCAAACTCTTATATCGGGATTTTATTTTACTCGGGTATTATTATTGGAGTGTTTACTCCAGACCTAGTTTATTTCATTGCGTTGGTTATTCATATGAGATTGTTTATGTGATTGTTTGTTGATGATGTAATTACTTGGTTAGTTGTTAACTTAATTAATAAAATTTGGCATCTCTCTTTTTAAATATTAGGTGGCTAGTAATCAATTAAATGTTTTTGACAGTGATTCTAAGACTGAACTAACTTGATATTCTGTATTAATTTCAAAAAGGAGTAGCTACCCGGTATTTAATTAGTCGGGTGTCACAATTTCTAAGTGTAGATTCTTTCTTCTAAGAAGGCTTTTGATTTTACACACATTATAAGGGTTTAAATAATAATCGTAGGTAATTTAGGATTGAAATATTCCCGGTTCTTACAAAAATATTGTCTTTAAGCAGATTTTTTCCAGTTGAAAATCTATATTGAGTGTTTTCAATTTTCATAATGAGTACATCAAAGGAAGCTAGAATTCTATTCCTCACATCCTCACATATGAATTTTTATAGAGAAAAAATGGTGAATAAAAAACTACAGAAGTCAACTTAAACCACTAAAGCACTAACTTTACCTGTTCGTCAAATTGCATTAACCCTCTAGGTGGCAAACATATACCATGTCCTTGGGATCATCCCCAGACCCTTGCATCCATCATCCACTCAATCCAAAGTTAATGACTCATTTTCTCTGAAACCAATATAATAAATCACAAAACCCAAATATTATAATCACCCTAGTAAAATTATTATGTGTTCAAACCAAAATTTTTAATTTTATTTCCCATTGATCCAAATCACAATTATTTAAAAAAAACTATTGATGTAGTAAAAAACTACATTCCCTTGGCGTGGAATTTCACTCCTCTCCATCCAACCAAAATCTCTAAAATTTTATAACGATATTCTTTATTTCACTAAGTCAGTTAATATCAAACCAATCACTGATCGTAATGAATGAACTCAACTTATTTACCACTCCTTATACATATATAAATTATTGTCTATCCAAGAATGGGGACGTCGTCCTTCAAATCTCTAGGATCTCCCGACCAAAAAATTTAGCTCAGTTACTATGACTATATTGACATCTAGATTGAGTCATTCACTTATTCATGATGTTTTTTGTTTTGATAAAAAATTTAAAAGTCAAATTCCTTCTTTGTTTTCTCAGTAGTGAAAACAACATGGTTCAATCCCCTAACTTCTCCTGGTAGATCTCCAAGATCAAGTCAACTATTTCTCAATAGTTTTTCAAGTAAACCAACATAATGCATAATTCGATGTTTTACTTTTGTTTTCCATTAAGTACAAGGTGCCATGGATCTTTAAGTGTCAATATGCAAGTCAATAAAATACATTAATCCATCAATTTTATGTTAAATGGTGAAACTTCTTCAATCATCAATGGATCATTGACCAAGTTAAATTGGAGATTCCCTGTCTTTCATATGCAGCCCCAAACCTAGTCTGATCATTGAAAAAGTAATCCAAAGTGATCTACAGACACATCTTTATCTAGATTAAAATTAAAGAAGTCACAATTACAGGATTTACCTAAGCAACTCCTACATCAAACAAAATTAGAAGAGCATAATGATAACTCTCGCACCTCTTTTGTCGGGTTGTCAAACAACCAATAACTAAAACCAAAACCCAAGTTATTTGTTTCAATATGACTAAGATCCATAGATTATGTGATAATATTTGGTCACATTCTAAGGGAAAATTTACTATTTAAAAATAGTGAAAATATGCCCCGACAACTAGCTATTTATGAATAGTATAGTCGCACAATTTTCTATTATTAGGGATCTTTTAGCTTCAGTAACACTCAATCAGTCAAACTTTACCCCGTAATAAAAGACATTTCACCCCAATTTAGGTGGGAATCCATCGGCTTTATCAAAAGTAGTCAACTTTACCTAGAGTAAAAACATGTTACTCTACTTTAGGCATAACAATCCAAGTGACAATAACTCCATTGAAGAATTCCAGTCACATCCTCAGGCAGGACTTAAATACGCACAACATTTAGTTCTTCTCTCATCTTAAAACCATTTCTTCACTTGAGATATTTGTAATCCTATTGTAAACCTCTTACTATGCATTCCAGTTCAACTTATTGTAAATTTCACTAATCTCAATTACTATTATTGTAAGTTTAATTTGAGTTATTATAATTTTTATTATAATTTCATTATTCTACTTTTATTTTTTTAGTTTTATTATTATATGCATTGCTTCCCCTTTTGGTATTAGAGCCTAGAATAATGAAACCAAAGAAATAAAACTAAAAGATGATAAAACTAAAGAAAACCTACAACTATTTGTAGAATTAGATCTAAATAATCTATTCATTTCTTAAAGGCTTTAAAGAAACCTAGTTTCTAGTTCTTAAAATTATCGTGTCTGTTTTCTTAAAATGTTTTAATGCGTACCCTCCCATAGCTATCTGCTCACGCCACGCACTTGGGACTTACTGTTTGGATCCAGACAACTCCATTTAGGTGATCTTAACAGGATAAGAATAGACATAATATAAGTAAGAATTTGAATAGGTTTTGAAAAATGACTTATATGGGAAAGAATGTGAAATATAGATGATTAGAAGAATATATAATAAATAATATTAACGATACGGATAGTCCGCTTCGGATACAAATGATCCTTGACGAACACTTGAATATTTATATCCATATTCGTTTTCCATATATTTAAAAGTGTATTTCGAATTCTCTCTTTCGAATTTTTATTCGAATAAGTAACCCCACAAAACAAATTTGAATATTAAACAAATAAAAATTTTCAAATATCCGTTACACCCCTACTAAGAGGTTGGAGGACGCAAGAAGAAATTTTTCCTATATTTTTTCTCACTTCATGTACGTAATATAATGAACCTAATAATTAATATTCAATATGTAATAATCATAGTTCTTCACTTGTTTTTTGAAAAACTAACTCTTTTCCACTTCTGATAATAAAATAGTTTTTCATTTACAAACTAATATTTTTTTGAAAATTGCTCTAATTGTATTAATTATCAGACATCATAGAAAATCCTTTAAAGTATCCAAATATTTTGGGGATAAGAAGTAATTATAAATTTTGAGAAAAATCACTTGATCATATAACGATCAATTTTGTAAGCCAACTTGGGTATTGAGTATGCACTAGTCAATAGTTTTGATTGGTAGTTATGCACCAAGAAAAAAAAAGCATATAACATTTTACTTTATGTTTGGAAGAAGATGCATTGTTATATCATATCCCATTAAATAGATATCAATTTCTGATAGATGTCTATGTTCTGAAAAAATTGGGTGAGATTTGGTCCCACTTGATCTAAACAATATTATTTTTTTAGCACGAAGAGATAAAAAAAGCCATTTCATTATCACAACAAGATATAACTATACAGTAATAATACTTAATTATGAAGGTTAGTTGAGTAGCTAACCCTGTTAGTCCATCCTTACAATTTGTCCCAATCTTTATGTTTTTTAACTAAGTGATCAATGCATAATTGCTTCTCATGTTACTCGATGTGTGTCCAATATTATATAAATTATATTTTATTACGATATATAAAATATCTGAAATTTATACAATAATTAAATATTCAGGGGTACTTGTATATATTTTAACTTATTTTTATGAAAAATTGAGCTTATATATTTAAATGTCAATATTTGAGATGTTATTTACATCTATTATTTCCCAAAATTTGTTATATATTATTTAAATTTATAGAGAAAGTGGACATTGTTTTATCTCTATCTTTAACAGTGGAAAAAAATAAATAAATATCTTCCCTCCCGAGGATTAGGTTTATGGCGGTAAACCAATTATCAATAGTGAAAGATTCACGGGATCTTATATATTATTTTATTATACTTGAATTATCATTGAAAGCTTCATATATTCTTAGACATTCATTATTAAAAGTGTGGGTACCTCGATTAAACATTTCGGCCCAGATAAGTAGCCCACTTCAATCCGGCCCAAAATATGTAGGCCACATGCATAACTAATTCGGTTATGACCCATTCAACCCCTAAAATCTCTCATGAGATATTCTAGGAGTTATGGGCTAATGTGGAGGAGTCCAACACCCCCACTCTCCGAGAAATAACATGTATATATTAAACCCTCAGCCCGGGGCAAAGGGCATGTACTTAAAAACACTCCCCTGGATTAAAGAGATATAAAATACTGGGAGCAGCACCTTGGACGCAGGCCTTCTTGCCGAACCACGTATATCTTGTGTTGTGTGTGATTGCTATTATTTCAAGTTCTTTATTTATTCTTGTGATTGCCTTTACTTATTATTTTGTGTTGAGTTTAATTATCACCACAATTGGCGTCGTCTGTAGGAAGTGTTTGTTTTCCTTTAAGAAAGCCTTCACCCATAAGAATTTGTAATGTCTAGTCATAGCAGCAATGCCCCTCAAGCAGGGGATATTTAAGAACAACCCGCCCCTCGCAGGATCAGATCTGAAGTTCGACGTTCAAATCCTAGGGCTCGTCCGAAATGGCAAGCTTCGGAGGAAAGCCAAGGACCAGCCATGTCCACACAGGTCTCCAGGATAATCGATGCCTATGAGGCCAGACTCCAAGAGAAAGAGGAGGCCACTCGCAAGAAAGAAGATGAGAATGCTCATCTCAAGAGAAGACTGGAGAAAATGGAGAGAGAACTATATCGTAGCACCAGGCAACGTCAACATCGCACCCCTATCCCTCAAGCGATCAAGTCTCGCAGCCGAGGAAGGAGTCCTAAATGTGGATCTTAAAGATTTGAGGAACACAGGTCAAATGATGACTTGCCCGAGCAACAATAACCAGCTCGCCGTTACAGGAGCCCAAGTCGAGGAAATAATGACATACGAAATTTGGTCCCGAGAGAAATGAATCAACACCCAGCGCATCGGGGTGCCAGATCAACTAGAGAGCTAGCCAGGTGAGCTATCAGGACCCAAATGAAATCCCCTTTCTCAAGGGAGATAGAAGAAAAAGAAGCCCCTAAGAAGTTCCTGATGCCCAGATTCAAGATCTATGATGGAAAGACTGATCCTATCGACCATGTTAGGCAGGACATGACCCTTTGGAACCATAAGGACGCATTAATGTGATGAATATTTCCCTCGAGCTTACACGATGTGGCCCAGAAGTGGTTCGAGAAACTCCCTTACAGATCCATCAGGAGCTTCGAGTCATTGGTAGAGCTCCTCACAGCTCTCTTTATTTCCAGCAGCTCCCATCCGAAGAGGATGGATGCCTTGTTTACAATGAAGAAAATGCCTCAGGAGAGCCTCAGAGACTATGAGAAAAGATATTGGGAGTTATTCAACGAGGTTGAGGACTGCTCGAGCATGTCGCTGTGGCATCCTTTAAGATTGGCCTACCCAACTCCTGCCTCTTACACCAGTCCCTCACTAAGAAGGAGGCCATGACTATTGATGACCTAATGGCTAATATTAAAAAATATGCCAAAGTTGAGGATGTTACCCGCCTCAGTGCAGGGGAGAATGGTTGCGCCAAGTTCTCCGGTAAGAGTAGCGATAAAGCTGATAACCAAAAGAAAGAAGCAAAAATAGGGGTAAGAGTGGCCCCAAGAGCGGGAACAAAAATGATGCTTCAAAAGCATTTCAAGCAGCGAACACTATTTTTAAAGAACCAATCTATAAAATTTTAGCAAAGATCAAGGACGAACCGTTCGTTAAGTGGCCCAGAAAGATGGGAGGAGACCCCTCAAAAAGAAACAACGCACTAAGATGTGCTTTCCATAAAGAGGGTGGGCACAAAACCAAGCACTGTAAGGCCCTCAAGTCTCACCTTAAAGAGTTTGCTCAAACTGGACATTTAAATGAATTTGTGGAGAAGAAGGCAGATAAGGTCGCTGCCAATGGAGACCCGAGGCCTGACAGCGTGCTCGAGGAGGATGTCGGCCATGATTTTGCGGTGATTTATGGGGCATCGGATCCAAAGAATATTCAAGGAAACTCAACTCGGATGGAAGTCAAAAATCTTATGATAGTAATGCAATCTTTTTAAATCGATCCAGCTAAGATGTAGGTAGGAAAGCATCGGTGAGAAGATGACGTCAACTACAGCAAACACATTGTGTTTACGGATGAAGACCTAGTGGGAGTAAGGACCCCACATCATTATGCGTTGATCATTACACTCAGGATAGCTAACTACGATGTCGATAAGTTGCTCGTCGAAAAGGGTAGCTCATCTGAAGTAATGGATCTAGACCTATTCAGAAAGTTGAAGTTAAGCATCGCCGACTTAAAGGAAGCTACCGTTCTTTTAGTTGTCTTCGCCGATAAAGTGACCATCCATTTGGGAAAGATTGTACTTCCAGTAAGGGCAGGAAATGTCTCCAAAATGATCCAATTTCTGGTGATCGACATTGACTCACCCTACCATGCCATCCTTGGCAGAGGGTGGCTACATGCGACGAAGGCCATCCCCTCTACCTACCACCAGAAATTCAAATATGTGACTGAGCGAGGAGTGATAGAGATCCATGGAGATCAGGCAATAGAGAGAAAGTGATTTATAGCAGCCATCCGCCCAAAGCCGGAGAAAAAGGTAGAGAAGGCGAAGGAGAATGTTGAAGATCAGGAAGGTTTGATACCTTCCAAATAGCAGATAAAATATGGAAGATCTGGAGTGGAGGAGACCAGGATCCTCTCCTCTAAGCGGGTCATTGAGAACCTGGAGAAAGTCACAGCCAGTGGTAACAAGAAAGATAGGATGTTCTTGATCGGAGCCTCTCTCACAGATCGAGAGAAGACGGAACTAACCATACTTTTTATGGAATAACTTGGACGTTTTTGCGTAGGAACCCTACGAGCTGCCTGGGATTGATCCCAGTGTGGTTTGTCATCGGTTTTAGGTTGACTCGGCTTTCAATCCGATCACACAAAAGCCACGATGAACTGCACTCGAGAAGGACAAGGTTGTGGAGAAAGACGTGGAGAAGCTGCTGGATGCAGGATCCATACGGAAAGTTCAATTACCTAAGTGGCTATCAAACCCAGTAGTAGTCCTAAAAAGAAATGGAAAATAGAGAGTATGTATTGACTTCATCGACCTTAATAGAGCGTGACCTAAAGACAGTTTTACTCTCCCAAAGATTGACCAGTTGGTGGACACCACAGCAGCTCATGAAATAATGAGTTTTCTAGACGCATACTCCGGGTATCACTAAATCCCTCTACATGAGCCAGATCAAGACAAGACAACATTCATCACCACCGTCGGGTTGTATTGTTACAAGGTCATGCCCTTTGGGCTCAAAAATGCAGGAGCAACCTACCAGCGGTTGGTCACCAAAATGTTTAAAGACCAAATGGGAAACACTATGGAGGTCTAAATCGATGATATGCTCGTCAAGAGCAGGCATAAAGAAGAACACCACTCAGAACTGTCAAGTACCTTTGAAATCCTCAGGAAATACCCAATAAAGCTTAACATAAGTAACTGTTCCTTCGATGTCCAGTCAGAAAAACTTCTCGGGTATTTGGTTAACAACAGAGGAATTGAAGCCAACTCAGACCAGATTAACGCCATCAATAGGGTGCATCCCCCCATACGATAAGAGACGTGTAAAAGCTCACAGTAATGCTCGCTGCCCTGAACCGATTCATCTCAAAATGATCCGAAAGGTACCAGTCGTTCTTCTAACTTTTGAAAAAAAGAAAAAATGTAGAGTGGAATGAGGATTCCTCGAAGGCGCTACAAGGACTCAAGGATTACCTCAGTACACCACTGCTGCTTGTAATCCCTCATGAGAATGACTCTCTATACCTCCACCTCGTAGTTTCTAGTCACGCTATAAGTTCTACACTGGTATGCGAAAGAGCGAGGATCCAACACCTAGTCTATTACGCGAGCAAAACTCTCTTGGACACCGAACAGCGGTACCTACCATTAGAAAAGCTTGCCTTTGCACTAGTGGTAGCCTCGAGGAAATTGAAACATTACTTCGAAGATCACTCCATCATCATCCCTACATCTCACCCCCTTAAAGTAGTTCTACAAAAAGCAGATATGTTCGGTAGACTATCAAAGTGGACAGTCGAGCTCGGGCGATTTGACATCCAGTTTCAGCCAAGGAATACAGTCAAGGGGCAAGTCCTCATCGACTTCATTGCAAAATTTATATGAGAACATACTTGCGACTAACCTCAACCTATTGGTAAAAGGGAAAACCCCTCGGCACAAGGTGTTTGGCGACTATTCGTCGACAGAGCCTCCAAATCCAAAGGGGCAGGAGTGGGCATCGTGCTGGTTACCCCTGAAGATGAAATCCTCGAGCAAGGAATCAGGCTTCGATTTGAAGCCTCCAACAATGAATCAGAGTATGAATCGCTGATAGAAGGCCTACAGAAGGCACAGGCGTTGGGGGAAAAATCAACTCCTAGTGTTCGGCCACTCATAGCTAGTATCCAACCAGATAAGTGGAGACTTTAACTCTAGGGATGAGAGAATGGCGGCATACCTCACCACAATGAAGAAATTACTGTCTAACTTCGAACAGGTCAGCGTCCTGTAACACCCCGCCTAATTAAACACCGGGTAATTAGTCATTTATTAAATTAAAAACCAGGTGAACGGTTGGTTCATTCTCAGCATCACTGTCGCAAAATAATATTTCCAATTTGAACACCCTAAATAATTAAGCTAAGTGCCAAAACCATTTAAAACCTCATTTTTGTTCCTTTATTAAATACCAATATGAAAACCTTTTTAATAATAACAGTTTGAGAGTCACATAAACAAAAGAATAACAATAACTACCCTACCATTTAAACCATCTAGATAAACCAAATCAAGTTATGAACTATAAATGAAATCATCCAGACAAGAGTTAACTCCCGAGGAGTACCGAATGCTGGAAATATCACAAATCTCTGACAAATCCAACTGGAATAGGAAATCGGGCGACACATGCCCTAACTATGAAGATCTAAAGTAGGAACTGATTCAATGACGAAGTCGTCTAAAGCAAGGGCCTGCAACTCCCACATAAGCTGCAGCACATCCAGTCCAAAGAACCTAAGCATGACGCCCCTGTGGCTGGGCACCTGTAATACATACATATATATACAGGAGAGAAAGAAATGATAGAAAACGGGTCAAGGCCCGAGTGTAAAACAGTTTTAAAAATAGTTTAGAAAGTATTTAAAATGCTTACCGGCTAATATCACAACCATGTTAGTATGCGACACTCTCTTAAGAATCCTCACATCTCATCTAGTGTGCACCCCTAACGTACCGCTAGGAAATCCTAGTTATAGTTCCCACGCTAACTAGATTAACCACATGTATCCATTCTTTATAGCCCAAATTAGTCCCACATATTAACCTTATAATACATATAATGATGTTATAAACATATATATATCCATTTAGATTCAACATGGATAAGTCCTTTATTAATTCAATTCAACTAAGTGTTTTCATACATAACTATCTTACATTTCTACTTTAGCCACATAGTAGATATCATCACATGTATATATATATATATATATATATATATATATATATATATATATATATATATATATATATATATATATATATATATATATATATATATATATATATATATATATATATATATATATATTCACTATTTTATATATATACTATACTGCACCCCGAGACACAGCTACGGTGCTGCATTAATCTACTATCTTGTCCCAATACATCACGTCACTGTATAGGGGACTATAGGTTCGGTAAAGATTCCTTGAAAAACAAATATCAAATCACAATTAATTGGAGGCAAACATAGTTCTCATATCCATGGGTCACGCACATACCTACGTTCCCATAGTCAGCAGACTTATCAACTCACCGATAAGTCTTTCATAGTCCTATGTTCTCGAGCGACAAATAAAAAATCCCATGGATTCATCAGGATATGACTATCCTCACGCGCAAACCTCCCGTCGATAGCAAGTAAGCTAGGTATGTCATACACAGATACATAATATATGCACATTCACAAAGTCATATATATAAATATTTATATTTTTCAAATTAGGTTCGCCCACGACCCATAATTGTTATTCTCCATTCTCAACACAAATTTTACTCAATTATTTCTCATAACGGATTCGTCTCTTTTATTCTCATTTATTATTTACTTCATTCTTACTTCTCATCTCTTGAAGTATTCTTTCTCACTAAGTATACCTTCTATTCTAAATCTTTCATGAGTCTCAATCTTTTAGTAAACATACGCACAATTTCCAATGTATAAATAACTCCCTGTTAATCCAAAATTTCATCTCATATTAATTTCACTCAACGGAGTCTACTTAGACCCTATTGGTCATCTTCATAACCCTTTATACTCGATCAATGATAATCAAGGGTTCCTAAGCATTTTCACTGGACTAAACAAAAAGGGGAAAAATATGCAGTTTTACAGGAGGGGTCGATCGATCTAGGAAAGGGGGTCGATCGATTGATGTTCTTGAGTCGATCGATCGATCAAGCAGTTCTTGCCCAGTTTTCTGCAATATTCAACCTACGGGTTCAACCATTTTAACCCCAACAAACCTCTATAATTTCATCCCAAACTCCCATCAAAGTAATCCAAGTGTATAAGCAATGTACATAAACAAGTTCTAACGTAAAGACATCAATAAATCCTCAACGAATCAATCAAAAAGAGGTTTAATCTCAAATCTCTTTATAAAACCAAGTTTTGCATGAATAATCACCACCCTCTATTTTAATCAAGATTTTCTTCCCAAATATCATAATAAATTCATGGGTAATCCTCTACATATGATCACGATTTTAGACTAAATGGGTTCTCCCTACAACACATATAAATTCTCTTCCAAAATATATAATTTTTTCATTAAAACATATGATTTTCATTCCTAGACTAACATGGAAGGTATATTAACTTGGAATTTATCAAGATAGATACTTGCCTGGGATTCAAGGATATGATTTGTTGATGAAAAATATATGGTTGCGTTCCTCGCGTGCGATCTACGTTTTGATGGTGGTGGCGATCTCTTCACCTTCTTCTCTAATCACTTCACCTTCTTCTCTAAAGGTTGGCTTAGGCTTTGTGTTTGTTAACCCCAAGAGACAACTCTAAATGGCTAATAAATACTAAGAAAATTCGTGTGTTTAATTACCCAAAAATACAAAATGTCTAAAATACCCTCCTAGGTTGTCAATTAGGCCTAAAAATGCCCCGAAAGCCAAACTAAACCCCCGGGTACACTTTTATGACTATCTCGACCCTTACGGACACTTTGGCGCAATCAAAACGACTATACGGATGACTTATAATTTATTCACTTTAATAATAATAATTTAGTTCTGACACGACACAGGCGCGTCCCGAATTAAATTTCCATAATTACCATTTTATTCAGTTGTGAATATTTTAATAAAATCAATCTCATATATTACTTTACTCATCTAGTAATATTCAACAAATTTTCAATAATTACTAACTCACATCATGATAGTAAATATTAAAAAAATAATTTTCGGATTAATATTAAATTAATACCTCAAATTAAATTTAATAAATCCCCAATTTTAAAATCCATAAAAATACGGGGTATTACACGTCCAATAGTTTTCTAGGGGAGAAAATAGCCATGCTAACGCCCCAGCGGCCTTGAGCTCAGCGATCAATTCTGAATCAAAGAGAACAATTCTGATTGACTTCCTTGCCCAGCCAAGCATTACTCAGATCGAGAAACTACCAAACATAGGTCATGTTCTCCAGATTGAATCAGCCCCCAGTTGGATGGACCCCTTAAGGGATTATTTGAAAGATGGTTCCCTACCAGACGATAAGAGATTCGCTCATCAGATAAGAGTCAAAGATGCTCGCTTTCACTTATCTCCTGAGGGAAAACTGTATAAGAGATCTTTCACCAGTCCTTACCTCCAATGTGTTCACCCGAAGGACGTCGAGCAAGTTCTGCACGAGCTCCACGAGGGAATCTGTGGGAGTCATATTGGGGGTAGGTCGCTAGATTTTCGAGCAATGAAGGAAGGCTAGTGGTGGCCGTACATACAGAAGGATTCTGGGATATATGATCGCAAGTGCGAAAAATGTCAACTTCACACTCCTATAGTTCACTAACCAGACAGTGACCTAAAGTCACTTACTAGCCCATGGACTTTTGCCCAATGAGGAATGGACATCGTAGGCCCTCTTCCTACCACTGTCGGTAATCGCAAGTAATTGTTGGTCGCGACAGACTACTTCACTAAATGGATAGAGCCCGAGCCGTTGGCAAACATTAGAGACGCGAATATGATACGATTCATATGGAAGAACATTATCACCCGCTTCGGGATCCCCAGGACCATCAACACTGATAACGGAACCCAATTAGAAAGTGTCCTCTTCCAGGGTTTTTATAACGACCACGGGATCAGGCACCATTTTAGCTCGGTGGCATACCCTCAGAGCAACGGACAAGCTGAAGCTTTCAACAAAATATTGATTAATTGATTGATGAAGCGATTAGAGCGAGCTAATGGGGCATGGGTGGACGAGCTTCTTGAAGGGCTTACCATACTACCCCATGGCGAGCAATCGGGGAAACACCATTCTCACAGACATATGGTACGGAGGCAATCATTCCCTTGGAAGCTGGCCTCCCTACCATGAGGTCCTTCCTAGTCGACCAAGGCCAAAATGATGCAGCATTGCTCACTGAACTTGACCTAGCTGAGGAACGAAGAGAGTTGTCTCTAGTGAAACTAGCAGATTATCAGCAACAGCTAGCAAAGCACTACAACAAGAAGGTCAATCTGAGAGAATTCCAAGTTGGGGACTATGTCCTAAGGAAAGTTCTTGGCAGCAGAGTAAAACCATCAGATGGCAAGCTAGGACCAAACTGGGAGGGACCATTCAAGGTGATAACGGATAACCTACAAGGAGCCTATCACTTAGAAACGCTAGAGGGAAGGGAGATACCTCGAGCTTGGAATGCAACCAATTTAAAGAAATTCTACTTCTAGTTTTCTATGTTGATCTTTTAACCTAATGTTGAAATTTGCAATTCATTTCTGATCAATAAAAAATTATTTGGCACTGGCATTCTATGAAGTGTTGATTTTTTTTCTCACAAATACTTTATAATTTATGCACATTTTCTCTTCTTAACATATAAAACCAGGGTATTACCCTCCTCAGGTTTTTGTCATGAAACACGAATAACCTCCTAGCATTGCCCCTGGCAATATATGAAGCCCTACAGGGGACCCTTAGGCAGCTCAGCCAACTCAGGTTGGTCGCCAAACAATGTTAGGCTCAAAAAACCTGCTCGGATAGAACATCCAACACCAGGTGTGTCCTCGCCATTGCCACACTTAGGCCTACGGGAGTGCAACGACACAACCTAAAAGGTAAAGTGAGGCAGAATGGTATCTTATAAGCATACTAGACTGGGGGAATACTCACTCAAAAAAATAACTCTGCCTATATCAAATCTAGTCGGCTAAGAAGAGTTAAAGATAGTCGAACAAGAAATCAATGAATTAAAAAATACACAACACATGTTTAGTCGACAAATCTCCCAAAACATAATTATTTTATTACATCATTACATATATAAAGAGTTACATGTGCTGAATAAAATAAATCCTAATGAGGACTAGGTCTCCGAGAAAGATAGTCAGCCACTTACGCTCTTCGGTCGTCATCTGGGTGAGAAGATAATTCCTCCTCGACTTCATTTGAATTTGATTCCAATAGCTGCCTGGGGATAGCATCTATGGGGACGCACTGATCATCCCTCTTGAATGGGTTAGGCATCAAAGTTGAGGGGGATATCCCATGACGATACCAGAGGACAGGGTTATTAGGGACCTACAACTCCCTTAGGGCACTCAACCATACCCTAATAAAGGATAACTCTTCAACTTCCCCCAACTTTGTCGGAGCATCGATCCAACCCTGATAGTAACCATCAGCCCACACTCGTCGAGGACCTTTTCTTGAACAGATGCCTCAGCAAGGTAACATCTCTTTGAAGACCAGTAGCTATCACATATACCCGATGAACATCACCTCGAAGCTAGGGAATCTCCTTAGATGAACCTCTATCATTAGTACCATCTCGCGGCCTAGTCAAAGAAGAGGAACCACGTATAACTAGAGGAGCAATGCTAGGCCCATTCTCCCTGAGTTACGGGACTTCTCTCCTCAGAGCATCGTTCTCTTGCTGAAGTACCTCTCCAACCTAATTAACCTCAGAGGCATCTAGGACATTAGCCTTCAGAGCATCCACCTCTTCTTGGACAGAAGTTCCGATTTCCTCCATCTCTTGGAGCCTATCCTTCAGCTTGGCAACGAGCTGTAACTCGTCCTTATACTCTCGATTCCTTGATCGATGAGACTTGAAGATCCTTACAAAGGCTCTGCGAACTTGATTTCTCGCATCAGGTCCAAGAATTTTTCCTAACTGAGAGGTAGCAAGAATATAATCCTCAGCATCGATGAGATACAAACCATATAAGCATTAAAAAAGAAAATAAATCAGTACGCGGAAGGGAACTAAATTTCATTTCATTTAAAGAAGGTTCAGAGTACATCAGCGAATAGAAAGAGTAACTGAAATACAAAAAATACAAAGAGCTCCCTAAAGAAGACTAGCTGGAAACCTCAGTCTACTCTGAGGTTACTGGTTATTTCCCCTTATCTACAACAGCTCCAGTCACACCTCCTTCAGACGGAGCAATCGCCATCCCCTGGACAAGGGGAGCATCAGCAACGATGGTCAGAATAGTAGGGGCATCTTCATTGGAAATAGGGAGAGGCACCTCATCTATAATAGGCTTGAGACAAGTGTCTTGATCGTCAAAGAGGGTGGAATTAATATCCACCTCGGTAACAAGTAAGGCCTTATCCCAACCCTTCTTAAAGTTAAGACGACCAATATAATCAATCTGGGCCTCAACATCTTTGTACGCTGTGACCCATCCAGTGTTGTACGATCTCTCTTTGAGGTTGGCTTCCCAGTAAGCACCTTCTTCTCCTCTGCCATAGCTAGCTTGCTCGCGTAGACCAAGTCATAGGACTGCCTCAACTCTCGAGCTCCTTGGTCGTCACCTTTTTTGCTTTGTTGGCCTGGGCCAAGGCAAGGTCAGAAGACTTTTAAGAAGAACTGGCAATCTTTAAGTTGGCCTCCAGTTCGGTATTTTTTTTATCTAGCTAGACGTTCTTCCTCGCCAGCTCATCGCGGCTGCGATAGAGGACAGTGAAATCAGACACAAACTATAGAGAAAAGGAAAATATCAGCAGAGAAAGTATTGAAAGAAGCATTGCAAGAGAAAAGAAGTGAAAATAGGCTTACCAAGGCTAGCCCCTAACTCGCCTTCAGGTAAAACTGGTTTGTCCCTATATTTATTGACCTTTGGCGATCAGTTGGCAGCACTACCCTCTCAAGCACTACCGGAGCTAACTAAGGGGTAAGATCAATAGAAGAGCCCTCAGCCAGAGCAGACATGAGCACCAGAGATTGCCTCGCCTTTATCCTCACCTCTTCTCTTCTTCCCTCTCCTTCTTCTCCCTCTCCATCCTCTTTATCTCTTCCACCTTCTTATTCTCCTCTTCCTTCTTCCTCTCCCTTTTTCTCGTCAGTTCCTCCTATTTCTTCTTCTTCTTCTCCTACTCATGAGAAATAGTCTAGGAGCCAGTGGCGGCATCCCCTCTCCCAGATTTCTTCTTCTTCGATTAACGATAAATAAGGACGTTGTCTTCATCATTATCTCTGATCATATTCTTTCTAAGAGGAGCCATGTCTTCCTCACTGGAGCTACTTGAATCCTCTGAAGACTCTTGAGCCTCTAAACCCTCCTCCGAGCTAGAAATTTCTTCGCTTCTTGAGCTCTCCTCACTGTAATCACCTTCAGCACCACCCCTTTTAGCGCACTTGGTCTCTTCACACGAGATGCTTTCCTCCTCATCCAAATGGATTGGGTCATCAACAACCTCTTCTGTGATATCTAGCTGAGGAATGCTATCCACAGGTCGTGTGATGAAACTGGACCCAATGTTCTTGTATTCCAGAAGAAATGCAGTTAATCAAGGATGATTACCGTCAGCTAAGAGTTCCCTAATTTTCCAAGCCTTAACCAGCTCAGCAGCTCGAATCTCGTGAAAAGCGGGTTCTGAGTTATTTAACTTCGCTTAAAAAATAATGAGAGAAAGATATGAGGAAGACCATACACTAACAAAGAATCAATGAGCAGAATAAGAACTATGCCTACCTATATATTCCTCCCCATAAAAGGGAATCACGTGTCTCCCAGACCTCGACCCTTTAATATGGGGAGGGAACTGCCAGTTTTTGGAAATAAACTCCTCATGCCAGTAGTCCTTGTGGGAATCAGGTAGATTTACTACCAATACCCTATCATGACTCCTAGATTTGAGGTAAAGAAGACCAGAGCTTGTTAGAGAAAAAGAATAGCATTAGCAAATTTCAGCAGGCCCAAGATTGGTTCCATGGAGCTGATTAATTTTATGCACGCCATTGATAATTTTCTAAACATTTGGCAAGCGCTGAGCAGGAACTACATAGAAGTAACTAAAAAAGTGCAACAATAAGCTATTTTGGGGAAAAGTAAGACCCCCTAGGATAAAAAGAGAACATGTATCCAGTGACCGTCCTTAATGTCCCTGACATTACGAGGAACAAGGTCACATTCGATGTCTACCCAGATTGGAATATTATAGAACTTCCTAAACTCAGTTATCGACCTATTGCCTATTTTCGTCATCAAAAAGGAGAAACCCTAATATCGAATATGAATAAATTCCAACAAAAAAAGGAGTGTGAAGAACTTACGAAGTAAGAATCAGCTTGAGACAATGAAAAGCCGCAAGCAGGGAAGATGAGAAGATAAGGAAGAATCTTGAAGATGGAAGACGAGACCTAGAAGTAAGAAAGCAACAGTGAGAGTTGTAGAAATCTAGAGATCGCAAAGAAATTTGAAGCGACTTCAGGGAATGACCTCTCCAAGCTGTTTTAAACCTTGCTAACCATAACGCACAAGGAACGAAGCAATCTGCCGCCTAAATCGATTCAAGAAAGACGCTTTAGTCCCAAAATGTCATGTGATTCACAAAAATGCCACTAAGTCTATTATTTAAAATTATTGAGCCCAAATTGTGACCCAAAAATTTTAAGGGCAATTGTGGGTACCTCGATTAAACATTCCGGCCCAGATAAGTAGCCCGCTTCAGTTCGGCCCAAAGTCTGTAGGCCACATGGATAACTAATTCGGTTATGACCCATTCAACCCCTAATATCTCTCACGAGATATTCTAGGAATTATGGGCTAAAGTGGAGTATTCCAACACCCCCACTCTCTGAGAAACAACATGTATATATTAAACGCTCAACCCGGGGAAAAGGGCATGTAATTGAAAACACTCCCCTGGAGTAAAGAGATATAAAACACTGAGAGCACAACCATGGACGTAGGCCATCTTGCCGAACCACTTATATCTTGTGTTGTGTGTGATTGCTATTATTTCAAGTTCTTTATTTATTCTCGTGATTGCCTTTACTTATTCTTTTGTGTTGAGTTTAATTGTCACCACAAAAAGTGTGGAGATTTTTCTATGATTTGGACACAATGTAATAATGGTAGTATTTGAGAGTTGTGTCATGTTTTTTTCAAATGAGGGTAGTATTATTTTTTTCATGAATAAATGAGTTACTTCCATCTCTTAGTGAGAAATAATACATAAAAGAACATTTAAAATGAAAAACTAAGTATATATACATGTATGCGTGCCTGTATAATATATTAAAAACTATAACCAAAATTAGTAATAACAGAAGTTCATATGTTTTCTTCAAATTTTTGACTTAGACGATGGAGATTAATTTTTTTTTTTGAGGGGGGAGGGGGGTTATTATAAATATTAAATGCAGTTCATACGTATGTGTCATAATATATTACATAAAAAGTAAATAAAAAATTCCAACCAAATTTGTTGCAGATGCTATTCGTAATGATGAGATTGGCTAAAATAATTTTATCAAAAAATTCAAGTGGAAATGAGTGAATGATAATACAAATTATCAATGATGGGAAATTCACATATATTTTTTTAGGAAGATGATATTAATCCCCAATTTATTATGGATAGGAGAAAAATCCTCTCCTAAGTGGCTTTACAAAACACTTTATAATACTAGGGATACTTAACTTCTCTAAATTAAAGAAACATTTAGTCAAATGAGGCAAACCATAAAAAGAATAGAAAAGTGAAGATTCTTTTGAAGATGAAGCTAAACTAGCTAAATAATCATCTACACTATTGCACTGCCTCCAAAGATGATTAATCTAGCATTGACTTGTGTTCATCATGTTCACTATCTCCTTAATAAGGCCCTTAGCTTGCCAAGGAGGTTTCTAGAGTTCTCTTATTACATATATACAACTTGATATTTTACTCATTTTCTAGTTGAATCTTATAATGCAATTATTTTTAGTTAATCTACTCAGTAAGTAAATCCTTTGACCAAATAAAATTAAAAAGTAAACTTAACGCTTAGCAATTTTATTCACTTAATATATTTTTATATTTCATATCTTATTTATTATTAGAGAGATGAAAATATAGAATTAATTATAAGGTTTTGTTCAAATGTCCCTTTATCTCTTCCACCCTAGCAAAAAACAAGAAATATATGTTGTGAACTTGTTAAAAATAACTGTAATCATCATGTGTGAAGAGATAAAAATAAATGATAAAACGAGAGAAAATAATGAATTAGTCAGAACTCAGACATGGAAGTACTCTAGGTCAACAGGAATATGAGAAGGTATCTTAAGTAGGATATGCAACACGATTTACAATAACGCTTTATGATTTACTCCCTTTTGTTATAAATTAGGATTAATTTCACATTTCCCCTAGACTTAATCCTTTTTTTCTCTTTGCCATCCGAGCTTTTACTTTCGGCATTTAACCACCCTGAACATTTTAAACGACTACAAGTAACCCCTACCGTTAACACCATTAATTTTTTGATGAAAAAGTGGGTCATGTACATGGCATGTGACTTTTTTAAGGGGTATTTTGGTATCTAACCTCATATCCTAAATAAAGAAAAACTAAAAAACAGTCTTCTCTCTCTCTCTCTCTCTCTCTCTCTCTCTCTCTCTCTCTCTCTCTCACACACACACACACACACACACACACACACATGTGGCAACCATGGAAACGTGGCTACCCCCCCCCTCCCTCCATCGATGGCTACTCCCACCCCTCCACCAGCCCTCGCCCTCCTCTCTCTTCACATACACACACACACGATGGGTTTTGAAGCTACGTATGTGTTTCTTGGATTTTTTATTTTCTTGTTTTGATGAGAATGGAAATGGTTATTGAAGTTAAGACTTTTTTTAAAATGGATTGAATGGGTATTTTGGAAGGGAAAAGAGTGGCATTGGAACATAATGAATTTTTTGTGAAATTTTGTTGGAATCTTATTTCTATTTTTTGTGTTGAAAATCTCTTTTTATTTGCTGAAAATCAAGTTCTTTTTTGTTTTTTCTATTGGAAATTTTTTCTCCGAAAGTCATTTTTTTCACTGAAATCAGTTATTCATGCTTGTTGATGGCTAAAAATGGACTAACTCCAAAATTATAAGCAGGGATAAAAATAAGATAAGCAACTCAAACCACACACACACACAAGATAAGGTTTTAAGAGTGGTTCAACTGTAAAATAGCCTACGTCCATTGTTGGTTTTTATTCAGTAGGGTTTACAATAGCTCAGTATGGTGTGCATATGAGTGATTCGAGTTGTCCCTTGAACTAAGGGAGAAGTTTGTATTTATAATGGTGCAAAACCCTAGATATGGAGAACTTTTATATTTTCAGGCGTTTACATATGTGTACAATAAATGAAACTCTTGGAATTCAGTGTTGGTTGGCATCCCATTTGAGCAGCTATTAGTATTCCTGTTGATTGACCTTCTAAATTTGGTTGGCATTTCGGCTGACTAAGTGTCTCTGCAACCGATCAATGTGGCTGGCCGGCCATGTAGGAGGAAAGTTGTACATTCATCATTAGTCCATGTTAGAGTGTAATTTTTACATACAACAAAAGTCCACAATGCTCCATGATTAATGAATGAGTGAATGTATGAAGTATTAATCCTAGGAAGTTACTCACCGTACATTTTTTTAGTGCTTGGTCGGCAGCCAAATCCCCATACTTGTAAAAAATTTCACTGGTGGAACTGTTTGATGATGGAATTTTTGTAAATAATTCAAACCTTTTTGAACCGCCAAAGGACACATTCGTCTTTTGAAGCTTTGAGAAGCGTGTATCCAGTGTTATCTATACATTTCATTCAGTTAATCATTTCATTCCCATTTATCGAGGCAACTGATAAATAGGTATGAAATTTACCTCCTTTCTTCTTACCTCAAACTTTCTGAACTTTTAACACTTTCTTTACCTTCAAGAATTTTTCTGTACGATCATTTACTGCCATTTTCTCTTCATTTTTTTCCATCGTCTTTTATCCCCTTTAATCCTTATTTTCCATTTTCTCTGTTTTATCTCTTTTTTTGTATTTCCACCATAGTTCACATTGTAGATGAGAGCTCGTTAGATGAGCTTAGAGAAAAAGGAAAATTTTAGGTTGGGTAGATTTAGAGATATCCACGGGTCCTGTAGATGTTTATTCTCTCCCTGAGGGTCACTAGATCCCCACTTTATTTATAGCTGAATGTGGCATCACCTTTCCATCAAATCCCATTTTCCCCAATTTTACCAATATTTTGATGTAGTTCCTGCCAGAGTAGTGCCCAACTTTTGGAGGGTTGTGAATGGGGTACATAGGTTCAATGAACTTTATGGGACCCATATTGGGGTTTTAAAGTTGATGTTCTGTGATAAGTGGGTCACTATTGGATAAAGTACATACTACTTAAAGACTAGGCAAGCTAATATGGCTTTAGTAGTGAATTTACCAGACTCAAATAAGGATTCTTGAGAGTATGGTTTTGTTGTCAAGAACTAACAACATGCTCCCCTCCCTACTAGAGTGGCTTATACTGGTCCCAGATGTCCTCAATCATGACATTGCATAGGTTGTAACTCCATTGATTATTTTTCCCCGTTTATTATGCATTTCTGATGTTTGCCGACTAACGTTGTTGTTTCTTTTTTATGCAGAGGAAAGAAAGAAGAGGTGCCCCAAGGAAGGGGAAATCAATATTAATGATCTTAAGTTCCTGTGGGGGTTAAACCAGAATATTGGAGAGGAACATACCAGGTTTTCTTTATTATTGTTGGAATATAAAAGTTCCATCACTTCTTTTGTTGCTCGACCTACACTTGTTCTACCCTAAGTTACTATCAATCTTAAGGAGGATCCTCTACTAACTTCGCCAGTCACTGAATCAGTCAATGCTGAATTCATCCCAGGAGGAAATTCTTACTCATTTGAGTGTATTAACCTTTTTAAGATTCCCTTTCTCTGTCTATAGACATGACCAAGAGGAACATGCCCAACTTGATGGGTATACCATTAAAAGCTGCTGATGCTGGTAAGAAACCAGCTGAAAAGAAGTCCCAAGCCAGTGACAAGAGACCTTTTGGTGCTGATGAGAGTCAGATTGTTGAGCCTCAACTAAAGAGGTTGATAAGAGGTTTGACAGATTATCCAAAACATGCCCAGAAAACATCAACCCACCAGCAAGTTTTGGATGCTAAGAAGATTGTCGACCAATAATAATTGGTAAGAAAAATTTAGGTTGACCTTGACTTTAGGTCAACCTCTATTGTTATTAACCCTGGATTTACTAAGGGGTTGATTAAATCTCGTACACTTGCTACTAATAGAGTTGCGTCATCCCCCATACCCAGGTCTAGGATGACTAAAAGATCTTGCCATAACTTGGCACGGATAATTATCTCACTTTTTTGCTCTTTTTTCATATTGGTGAACTCTTTCTGATATATTGTGTTTTATTATTCATACAATTTTTATTGACTTTAACTAAATGATAGAGAAGCAAGACAAACTTATGAATTCTCCAGGTGAAGTGGAAGAGGCCTTTGATGGTTTAACACAATCGCTAGAGGCTTCCAGATAAGCTTTGGAGACAAAGCAAAAATCCTGGGAAGAAGAGCTGCGAAAGTATAATGATAGGTCCACTACATCTGAAAGAAAGATAAAGGCTACTAAAGACAAGTCCCAATATGACGAGAAGAAACTCGATGATGATAAGAGTTGGGCTAAGGCACTCAAGGACAAACTTGCAGAAGTCACCATTCAAGCCCAAACTGCTAAAGATAAAGTGACGTCTTTGAAGGCCAAATGCAAAGTTGTCTTTGATAAAGGTTGGGAGAAGGCCATTTTTCTGCATCTACTCAGATTGAGTATGCCAAAAAAATATCCTTCAAGTAAGGGTGGACTGAATCCCTAAAGTTGGTCGGTACAAAAGAAACTTCTTAACTCTTCCAAAGGCATGTCCCTAGTACTCCTTCTAATCTGGACGAGGAGTTTGATGATGAGGAAGGGTCTCGAGAATCTTATGTGATGCCTCTTAAGTCTTCACTGGTGCCCAATTCTACTGCCAACCAATATACTGCCTGTCAGGACCAGGCTAATGACAAGGAGAAGGTCTATCTCCTTTTCAACAAGTTTACTTTTTGTTTTTCTTTTTTGATGATCTATCAGTTCTTGTGATTCAATTATTAATCAATGAAAGAATAAATTTTCTTGCCTCCATTATTTGTGTATTTTAATGATCTTTACTTCTTGCTAGTTTTCTATTTCTTCTATTTTTCTATTTCTATAGATTTTCCCTATAAACTCATATATTTGTAACTTTACAATTTGATGCTAGGAAGAAGGCCATAATTTTTTTTGAATCTAACTTGCTCAAACGAAGTAGAAACCTTCTAGAAGTTGTTCATGTTCCCATATCTGAAGAAGAATTAACTGGAATACTCGGTCCAGATGCATCCGACAAAGTTAAGGAGTCATATATTCATCTTCATTACTTATTGGATAGGGTTGTTTCTAATAACATTGCATATTATGAAATGATTGAGCAACTGCAAGAAGATCACAAAGTGTCCCTGGATTTTCTTCACTCTGCTTATAAAACTAAGAATAAAGCATTAAGGGAAGGCTGGGGTTTTGATAAGAAGTTGAATGACATTATTTCTGCTCTGAACAAGAAGGAAGTGTCTTTCAAATAAAATTTGGATAGTGCCCGATCAATTTATGCGATGCTGGAGAAGGAAAATAATTCCCTAAGGGATGAACTAGATAGCCTAAAGAGATCAACTGTTATGGGTCCAGATAAAGGTGCTTCCTTTTTTTAGACTAAAAATACAAGATTGTTGAAGGAGTTGGAAGAATTGCAGAAGAAAAATACCAAACCTGAGCAAACTTCTAGGCAAAGAATAGTTGTTCGACCCACTATTGATGAAAATATAACTAAGAAAAATATTGCCCATCAAGATGCCCAGTTAAAAGCCAAAGGTATTGTTATTATCGACCAATATGCCCAGTTGACAGACAAAGATATTATTATTGCTGACCAAGCTGCCCAGCTGAAATCCAAAGATGATGTCCTTAAGAAACTTCAAAATCAAGTGGATAGGTTAACATTTCACGTTTACAAACAGCTCAGGGAAGTTTAGATGGAGGGTTACAATGAGGCCTCCGCCCATATGCATGATCATCTTTCTCAAAGTAATCATGAAGGATGTAAATGGGGGTGGACCAACTTGCTAATTTTTTTAAATTATGATCAAAACATTGACTTGAGACACTGGAATGACCCAGGTCTCTTGGATTGTGACAAGCCTCCTTTCAAATTGGACACGAAATGGATTCCTCCCAATGCTATTCCCTAATGCCTGATAAGTAAATATTTAGGGGATTATGGCCTTCATAATGAGTGTGAGATAGTTCGTCCTCCTCATTTTCTTGATAAGCCGAGAAGAAGCAATAGGTATATGTTAAGGGATTTCAACACAATCAATTCTCCATATACCCTTGATGATCCTCCTACCGGGATGGATAAGGCATAGGGAAAGCGTCTAGCAGAATAAACTTATACTTCTTATTCTGTATTTTGACCAATTATTGCTCTTTGTAACACATTTTGATCTATGGAATGAAGTCATTTTTATTGAGTTCTCTTTATTTAATCTTATGGTTGTTATTAATCTTTTTGCCGACTAGGTAACCTGTACAATGATCATTTAATCGGCTAATAAACTAAGTAACCTTCTCAAATATTTAATATCTGATTCATATTTGAATCATGTATACGGCCTTAGATTTTACTAATGCACTTAGATAAAAGTGTAAATAGTTCTATTATACTACGTTGTAGCATTAGTTATCAGTGGCGACCAAGTGTATCAGGAATGTATAATTATTCCGGTATTTTAACCTGGTCGGGTAAAACCTCTAATTATAAAATTTTACTGACTTTTTGTTCGTGAATTGACCAGGAGAAATCATACATGAAGTTTAACTTTTATAAAGTTGGAAAATTTTGGAAAAGTTTGAGCCAAGTTATTCAGCGAGGAACTTTTTGAGAACTTTTCTGAAGTTGAAACAAGTTTGGAAAAGTTTGAACCATGCATCTTTCGGTGAGGAACTTTTTAAAGACTTTTCTAATGTTGGAAAAGTTTGGAAAAATTTGAACCGTGGACCTTTAATCAAGGAACTTTTCTAAGACTTTTCTGAAGTTGGAAAAGTTTGAATTAACATTTCTTATTAATTCTTATTAAGGTATAACCACAATACTCCGAAAACAAAGCACAAAAAAGAATGGATAATGAATAAAACATGACATTTCATTAACTTGAATAAGAAATTACATTAAGGACGGAATTTTCAAAATTGAATTACTAATAATACTTGGGCAGATGGTTTGCGTTATAAGGATTCTTGAATTCTTCTCCCTCTAGAGTTTCCAAGTGATCAGTTCCTGGTCGGATAATTATTGTAATACGGTATGGACCATGTCAATTATGCTCCATCTTATTGCTCTTTTGGATTACATTCTTGAGTACCAAATCTCCATGCTTCAGGTTGGTCGGCTTGACCCTTCGATTATAAAACCTTATAGTCCTTATCGAACTGCAGTGGATCAAGAGGCAAAGGATGCCGAAGAAGCTTTGTGTCTGGTCAAACGTAAACGTGAGAGACTCCTTATCGAACGTACACAAGTGCAAACGAGACTGAAGGTTTCTATTAATGCCCAACGGTCTTTCACAGCAGCTTCTTCGGGCCTTCCTGGAGATTTTTTCTCTTCATTCGATTTATCGTTTCTTTTAGAATAGTTGCCTCTTGTATACAGATCCTCTACTTTCTTTTATCTATGTAATTTTTTTTTTGTCGATATCTCCCAAAACAAATTTTGTAATGCTCTATTGTTTATGAATGAAGAATATATACTTTTCAATCCTTTCGTGTGTTGTGACTATTGTTGTATGCTATAGAGTTCTATATTTCTGCAGTTCTTTCATTATGTTCAAATTGCAACCCAAAACTTGTATGTTTATAACAATAGCCACTCATAAAATCGATTCGAACTTGATTGTTTACACGTGATAAACCTTCAGCCATTTATTGTTAATCTTAAATGTCTTATCTTCCTCTAGTTTTGAAATTAAACAATAACCTGAGCGAGCTATGGGCTTACCATTCTACCCCATGGCGAGCAATCGGGGAAACACCATTCTCACAGACATATGGTACGGAGGCCATCATTCCCTTGGAAGCTGGCCTCCCTACCATGAGGTCCTTCCTAGTCGACCAAGGCCAAAATGATGCAGCATTGCTCACTGAACTTGACCTAGCTGAGGAACGAAGAGAGTTGTCTCTAGTGAAACTAGCAGATTATCAGCAACAGCTAGCAAAGCACTACAACAAGAAGGTCAATCCGAGAGAATTCCAAGTTGGGGACTATGTCCTAAGGAAAGTTCTTGGCAGCAGAGTAAAACCATCAGATGGCAAGCTAGGACCAAACTGGGAGGGACCATTCAAGGTGATAACGGATAACCTACAAGGAGCCTATCACTTAGAAACGCTAGAGGGCAGGGAGATACCTCGAGCTTGGAATGCAACCAATTTAAAGAAATTCTACTTCTAGTTTTCTATGTTGATCTTTTAACCTAATGTTGAAATTTGCAATTCATTTCTGATCAATAAAAAATTATTTGGCACTGGCATTCTATGAAGTGTTGATTTTTTTTCTCACAAATACTTTATAATTTATGCACATTTTCTCTTCTTAACATATAAAACCAGGGTATTACCCTCCTCAGGTTTTTGTCATGAAACACGAATAACCTCCTAGCATTGCCCCTAGCAATATATGAAGCCCTACAGGGGACCCTTAGGCAGCTCAGCCAACTCAGGTTGGTCGCCAAACAATGTTAGGCTCAAAAAACCTGCTCGGATAGAACATCCAACACCAGGTGTGTCCTCGCCATTGCCACACTTAGGCCTACGGGAGTGTGACGACACAACCTAAAAGGTAAAGTGAGGCAGAATGGTATCTTATAAGCATACTAGACTGGGGGAATACTCACTCAAAAAAATAACTCTGCCTATATCAAATCTAGTTGGCTAAGAAGAGTTAAAGATAGTCGAACAAGAAATCAATGAATTAAAAAATACACAACATATGTTTAGTCGACGAATCTCTCAAAACATAATTATTTTATTACATCATTACATATATAAAGAGTTACATGTGCTGAATAAAATAAATCCTAATGAGGACTAGGTCTCCGAGAAAGATAGTCAGCCACTTACGCTCTTCGGTCGTCATCAGGGTGAGAAGATAATTCCTCCTCGACTACATTTGAATTTGATTCCAATAGCTGCCTGGGGATAGCATCTATGGGGACGCACTGATCATCCCTCTTGAATGGGTTAGGCATCAAAGTTGAGGGGGATATCCCATGACGATAACAGAGGACAGGGTTATTAGGGACCTACAACTCCCTTAGGGCACTCTACCATACCCTAATAAAGGATAACTCTTCAACTTCCCCCAAGTTTGTCGGAGCATCGATCCAACCCTGATCGTAACCATCAGCCCACACTCGTCGAGGACCTTTTCTTGAACAGATGCCTCAGCAAGGTAACATCTCTTTGAAGACCAGTAGCTATCACATATACCCGATGAACATCACCTCGAAGCTAGGGAATCTCCCTAGATGAACCTCTATCATTAGTACCATCTCGCGGCCTAGTCAAAGAAGAGGAACCACGTAGAACTAGAGGAGCAATGCTAGGCCCATTCTCCCTGAGTTACGGGACTTCTCTCCTCAGAGCATCGTTCTCTTGCTGAAGTAACTCTCCAACCTGATTAACCTCAGAGGCATCTAGGACATTAGCCTTCAGAGCATCCACCTCTTCTTGGACAGAAGTTCCGATTTCCTCCATCTCTTGGAGCCTATCCTTCAGCTTGGCAACGAGCTACAACTGGTCCTTATACTCTCGATTCCTTGATCGATGAGACTTGAAGATCCTTACAAAGGCTCTACGAACTTGATTTCTCGCATCAGGTCCAAGAATTTTTCCTAACTGAGAGGTAGCAAGAATATAATCCTCAGCATCGATGAGATACAAACCATATAAGCATTAAAAAAGAAAATAAATCAGTACGCGGAAGGGAACTAAATTTCATTTCATTTAAAGAAGGTTCAGAGTACATCAGCGAATAGAAAGAGTAACTGAAATACAAAAAATACAAAGAGCTCCCTAAAGAAGACTAGCTGGCAACCTCAGTCTGCTCTGAGGTTACTGGTTATTTCCCCTTATCTACAACAGCTCCAGTCACACCTCCTTCAGACGGAGCAATCGCCATCCCCTGGACAAGGGGAGCATCAGCAACGATGGTCAGAATAGTAGGGGCATCTTCATTGGAAATAGGGAGAGGCACCTCATCTATAATAGGCTTGGGACAAGTGTCTTGCTCGTCAAAGAGGGTGGAATTAATATCCACCTCGGTAACAAGTAAGGCCTTATCCCAACCCTTCTTAAAGTTAAGACGACCAATATAATCAATATGGGCCTCAACATCTTTGTACGCTGTGACCCATCCAGTGTTGTACGATCTCTCTTTGAGGTTGGCTTCCCAGTAAGCACCTTCTTCTCCTCTGCCATAGCTAGCTTGCTCGCGTAGACCAAGTCATAGGACTGCCTCAACTCTCGAGCTCCTTGGTCGTCACCTTTTTTTCTTTGTTGGCCTGGGCCAAGGCAAGGTCAGAAGACTTTTAAGAAGAACTGGTAATCCTTAAGTTGGCCTCCAGTTCGGTATTTTTTTTATCTAGCTAGACGTTCTTCCTCGCCAGCTCATCGCGGCTGCGATAGAGGACAGTGAAATCAGACACAAACTATAGAGAAAAGGAAAATATCAGCAGAGAAAGTATTGAAAGAAGCATTGCAAGAGAAAAGAAGTGAAAATAGGCTTACCAAGGCTAGCCCCTAACTCGCCTTCAGGTAAAACTGGTTTGTCCCTATATTTATTGACCTTTGGTGATCAGTTGGCAGCACTGCCCTCTCAAGCACTACCGGAGCTAACTAAGGGGTAAGATCAATAGAAGAGCCCTCAGCCAGAGAAGACATGAGCACCAGAGATTGCCTCGCCTTTATCCTCACCTCTTCTCTTCTTCCCTCTCCTTCTTCTCCCTCTCCATCATCTTTATCTCTTCCACCTTCTTATTCTCCTCTTCCTTCTTCCTCTCCCTTTTTCTCGTCAGTTCCTCCTATTTCTTCTTCTTCTTCTCCTACTCATGAGAAATAGTCTAGGAGCCAGTGGCGGCATCCCCTCTCCCAGATTTCTTCTTCTTCGATTAACGATAAATAAGGACGTTGTATTCATCATTATCTCTGATCATATTCTTTCTAAGAGGAGCCATGTCTTCCTCGCTGGAGCTACTTGAATCCTCTGAAGACTCTTGAGCCTCTAAACCCTCCTTCGAGCTAGAAATTTCTTTGCTTCTTGAGCTCTCCTCACTGTAATCACCTTCAGCACCACCCCTTTTAGCGCACTTGGTCTCTTCACACGAGATGCTTTCCTCCTCATCCAAATGGATTGGGTCATCAACAACCTCTTCTGTGATATCTAGCTGAGGAATGCTATCCACAGGTCGTGTGATGAAACTGGACCCAATGTTATTGTATTCCAGAAGAAATGCAGTTAATCAAGGATGATTACCGTCAGCTAAGAGTTCCCTAATTTTCCAAGCCTTAACCAGCTCAGCAGCTTGAATCTCGTGAAAAGCGGGTTCTGAGTTATTTAACTTCGCTTAAAAAATAAAGAGAGAAAGATATGAGGAAGACCATACACTAACAAAGAATTAATGAGCAGAATAAGAACTATGCCTACCTATATATTCCTCCCCATAAAAGGGAATCACGTGTCTCCCAGACCTCGACCCTTTAATATGGGGAGGGAACTGCCAGTTTTTGGAAATAAACTCCTCATGCCAGTAGTCCTTGTGGGAATCAGGTAGATTTACTACCAATACCCTATCATGACTCCTAGATTTGAGGTAAAGAAGACCAGAGCTTGTTAGAGAAAAAGAATAGCATTAGCAAATTTCAGCAGGCCCAAGATTGGTTCCATGGAGCTGATTAATTTTATGCACGCCATTGATAATTTTCTAAACATTTGGCAAGCGCTGAGCAGGAACTACATAGAAGTAACTAAAAAAGTGCAACAATAAGCTATTTTGGGGAAAAGTAAGACCCCCTAGGATAAAAAGAGAACATGTATCCAGTGACCGTCCTTAATGTCCCTGACATTACGAGGAACAAGGTCACATTCGATGTCTACCCAGATTGGAATATTATAGAACTTCCTAAACTCAGTTATCGACCTATTGCCTATTTTCGTCATCAAAAAGGAGAAACCCTAATATCGAATATGAATAAATTCCAACAAAAAAAGGAGTGTGAAGAACTTACGAAGTAAGAATCAGCTTGAGACAATGAAAAGCCGCAAGCAGGGAAGATGAGAAGATAAGGAAGAATCTTGAAGATGGAAGACGAGACCTAGAAGTAAGAAAGCAACAGTGAGAGTTGTAGAAATCTAGAGATCGCAAAGAAATTTGA
This sequence comes from Sambucus nigra, assembly GCA_949130495.1. Classification (NCBI taxonomy): domain Eukaryota; kingdom Viridiplantae; phylum Streptophyta; class Magnoliopsida; order Dipsacales; family Adoxaceae; genus Sambucus; species Sambucus nigra. The sequence goes on from OX422223.1 coordinate 346,302,712, forward strand.
AGCGACTTCAGGGAATGACCTCTCCAAGCTGTTTTAAACCTTGCTAACCATAACGCACAAGGAACGAAGCAATCTGCCGCCTAAATCGATTCAAGAAAGACGCTTTAGTCCCAAAATGTCATGTGATTCACAAAAATGCCACTAAGTCTATTATTTAAAATTATTGAGCCCAAATTGTGACCCAAAAATTTTAAGGGCAATTGTGGGTACCTCGATTAAACATTCCGGCCCAGATAAGTAGCCCGCTTCAGTTCGGCCCAAAGTCTGTAGGCCACATGCATAACTAATTCGGTTATGACCCATTCAACCCCTAATATCTCTCACGAGATATTCTAGGAATTATGGGCTAAAGTGGAGTATGCCAACACCCCCACTCTCTGAGAAACAACATGTATATATTAAACGCTCAACCCGGGGAAAAGGGCATGTAATTGAAAACACTCCCCTGGAGTAAAGAGATATAAAACACTGAGAGCACAACCATGGACGTAGGCCTTCTTGCCGAACCACTTATATCTTGTGTTGTGTGTGATTGCTATTATTTCAAGTTCTTTATTTATTCTGGTGATTGCCTTTACTTATTCTTTTGTGTTGAGTTTAATTGTCACCACAAAAAGTGTGGAGATTTTTCTATGATTTGGACACAATGTAATAATGGTAGTATTTGAGAGTTGTGTCACGTTTTTTTTCAAATGAGGGTAGTATTATTTTTTTCATGAATAAATGAGTTACTTCCATCTCTTAGTGAGAAATAATACATAAAAGAACATTTAAAATGAAAAACTAAGTATATATACATGTATGCGTGCCTGTATAATATATTAAAAACTATAACCAAAATTAGTAATAACAGAAGTTCATATGTTTTCTTCAAATTTTTTACTTAGACGATGGAGATTAATTTTTTTTTTTTGGGGGGGGAGGGGGGTTATTATAAATATTAAATGCAGTTCATACGTATGTGTCATAATATATTACATAAAAAGTATATAAAAAATTCCAACCAAATTTGTTGCAGATGCTATTCGTAATGATGAGATTGGCTAAAATAATTTTATCAAAAAATTCAAGTGGAAATGAGTGAATGATAATACAAATTATCAACGATGGGAAATTCACATATATTTTTTTAGGAAGATGATATTAATCCCCAATTTATTATGGATAGGAGAAAAATCCTCTCCTAAGTGGCTTTACAAGACACTTTATAATACTGGGGATACTTAACTTCTCTAAATTAAAGAAACATTTAGTCAAATGAGGCAAACCATAAAAAGAATAGAAAAGTGAAGATTCTTTTGAAGATGAAGCTAAACTAGCTAAATAATCATCTACACTATTGCACTGCCTCCAAAGATGATTAATCTAGCATTGACTTGTGTTCATCATGTTCACTATCTCCTTAATAAGGACCTTAGCTTGCCAAGGAGGTTTCTAGAGTTCTCTTATTACATATATACAACTTGATATTTTACTCATTTTCTAGTTGAATCTTATAATGAAATTATTTTTAGTTAATCTACTCAGTAAGTAAATCCTTTGACCAAATAAAATTAAAAAGTAAACTTAACGCTTAGCAATTTTATTTACTTAATATATTTTTATATTTCATATCTTATTTATTATTAGAGAGATGAAAATATAGAATTAATTATAAGGTTTTGTTCAAATGTCCCTTTATCTCTTCCACCCTAGCAAAAAACAAGAAATATATGTTGTGAACTTGTTAAAAATAACTGTAATCATCATGTGTGAAGAGATAAAAATAAATGATAAAACGAGAGAAAATAATGAATTAGTCAGAACTCAGACATGGAAGTACTCTAGGTCAACAGGAATATGAGAAGGTATCTTAAGTAGGGTATGCAACACGATTTACAATAACGCTTTATGATTTACTCCCTTTTGTTATAAATTAGGATTAATTTCACATTTCCCCTAGACTTAATCCTTTTTTTCTCTTTGCCATCCGAGCTTTTACTTTCGGCATTTAACCCCCCTGAACATTCTAAACGAATACAAGTAACCCCTACCGTTAACACCATTAATTTTTTGATGAAAAAGTGGGTCATGTACATGGCATGTGACTTTTTTAAGGGGTATTTTGGTATCTAACCTCATATCCTAAATAAAGAAAAACTAAAAAACAGTCTTCTCTCTCTCTCTCTCTCTCTCTCTCTCTCTCACACACACACACACACACACACACACACATGTGGCAACCATGGAAACGTGGCTACCCCCCCCCCCCCTCCCTCCATCGATGGCTACTCCCACCCCTCCACCAGCCCTCGCCCTCCTCTCTCTTCACATACACACACACACACGATTGGTTTTGAAGCTACGTATGTGTTTCTTGGATTTTTTATTTTCTTGTTTTGATGAGAATGGAAATGGTTATTGAAGTTAAGACTTTTTTTAAAATGGATTGAATGGGTATTTTGGAAGGGAAAAGAGTGGCATTGGAACATAATGAATTTTTTGTGAAATTTTGTTGGAATCTTATTTCTATTTTTTGTGTTGAAAATCTCTTTTTATTTGCTGAAAATCAGGTTCTTTTTTGTTTTTTCTATTGGAAATTTTTTCTCCGAAAGTCATTTTTTTCACTGAAATCAGTTATTCATTCTTGTTGATGGCTAAAAATGGACTAACTCCAAAATTATAAGCAGGGATAAAAATAAGATAAGTAACTCAAACCACACACACACACAAGATAAGGTTTTAAGAGTGGTTCAACTGTAAAATAGCCTACGCCCATTGTTGGTTTTTATTCAGTAGGGTTTACAATAGCTCAGTATGGTGTGCATATGAGTGATTCGAGTTGTCCCTTGAACTAAGGGAGAAGTTTGTGTTTATAATGGTGCAAAACCCTAGATATGGAGAACTTTTATATTTTCAGGCGTTTACATATGTGTACAATAAATGAAACTCTTGGAATTCAGTGTTGGTTGGCATCCCATTTGAGCAGCTATTAGTATTCCTGTTGATTGACCTTCTAAATTTGGTTGGCATTTTGGCTGACTAAGTGTCTCTGCAACCGATCAATGTGGCTGGCCGGCCATGTAGGAGGAAAGTTGTACATTCATCATTAGTCCATGTTAGAGTGTAATTTTTACATACAACAAAAGTCCACAATGCTCCATGATTAATGAATGAGTGAATGTATGAAGTATTAATCCTAGGAAGTTACTCACCGTACATTTTTTAGTGCTTGGTCGGCAGCCAAATCCCCATACTTGTAAAAAATTTCACTGGTGGAACTGTTTGATGATGGCATTTTTGTAAATAATTCAAACCTTTTTGAACCGCCAAAGGACACATTCGTCTTTTGAAGCTTTGAGAAGCGTGTATCCAGTGTTATCTATACATTTCATTCCCATTTATCGAGGCAACTGATAAATAGGTATGAAATTTACCTCCTTTCTTCTTACCTCAAACTTTCTGAACTTTTAACACTTTCTTTACCTTCAAGAATTTTTCTGTACGATCATTTACTGCCCATTTTCTCTTCATTTTTTTCCATCGTCTTTTATCCCCTTTAATCCTTATTTTCCATTTTCTCTGTTTTATCTCTTTTTTTGTATTTCCACCATAGTTCACATTGTAGATGAGAGCTCGTTAGATGAGCTTAGAGAAAAAGGAAAATTTTAGGTTGGGTAGATTTAGAGATATCCACGGGTCCTGTAGATGTTTATTCTCTCCCTGAGGGTCACTAGATCCCCACTTTATTTATAGCTGAATGTGGCATCACCTTTCCATCAAATCCCATTTTCCCCAATTTTACCAATATTTTGATGTAGTTCCTGCCAGAGTAGTGCCCAACTTTTGGAGGGTTGTGAATGGGGTACATAGGTTCAATGAACTTTATGGGACCCATATTGGGGTTTTAAAGTTGATGTTCTGTGATAAGTGGGTCACTATTGGATAAAGTACATACTACTTAAAGACTAGGCAAGCTAATATGGCTTTAGTAGTGAATTTACCAGACTCAAATAAGGATTCTTGAGAGTATGGTTTTGTTGTCAAGAACTAACAACATGCTCCCCTCCCTACTAGAGTGGCTTATACTGGTCCCAGATGTCCTCAATCATGACATTGCATAGGTTGTAACTCCATTGATTATTTTTCCCCGTTTATTATGCATTTCTGATGTTTGCCGACTAACGTTGTTGTTTCTTTTTTATGCCGAGGAAAGAAAGAAGAGGTGCCCCAAGGAAGGGGAAATCAATATTAATGATCTTAAGTTCCTGTGGGGGTTAAACCAGAATATTGGAGAGGAACATACCAGGTTTTCTTTATTATTGTTGGAATATAAAAGTTCCATCACTTCTTTTGTTGCTCGACCTACACTTGTTCTACCCTAAGTTACTATCAATCTTAAGGAGGATCCTCTACTAACTTCGCCAGTCACTGAATCAGTCAATGCTGAATTCATCCCAGGAGGAAATTCTTACTCATTTGAGTGTATTAACCTTTCTAAGATTCCCTTTCTCTGTCTATAGACATGACCAAGAGGAACATGCCCAACTTGATGGGTATACCATTTAAAGCTGCTGATGCTGGTAAGAAACCAGCTGAAAAGAAGTCCCAAGCCAGTGACAAGAGACCTTTTGGTGCTGATGAGAGTCAGATTGTTGAGCCTCAACTAAAGAGGTTGATAAGAGGTTTGACAGATTATCCAAAACATGCCCAGAAAACATCAACCCACCAGCAAGTTTTGGATGCTAAGAAGATTGTCGACCAATAATAATTGGTAAGAAAAATTTAGGTTGACCTTGACTTTAGGTCAATCTCTATTGTTATTAACCCTGGATTTACTAAGGGGTTGATTAAATCTCGTACACTTGCTACTAATAGAGTTGCGTCATCCCCCATACCCAGGTCTAGGATGACTAAAAGATCTTGCCATAACTTGGCACGGATAATTATCTCACTTTTTTGCTCTTTTTTCATATTGGTGAACTCTTTCTGATATATTGTGTTTTATTATTCATACAATTTTTATTGACTTTAACTAAATGATAGAGAAGCAAGACAAACTTATGAATTCTCCAGGTGAAGTGGAAGAGGCCTTTGATGGTTTAACACAATCGCTAGAGGCTTCCAGATAAGCTTTGGAGACAAAGCAAAAATCCTGGGAAGAAGAGCTGCGAAAGTATAATGATAGGTCCACTACATCTGAAAGAAAGATAAAGGCTACTAAAGACAAGTCCCAATATGACGAGAAGAAACTCGATGATGATAAGAGTTGGGCTAAGGCACTCAAGGACAAACTTGCAGAAGTCACCATTCAAGCCCAAACTGCTAAAGATAAAGTGACGTCTTTGAAGGCCAAATGCAAAGTTGTCTTTGATAAAGGTTGGGAGAAGGCCATTTTTCTGCATCTACTCAGATTGAGTATGCCAAAAAAATATCCTTCAAGTAAGGGTGGACTGAATCCCTAAAGTTGGTCGGTACAAAAGAAACTTCTTAACTCTTCCAAAGGCATGTCCCTAGTACTCCTTCTAATCTGGACGAGGAGTTTGATGATGAGGAAGGGTCTCGAGAATCTTATGTGATGCCTCTTAAGTCTTCACTGGTGCCCAATTCTACTGCCAACCAATATACTGCCTGTCAGGACCAGGCTAATGACAAGGAGAAGGTCAATCTCCTTTTCAACAAGTTTACTTTTTGTTTTTCTTTTTTGATGATCTATCAGTTCTTGTGATTCAATTATTAATCAATGAAAGAATAAATTTTCTTGCCTCCATTATTTGTGTATTTTAATGATCTTTACTTCTTGCTAGTTTTCTATTTCTTCTATTTTTCTATTTCTATAGATTTTCCCTATAAACTCATATATTTGTAACTTTACAATTTGATGCTAGGAAGAAGGCCATAATTTTTTTTGAATCTAACTTGCTCAAACGAAGTAGAAACCTTCTAGAAGTTGTTCATGTTCCCATATCTGAAGAAGAATTAACTGGAATACTCGGTCCAGATGCATCCGACAAAGTTAAGGAGTCATATATTCATCTTCATTACTTATTGGATAGGGTTGTTTCTAATAACATTGCATATTATGAAATGATTGAGCAACTGCAAGAAGATCACAAAGTGTCCCTGGATTTTCTTCACTCTGCTTATAAAACTAAGAATAAAGCATTAAGGGAAGGCTGGGGTTTTGATAAGAAGTTGAATGACATTATTTCTGCTCTGAACAAGAAGGAAGTGTCTTTCAAATAAAATTTGGATAGTGCCCGATCAATTTATGCGATGCTGGAGAAGGAAAATAATTCCCTAAGGGATGAACTAGATAGCCTAAAGAGATCAACTGTTATGGGTCCAGATAAAGGTGCTTCCTTTTTTTAGACTAAAAATACAAGATTGTTGAAGGAGTTGGAAGAATTGCAGAAGAAAAATACCAAACCTGATCAAACTTCTAGGCAAAGAATAGTTGTTCGACCCACTATTGATGAAAATATAACTAAGAAAAATATTACCCATCAAGATGCCCAGTTAAAAGCCAAAGGTATTGTTATTATCGACCAAGATGCCCAGTTGACAGACAAAGATATTATTATTGCTGACCAAGCTGCCCAGCTGAAATCCAAAGATGATGTCCTTAAGAAACTTCAAAATCAAGTGGATAGGTTAACATTTCACTTTTACAAACAGCTCAGGGAAGTTTAGATGGAGGGTTACAATGAGGCATCCGCCCATATGCATGATCATCTTTCTCAAAGTAATCATGAAGGATATAAATGGGGGTGGACCAACTTGCTAATTTTTTTAAATTATAATCAAAACATTGACTTGAGACACTGGAATGACCCAGGTCTCTTGGATTGTGACAAGCCTCCTTTCAAATTGGACACGAAATGGATTCCTCCCAATGCTATTCCCCAATGCCTGATAAGTAAATATTTAGGGGATTATGGCCTTCATAATGAGTGTGAGATAGTTCGTCCTCCTCATTTTCTTGATAAGCCGAGAAGAAGCAATAGGTATATGTTAAGGGATTTCAACACAATCAATTCTCCATATACCCTTGATGATCCTCCTACCGGGATGGATAAGGCATAGGGAAAGCGTCTAGCAGAATAAACTTATACTTATTATTCTGTATTTTGACCAATTATTGCTCTTTGTAACACATTTTGATCTATGGAATGAAGTCATTTTTATTGAGTTCTCTTTATTTAAGCTTATGGTTGTTATTAATCTTTTTGCCGACTAGGTAACCTGTACAATGATCATTTAATCGGCTAATAAACTAAGTAACCTTCTCAAATATTTAATATCTGATTCATATTTGAATCATGTATACGGCCTTAGATTTTACTAATGCACTTAGATAAAAGTGTAAATAGTTCTATTATACTACGTTGTAGCATTAGTTATCAGTGGCGACCAAGTGTATCAGGAATGTATAATTATTCCGGTATTTTAACCTGGTCGGGTAAAACCTCTAATTATAAAATTTTACTGACTTTTTGTTCGTGAATTGACCAGGAGAAATCATACATGAAGTTTAACTTTTATAAAGTTGGAAAATTTTGGAAAAGTTTGAGCCAAGTTATTCAGCGAGGAACTTTTTGAGAACTTTTCTGAAGTTGAAACAAGTTTGGAAAAGTTTGAACCATGCATCTTTCGGTGAGGAACTTTTTGAAGACTTTTCTAATGTTGGAAAAGTTTGGAAAAATTTGAACCGTGGACCTTTAATCAAGGAACTTTTCTAAGACTTTTCTGAAGTTGGAAAAGTTTGAATTAACATTTCTTATTAATTCTTATTAAGGTATAACCACCATACTCCGAAAACAAAGCACAAAAAAGAATGGATAATGAATAAAACATGACATTTCATTAACTTGAATAAGAAATTACATTAAGGACGGAATTTTCAAAATTGAATTACTAATAATACTTGGGCAGATGGTTTGCGTTATAAGGATTCTTGAATTCTTCTCCCTCTAGAGTTTCCAAGTGATCAGTTCCTGGTCGGATAATTATTGTAATACGGTATGGACCATGCCAATTATGCTCCATCTTATTGCTCTTTTGGATTACATTCTTGAGTACCAGATCTCCATGCTTCAGGTTGGTCGGCTTGACCCTTCGATTATAAAACCTTATAGTCCTTATCGAACTGCAGTTGATCAAGAGGCAAAGGATGCCGAAGAAGCTTTGTGTCTGGTCAAACTGAAACGTGAGAGACTCCTTATCGAACGTACACAAGTGCAAACGAGACTGAAGGTTTCTATTAATGCCCAACGGTCTTTCACAGCAGCTTCTTCGGGCCTTCCTGGAGATTTTTTCTCTTCCTCCGATTTATCGTTTCTTTTAGAATAGTTGCCTCTTGTATACAGATCCTCTATTTTCTTTTATCTATGTAATTTTTTTTTTGTCGATATCTCCCAAAACAAATTTTGTAATGCTCTATTGTTTATGAATGAAGAATATATACTTTTCAATCCTTTCGTGTGTTGTGACTGTTGTTGTATGCTATAGAGTTCTATATTTCTGCAGTTCTTTCATTATGTTCAAATTGCAACCCAAAACTTGTATGTTTATAACAATAGCCACTCATAAAATCGATTCGAACTTGATTGTTTACACGTGATAAACCTTCAGCCATTTATTGTTAATCTTAAATGGCTTGTCTTCCTTTAGTTTTGAAATTAAACAATAACCTGAGCGAGCTATGGGCTTACCATTCTACCCCATGGCGAGCAATCGGGGAAACACCATTCTCACAGACATATGGTACGGAGGCCATCATTCCCTTGGAAGCTGGCCTCCCTACCATGAGGTCCTTCCTAGTCGACCAAGGCCAAAATGATGCAGCATTGCTCACTGAACTTGACCTAGCTGAGGAACGAAGAGAGTTGTCTCTAGTGAAACTAGCAGATTATCAGCAACAGCTAGAAAAGCACTACAACAAGAAGGTCAATCCGAGAGAATTCCAAGTTGGGGACTATGTCCTAAGGAAAGTTCTTGGCAGCAGAGTAAAACCATCAGATGGCAAGCTAGGACCAAACTGGGAGGGACCATTCAAGGTGATAACGGATAACCTACAAGGAGCCTATCACTTAGAAACGCTAGAGGGCAGGGAGATACCTCGAGCTTGGAATGCAACCAATTTAAAGAAATTCTACTTCTAGTTTTCTATGTTGATCTTTTAACCTAATGTTGAAATTTGCAATTCATTTCTGATCAATAAAAAATTATTTGGCACTGGCATTCTATGAAGTGTTGATTTTTTTTCTCACAAATACTTTATAATTTATGCACATTTTCTCTTCTTAACATATAAAACCAGGGTATTACCCTCCTCAGGTTTTTGTCATGAAACACGAATAACCTCCTAGCATTGCCCCTAGCAATATATGAAGCCCTACAGGGGACCCTTAGGCAGCTCAGCCAACTCAGGTTGGTCGCCAAACAATGTTAGGCTCAAAAAACCTGCTCGGATAGAACATCCAACACCAGGTGTGTCCTCGCCATTGCCACACTTAGGCCTACGGGAGTGTGATGACACAACCTAAAAGGTAAAGTGAGGCAGAATGGTATCTTATAAGCATACTAGACTGGGGGAATACTCACTCAAAAAAATAACTCTGCCTATATCAAATCTAGTTGGCTAAGAAGAGTTAAAGATAGTCGAACAAGAAATCAATGAATTAAAAAATACACAACATATGTTTAGTCGACAAATCTCCCAAAACATAATTATTTTATTACATCATTACATATATAAAGAGTTACATGTGCTGAATAAAATAAATCCTAATGAGGACTAGGTCTCCGAGAAAGATAGTCAGCCACTTACGCTCTTCGGTCGTCATCAGGGTGAGAAGATAATTCCTCGTCGACTTCATTTGAATTTGATTCCAATAGCTGCCTGGGGATAGCATCTATGGGGGCGCACTGATCATCCCTCTTGAATGGGTTAGGCATCAAAGTTGAGGGGGATATCCCATGACGATACCAGAGGACAGGGTTATTAGGGACCTACAACTCCCTTAGGGCACTCAACCATACCCTAATAAAGGATAACTCTTCAACTTCCCCCAACTTTGTCGGAGCATCGATCCAACCCTGATCGTAACCATCAGCCCACACTCGTCGAGGACCTTTTCTTGAACAGATGCCTCAGCAAGGTAACATCTCTTTGAAGACCAGTAGCTATCACATATACTCGATGAACATCACCTCGAAGCTAGGGAATCTCCCTAGATGAACCTCTATCATTAGTACCATCTCGCGGCCTAGTCAAAGAAGAGGAACCACGTAGAACTAGAGGAGCAATGCTAGGCCCATTCTCCCTGAGTTACGGGACTTCTCTCCTCAGAGCATCGTTCTCTTGCTGAAGTAACTCTCCAACCTGATTAACCTCAGAGGCATCTAGGACATTAGCCTTCAGAGCATCCACCTCTTCTTGGACAGAAGTTCCGATTTCCTCCATCTCTTGGAGCCTATCCTTCAGCTTGGCAACGACTTGCAACTGGTCCTTATACTCTCGATTCCTTGATCGATGAGACTTGAAGATCCTTACAAAGGCTCTGCGAACTTGATTTCTCGCATCAGGTCCAAGAATTTTTCCTAACTGAGAGGTAGCAAGAATATAATCCTCAGCATCGATGAGATACAAACCATATAAGCATTAAAAAAGAAAATAAATCAGTACGCGGAAGGGAACTAAATTTCATTTCATTTAAAGAAGGTTCAGAGTACATCAGCGAATAGAAAGAGTAACTGAAATACAAAAAATACAAAGAGCTCCCTAAAGAAGACTAGCTGGCAACCTCAATCTGCTCTAAGGTTACTGGTTATTTCCCCTTATCTACAACAGCTCCAGTCACACCTCCTTTAAACGGAGCAATCGCCATCCCCTGGACAAGGGGAGCATCAGCAACGATGGTCAGAATAGTAGGGGCATCTTCATTGGAAATAGGGAGAGGCACCTCATCTATAATAGTCTTGGGACAAGTGTCTTGCTCGTCAAAGAGGGTGGAATTAATATCCACCTCGGTAACAAGTAAGGCCTTATCCCAACCCTTCTTAAAGTTAAGACGACCAATATAATCAATCTGGGCCTCAACATCTTTGTACGCTGTGACCCATCCAGTGTTGTACGATCTCTCTTTGAGGTTGGCTTCCCAGTAAGCACCTTCTTCTCCTCTGCCATAGCTAGCTTGCTCGCGTAGACCAAGTCATAGGACTGCCTCAACTCTCGAGCTCCTTGGTCGTCACCTTTTTTGCTTTGTTGGCCTGGGCCAAGGCAAGGTCAGAAGACTTTTAAGAAGAACTGGTAATCCTTAAGTTGGCCTCCAGTTCGGTATTTTTTTTATCTAGCTAGACGTTCTTCCTCGCCAGCTCATCGCGGCTGCGATAGAGGACAGTGAAATCAGACACAAACTATAGAGAAAAGGAAAATATCAGCAGAGAAAGTATTGAAAGAAGCATTGCAAGAGAAAAGAAGTGAAAATAGGCTTACCAAGGCTAGCCCCTAACTCGCCTTCAGGTAAAACTGGTTTGTCCCTATATTTATTGACCTTTGGCGATCAGTTGGCAGCACTGCCCTCTCAAGCACTACCGGAGCTAACTAAGGGGTAAGATCAATAGAAGAGCCCTTAGCCAGAGCAGACATGAGCACCAGAGATTGCCTCGCCTTTATCCTCACCTCTTCTCTTCTTCCCTCTCCTTCTTCTCCCTCTCCATCCTCTTTATCTCTTCCACCTTCTTATTCTCCTCTTCCTTCATCCTCTCCCTCTTTCTCGTCAGTTCCTCCTATTTCTTCTTCTTCTCCTACTCATGAGAAATAGTCTAGGAGCCAGTGGCGGCATCCCCTCTCCCAGATTTCTTCTTCTTCGATTAACGATAAATAAGGACGTTGTATTCATCATTATCTCTGATCATATTCTTTCTAAGAGGAGCCATGTCTTCCTCGCTGGAGCTACTTGAATCCTCTGAAGACTCTTGAGCCTCTAAACCCTCCTCCGAGCTAGAAATTTCTTCGCTTCTTGAGCTCTCCTCACTGTAATCACCTTCAGCACCACCCCTTTTAGCGCACTTGGTCTCTTCACACGAGATGCTTTCCTCCTCATCCAAATGGATTGGGTCATCAACAACCTCTTCTGTGATATCTAGCTGAGGAATGCTATCCATAGGTCGTGTGATGAAACTGGACCCAATGTTCTTGTATTCCAGAAGAAATGCAGTTAATCAAGGATGATTACCATCAGCTAAGAGTTCCCTAATTTTCCAAGCCTTAACCAGCTCAGCAGCTCGAATCTCGTGAAAAGCGGGTTCTGAGTTATTTAACTTCGCTTAAAAAATAAAGAGAGAAAGATATGAGGAAGACCATACACTAACAAAGAATCAATGAGCAGAATAAGAACTATGCCTACCTATATATTCCTCCCCATAAAAGGGAATCACGTGTCTCCCAGACCTCGACCCTTTAATATGGGGAGGGAACTGCCAGTTTTTGGAAATAAACTCCTCATGCCAGTAGTCCTTGTGGGAATCAGGTAGATTTACTACCAATACCCTATCATGACTCCTAGATTTGAGGTAAAGAAGACCAGAGCTTGTTAGAGAAAAAGAATAGCATTAGCAAATTTCAGCAGGCCCTAGATTGGTTCCATGGAGCTGATTAATTTTATGCACGCCATTGATAATTTTCTAAACATTTGGCAAGCACTGAGCAGGAACTACATAGAAGTAACTAAAAAAGTGCAACAATAAGCTATTTTGGGGAAAAGTAAGACCCCCTAAGATAAAAAGAGAACATGTATCCAGTGACCGTCCTTAATGTCCCTGACATTACGAGGAACAAGGTCACATTCGATGTCTACCCAGATTGGAATATTATAGAACTTCCTAAACTCAGTTATCGACCTATTGCCTATTTTCGTCATCAAAAAGGAGAAACCCTAATATCGAATATGAATAAATTCCAACAAAAAAAGGAGTGTGAAGAACTTACGAAGTAAGAATCAGCTTGAGACAATGAAAAGCCACAAGCAGGGAAGATGAGAAGATAAGGAAGAATCTTGAAGATGGAAGACGAGACCTAGAAGTAAGAAAGCAACAGTGAGAGTTGTAGAAATCTAGAGACCGTAAAGAAATTTGAAGCGACTTCAGGGAATGACCTCTCCAAGCTGTTTTAAACCTTGCTAACCATAACGCACAAGGAACGAAGCAATCTGCCGCCTAAATCGATTCAAGAAAGACGCTTTAGTCCCAAAATGTCATGTGATTCACAAAAATGCCACTAAGTCTATTATTTAAAATTATTGAGCCCAAATTGTGACCCAAAAATTTTAGGGGCAATTGTGGGTACCTCGATTAAACATTCCGGCCCAGATAAGTAGCCCGCTTTAGTTCGGCCCAAAGTCTGTAGGCCACATGCATAACTAATTCGGTGATGACCCATTCAACCCCTAATATCTCTCACGAGATATTCTAGGAATTATGGGCTAAAGTGGAGTATTCCAACACCCCCACTCTCTGAGAAACAACATGTATATATTAAACGCTCAACCCGGGTAAAAGGGCATGTAATTGAAAACACTCCCCTGGAGTAAAGAGATATAAAACACTGAGAGCACAACCATGGACGTAGGCCTTCTTGCCGAACCACTTATATCTTGTGTTGTGTGTGATTGCTATTATTTCAAGTTCTTTATTTATTCTGGTGATTGCCTTTACTTATTCTTTTGTGTTGAGTTTAATTGTCACCACAAAAAGTGTGGAGATTTTTCTATGATTTGGACACAATGTAATAATGGTAGTATTTGAGAGTTGTGTCATGTTTTTTTCAAATGAGGGTAGTATTATTTTTTTCATGCATAAATGAGTTACTTCCATCTCTTAGTGAGAAATAATACATAAAAGAACATTTAAAATGAAAAACTAAGTATATATACAAGTATGCGTGTCTGTATAATATATTAAAAACTATAACCAAAATTAGTAATAACAGAAGTTCACATGTTTTCTTCAAATTTTTGACTTAGACGATGGAGATTAATTTTTTTTTTTTGGGGGGGAGGGGGGTTATTATAAATATTAAATGCAGTTCATACGTATGTGTCATAATATATTACATAAAAAGTATATAAAAAATTCCAACCAAATTTGTTGCAGATGCTATTCGTAATGATGAGATTGGCTAAAATAATTTTATCAAAAAATTCAAGTGGAAATGAGTGAATGATAATACAAATTATCAACGATGGGAAATTCACATATATTTTTTTAGGAAGATGATATTAATCCCCAATTTATTATGGATAGGAGAAAAATCCTCTCCTAAGTGGCTTTACAAGACACTTTATAATACTAGGGATACTTAACTTCTCTAAATTAAAGAAACATTTAGTCAAATGAGGCAAACCATAAAAAGAATAGAAAAGTGAAGATTCTTTTGAAGATGAAGCTAAACTAGCTAAATAATCATCTACACTATTGCACTGCCTCCAAAGATGATTAATCTAGCATTGACTTGTGTTCATCATGTTCACTATCTCCTTAATAAGGACCTTAGCTTGCCAAGGAGGTTTCTAGAGTTCTCTTATTACATATATACAACTTGATATTTTACTCATTTTCTAGTTGAATCTTATAATGAAATTATTTTTAGTTAATCTACTCAGTAAGTAAATCCTTTGACCAAATAAAATTAAAAAGTAAACTTAACGCTTAGCAATTTTATTCACTTAATATATTTTTATACTTCATATCTTATTTATTATTAGAGAGATGAAAATATAGAATTAATTATAAGGTTTTGTTCAAATGTCCCTTTATCTCTTCCACCCTAGCAAAAAACAAGAAATATATGTTGTGAACTTATTAAAAATAACTTTAATCATCATGTGTGAAGAGATAAAAATAAATGATAAAACGAGAGAAAATAATGAATTAGTCAGAACTCAGACATGGAAGTACTCTAGGTCAACAGGAATATGAGAAGGTATCTTAAGTAGGGTATGCAACATGATTTACAATAACGCTTTATGATTTACTCCCTTTTGTTATAAATTAGGATTAATTTCACATTTCCCCTAGACTTAATCCTTTTTTTCTCTTTGCCATCCGAGCTTTTACTTTCGGCATTTAACCCCCCTGAACATTCTAAACGACTACAAGTAACCCCTACCGTTAACACCATTAATTTTTTGATGAAAAAGTGGGTCATGTACATGGCATGTGACTTTTTTAAGGGGTATTTTGGTATCTAACCTCATATCCTAAATAAAGAAAAACTAAAAAACAGTCTTCTCTCTCTCTCTCTCTCTCTCTCTCTCTCTCTCTCTCTCTCACACACACACACACACACACACATGTGGCAACCATGGAAACGTGGCTACCCCCCCCTCCCTCCATCGATGGCTACTCCCACCCCTCCACCAGCCCTCGCCCTCCTCTCTCTTCACATACACACACACACGATGGGTTTTGAAGCTACGTATGTGTTTCTTGGATTTTTTATTTTCTTGTTTTGATGAGAATGGAAATGGTTATTGAAGTTAAGACTTTTTTTAAAATGGATTGAATGGGTATTTTGGAAGGGAAAAGAGTGGCATTGGAACATAATGAATTTTTTGTGAAATTTTGTTGGAATCTTATTTCTATTTTTTGTGTTGAAAATCTCTTTTTATTTGCTGAAAATCAAGTTCTTTTTTGTTTTTTCTATTGGAAATTTTTTCTCCGAAAGTCATTTTTTTCACTGAAATCAGTTATTCATGCTTGCTGATGGCTAAAAATGGACTAACTCCAAAATTATAAGCAGGGATAAAAATAAGATAAGTAACTCAAACCACACACACACACAAGATAAGGTTTTAAGAGTGGTTCAACTGTAAAATAGCCTACGTCCATTGTTGGTTTTTATTCAGTAGGGTTTACAATAGCTCAGTATGGTGTGCATATGAGTGATTCGAGTTGTCCCTTGAACTAAGGGAGAAGTTTGTGTTTATAATGGTGCAAAACCCTAGATATGGAGAACTTTTATATTTTCAGGCGTTTACATATGTGTACAATAAATGAAACTCTTGGAATTCAGTGTTGGTTGGCATCCCATTTGAGCAGCTATTAGTATTCCTGTTGATTGACCTTCTAAATTTGGTTGGCATTTCGGCTGACTAAGTGTCTCTGCAACCGATCAATGTGGCTGGCCGGCCATGTAGGAGGAAAGTTGTACATTCATCATTAGTCCATGTTAGAGTGTAATTTTTACATACAACAAAAGTCCACAATGCTCCATGATTAATGAATGAGTGAATGTATGAAGTATTAATCCTAGGAAGTTACTCACCGTACATTTTTTTAGTGCTTGGTCGGCAGCCAAATCCCCATACTTGTAAAAAATTTCACTGGTGGAACTGTTTGATGATGGCATTTTTGTAAATAATTCAAACCTTTTTGAACCGCCAAAGGACACATTCGTCTTTTGAAGCTTTGAGAAGCGTGTATCCAGTGTTATATATACATTTCATTCAGTTAATCATTTCATTCCCATTTATCGAGGCAACTGATAAATAGGTATGAAATTTACCTCCTTTCTTCTTACCTCAAACTTTCTGAACTTTTAACACTTTCTTTACCTTCAAGAATTTTTCTGTACGATCATTTACTGCCATTTTCTCTTCATTTTTTTCCATCGTCTTTTATCCCCTTTAATCCTTATTTTCCATTTTCTCTGTTTTATCTCTTTTTTTGTATTTCCACCATAGTTCACATTGTAGATGAGAGCTCGTTAGATGAGCTTAGAGAAAAAGGAAAATTTTAGGTTGGGTAGATTTAGAGATATCCACGGGTCCTGTAGATGTTTATTCTCTCCCTGAGGGTCACTAGATCCCCACTTTATTTATAGCTGAATGTGGCATCACCTTTCCATCAAATCCCATTTTCCCCAATTTTACCAATATTTTGATGTAGTTCCTGCCAGAGTAGTGCCCAACTTTTGGAGGGTTGTGAATGGGGTACATAGGTTCAATGAACTTTATGGGACCCATATTGGGGTTTTAAAGTTGATGTTCTGTGATAAGTGGGTCACTATTGGATAAAGTACATACTACTTAAAGACTAGGCAAGCTAATATGGCTTTAGTAGTGAATTTACCAGACTCAAATAAGGATTCTTGAGAGTATGGTTTTGTTGTCAAGAACTAACAACATGCTCCCCTCCCTACTAGAGTGGCTTATACTGGTCCCAGATGTCCTCAATCATGACATTGCATAGGTTGTAACTCCATTGATTATTTTTCCCCGTTTATTATGCATTTCTGATGTTTGCCGACTAACGTTGTTGTTTCTTTTTTATGCAGAGGAAAGAAAGAAGAGGTGCCCCAAGGAAGGGGAAATCAATATTAATGATCTTAAGTTCCTGTGGGGGTTAAACCAGAATATTGGAGAGGAACATACCAGGTATTCTTTAATATTGTTGGAATATAAAAGTTCCATCACTTCTTTTGTTGCTCGACCTACACTTGTTCTACCCTAAGTTACTATCAATCTTAAGGAGGATCCTCTACTAACTTCGCCAGTCACTGAATCAGTCAATGCTGAATTCATCCCAGGAGGAAATTCTTACTCATTTGAGTGTATTAACCTTTCTAAGATTTCCTTTCTCTGTCTATAGACATGACCAAGAGGAACATGCCCAACTTGATGGGTATACCATTAAAAGCTGCTGATGCTGGTAAGAAACCAGCTGAAAAGAAGTCCCAAGCCAGTGACAAGAGACCTTTTGGTGCTGATGAGAGTCAGATTGTTGAGCCTCAACTAAAGAGGTTGATAAGAGGTTTGACAGATTATCCAAAACATGCCCAGAAAACATCAACCCACCAGCAAGTTTTGGATGCTAAGAAGATTGTCGACTAATAATAATTGGTAAGAAAAATTTAGGTTGACCTTGACTTTAGGTCAACCTCTATTGTTATTAACCCTGGATTTACTAAGGGGTTGATTAAATCTCGTACACTTGCTACTAATAGAGTTGCGTCATCCCCCATACCCAGGTCTAGGATGACTAAAAGATCTTTCCATAACTTGGCACGGATAATTATCTCACTTTTTTGCTCTTTTTTCATATTGGTGAACTCTTTCTGATATATTGTGTTTTATTATTCATACAATTTTTATTGACTTTAACTAAATGATAGAGAAGCAAGACAAACTTATGAATTCTCCAGGTGAAGTGGAAGAGGCCTTTGATGGTTTAACACAATCGCTAGAGGCTTCCAGATAAGCTTTGGAGACAAAGCAAAAATCCTAGGAAGAAGAGCTGCGAAAGTATAATGATAGGTCCACTACATCTGAAAGAAAGATAAAGGCTACTAAAGACAAGTCCCAATATGATGAGAAGAAACTCGATGATGATAAGAGTTGGGCGAAGGCAGTCAAGGACAAACTTGCAGAAGTCACCATTCAAGCCCAAACTGCTAAAGATAAAGTGACGTCTTTGAAGGCCAAATGCAAAGTTATCTTTGATAAAGGTTGGCAGAAGGCCATTTTTCTGCATCTACTCAGATTGAGTATGCTAAAAAAATATCCTTCAAGTAAGGGTGGACTGAATCCCTAAAGTTGGTCGGTACAAAAGAAACTTCTTAACTCTTCCAAAGGCATGTCCCTAGTACTCCTTCTAATCTGGACGAGGAGTTTGATGATGAGGAAGGGTCTCGAGAATCTTATGCGATGCCTCTTAAGTCTTCACTGGTGCCCAATTCTACTGCCAACCAATATACTGCCTGTCAGGACCAGGCTAATGACAAGGAGAAGGTCTATCTCCTTTTCAACAAGTTTAACTTTTTATTTTTCTTGTTTGATGATCTATCAGTTCTTGTGATTCAATTATTAATCAATGAAAGAATAAATTTTCTTGCCTCCATTATTTGTGTATTTTAATGATCTTTACTTCTTGCTAGTTTTCTATTTCTTCTATTTTTCTATTTCTATAGATTTTCCCTATAAACTCATATATTTGTAACTTTACAATTTGATGCTAGGAAGAAGGCCATAATTTTTTTTGAATCTAACTTGCTCAAACGAAGTAGAAACCTTCTAGAAGTTGTTCATGTTCCCATATCTGAAGAAGAATTAACTAGAATACTCGGTCCAGATGCATCCGACAAAGTTAAGGAGTCATATATTCATCTTCATTACTTATTGGATAGGGTTGTTTCTAATAACATTGCATATTATGAAATGATTGAGCAACTGCAAGAAGATCACAAAGTGTCCCTGGATTTTCTTCACTCTGCTTATAAAACTAAGAATAAAGCATTAAGGGAAGGCTGGGGTTTTGATAAGAAGTTGAATGACATTATTTCTGCTCTGAACAAGAAGGAAGTGTCTTTCAAATAAAATTTGGATAGTGCCCGATCAATTTATGCGATGCTGGAGAAGGAAAATAATTCCCTAAGGGATGAACTAGATAGCCTAAAGAGATCAACTGTTATGGGTCCAGATAAAGGTGCTTCCTTTTTTTAGACTAAAAATACAAGATTGTTGAAGGAGTTAGAAGAATTGCAGAAGAAAAATACCAAACCTGATCAAACTTCTAGGCAAAGAATAGTTGTTCGACCCACTATTGATGAAAATATAACTAAGAAAAATATTGCCCATCAAGATGCCCAGTTAAAAGCCAAAGGTATTGTTATTATCGACCAAGATGCCCAGTTGACAGACAAAGATATTATTATTGCTGACCAAGCTGCCCAGCTGAAATCCAAAGATGATGTCCTTAAGAAACTTCAAAATCAAGTGGATAGGTTAACATTTCACTTTTACAAACAGCTCAGGGAAGTTTAGATGGAGGGTTACAATGAGGCCTCCGCCCATATGCATGATCATCTTTCTCAAAGTAATCATGAAGGATATAAATGGGGGTGGACCAACTTGCTAATTTTTTTAAATTATGATAAAAACATTGACTTGAGACACGGGAATGACCCAGGTTTCTTGGATTGTGACAAGCCTCCTTTCAAATTGGACACGAAATGGATTCCTCCCAATGCTATTCCCCAATGCCTGATAAGTAAATATTTAGGGGATTATGGCCTTCATAATGAGTGTGAGATAGTTCGTCCTCCTCATTTTCTTGATAAGCCGAGAAGAAGCAATAGGTAGATGTTAAGGGATTTCAACACAATCAATTCTCGATATACCCTTGATGATCCTCCTACCGGGATGGATAAGGCATAGGGAAAGCGTCTAGCAGAATAAACTTATACTTCTTATTCTGTATTTTGACCAACTATTGCTCTTTGTAACACATTTTGATCTATGGAATGAAGTCATTTTTATTGAGTTCTCTTTATTTAAGCTTATGGTTGTTATTAATCTTTTTGCCGACTAGGTAACCTGTACAATGATCATTTAATCGGCTAATAAACTAAGTAACCTTCTCAAATATTTAATATCTGATTCATATTTGAATCATGTATACGGCCTTAGATTTTACTAATGCACTTAGATAAAAGTGTAAATAGTTCTATTATACTACGTTGTAGCATTAGTTATCAGTGGCGACCAAGTGTATCAGGAATGTATAATTATTCCGGTATTTTAACCTGGTCGGGTAAAACCTCTAATTATAAAATTTTACTGACTTTTTGTTCGTGAATTGACCAGGACAAATCATACATGAAGTTTAACTTTTATAAAGTTGGAAAATTTTGGAAAAGTTTGAGCCAAGTTATTCAGCGAGGAACTTTTTGAGAACTTTTCTGAAGTTGAAACAAGTTTGGAAAAGTTTGAACCATGCATCTTTCGGTGAGAAACTTTTTGAAGACTTTTCTAATGTTGGAAAAGTTTGGAAAAATTTGAACCGTGGACCTTTAATCAAGGAACTTTTTTAAGACTTTTCTGAAGTTGGAAAAGTTTGAATTAACATTTCTTATTAATTCTTATTAAGGTATAACCACCATACTCCGAAAATAAAGCACAAAAAAGAATGGATAATGAATAAAACATGACATTTCATTAACTTGAATAAGAAATTACATTAAGGACGGAATTTTCAAAATTGAATTACTAATAATACTTGGGCAGATGGTTTGCGTTATAAGGATTCTTGAATTCTTCTCCCTCTAGAGTTTCCAAGTGATCAGTTCCTGGTCGGATAATTATTGTAATATGGTATGGACCATGCCAATTAGGCTCCATCTTATTGCTCTTTTGGATTACATTCTTGAGTACCAGATCTCCATGCTTCAGGTTGGTCGGCTTGACCCTTCGATTATAAAACCTTATAGTCCTTTGTTGGTAGGCTACTATCCGAATAGCAGCATCTTCTCAGACTTCTTCTACCATGTTTAGATCTAGTCACCTCATGAGGTCAGTTTTAGGTGAATTAAGGTTTAATACCATGTGAGTCAGCAGACCTATTTCCACTGGTACTACTATTTCAATGCCAAAAGCTAGCATATATGGGTTTCGTTTGTTGCCTTTCTAGGAGTAGTCCTATATGCCCAAAAGACGTTGTGGATCTCAATAATTCATTTGCCTTTATCCTTATCCATCCTTTTCTTCAACCCATCTAACAAGGTTTTATTGGTGATTTTTGTCTATCCATTGAATTGTGGATGCCCAGGTACTAAATGAAGTTTCTAAATGCATGATCGAATATAGTACTCTTCAAATTCTTCATTATCAAATTAATTTCCATGGTCGGTGATGAAGTCATAGGGAATACCGTATCTGCAAATGATTTTTTTCCATATAAACTGGAACACCCTCTGATAAGGCATGTCAACTAGGGGCTCATCCTTTACCCGTTTAGTGAAATAATGAACAGCTACAACCAGGTACTTGAATCTTCCTTTGGTTTTTCAATAATTGTCCGACCAAGTTAATTCCCCATATAGCGAAAAGCTATGGAAAAGTGATGGGTGTTAGACTTTCTCCTGGTCTTCTGTAGATGGTAGAAAACTTTTGGAATTTATCACACTTCTTGGTGAAAGCAACACAATCTGCTTTCATCGTAGGCCAATAGTAACCTTGCATAGCTATCTGTTGTCTTAGAGACCTACCAACTATGTGAGATCCATATGAGCCTTCATGTACCTATTTGATCAAATTATTTACTTCATTTGGATGGACACAACGAAGTAAAGAAATAGTGCATCCTCACCTATATAGGACACCTTTTTCTAACACATGACTGGATGCTTTGTACCTTATCTTCCCGACCTCCTTCTAATTAGATGGCAGTGTTCCTCTTTCCATGTACTCTCTAATTGGGTCCATCTAGGAAGGACCTAATTCCACGGAGATGACGCTGACTGCCATCCCATCAATGCTTCTGTGGGCAAGAATCTCCACTAGGATTGTTCGTCTGAGTTCTATTGGAGTTGCTGAAGCAAGATGAGCAAGAGCATCTGCTCGAGTATTCTCAAGTTTGGAAATCCTCACTATCTTAACTGAGGTGATAAATGAAATAACTTCCATTACTTTTTTATGATATCTCATCATAGTTTTCCCTTTGACTCCATAAATTTACTGCATTTGGTTAATAATCAACTGAGAATCACTATATACTAATTCCAGTCCTGTGATTAATGCTTCATATTCGGCCTCAGTATTAGAAGCCTTGAATTGGAATCTTAGAGAATATTCTAAATTCAATTTATTCAGAGTGTTGATGATGAGGCATGCTCCATTTCTAGTAGCACATGAGTATCCATCTATAAATAACTGCCATATTAAAATATCATCAGAGAACTCTTCTTCTACCAGCACTCCATGCTTGAACACCTTCGTGCTCTGTTACAATATTTCTTGAGAAGTCGCCGAGTCATATTTATTAACCATAATCTCTATTTTCTCTGAGTTAAGCTCTCTTCTGTAGAAGTTTACTCGGCAGTCAAACATGGATTATGTTGATCCTTGGCATATGTGAATTAAGCAATAAAGTTTTCCACTGCTTGGCATTTTACTACAACTCTTGGTTCATAAATAATTTCATACTCTCCTAATTCAATTGCCTAAGACATTATCTTCCATAATTTAATGGTTTGTGGAGTGCTTGTCATAAAGGCAAATCTGTGTAGACAATAATCGTGTGGGCTTAGAAGTACGACATCATCCACCTACAGGCTTCAATAAGAGCTAGAGATAATTTCTCCAGTCATTGATATCTCATTCTACTCCTTAGAATACATTGCAAGTATGATACACCAGCCTTTGAACTCCTTCATCTAGTTGTATCAAAGATGAAATTGCAGCTGACTCTGAAATAGCCAAAAATATAGATAGTTTTTCTCCCATAACTGGTCGGGAAAGCAATGGGGGAGAGCCTAAGTACTTCTTCAACTCCCGAAAGGCCTTCTCACTTTTGTCATTCCACTTAAAGGTCATTATAAGCACCTTAAAGAATTGAAGGTATTTATCAGTTTCTCGGGATACAAAACGGTTCAAAGCAGTTATTCTTCCTATAAACTTTTAAACTTATTTCTTGTTGGTCGGGGACTGCATTTCAAGTAAGGCTTTAATTTTATCTAGTTTGCCTCTATTCACCTTTGATTGAAAATATACCCTTAGAACATTCCTTCCTATACTTCGAAGATGAATTTTGTTCGGTTGAGCTTCATCTTGTGCTTTTATAATTGATCAAAGGTTTTAGCTAGGCCCGCAGTGTGGTCGGCATCATGTTTGCTCTTGGTGAGCATGTCATCTATGTTAACCTCCATGTTTTTACCGATATGATCTTTAAAAACCTTGTTCACTAGTCTCTGATAGGTATCTCCATTGTTCTTCAACCCAAAGGGCACGACATCGTAAGAGTATGTTCGTCGGCTAGTAATGATGAAAGTGTTTTCCTTATCTTCAAGTTTTATCTTAATCTAGTTATAATCGGAATAAGCGTAGATAAAACTCAGTAACTCATGGCCCACTGTAACATCGACCAATTAGTCAATCCTTGGTAAAGGGAAATGATCTTTTGAGCATGCCTTATTAAGATCTATAAAATCTACACACATACGTCATTTATTATTTTTCTTCTTGACCATCATCACATTAGCCAAGTAACTAGGTACTTGACGTCTTCAATGAACTTTGCTCGCTATAATTTCTCTATTTCCTCCTGGATTGCATTTTTCTTCTCGAGGCTAAAGACTCTTCGCTTTTGCTTGATCGTCTTGGAGCCTGAATAAATATTAAGCTCATGGAACATGAAGTTAGGATCAATTCCCGTCATATCTCCATGAGTCTAAATGGAAACATTTTTCCTTTCTCTAAGGAATGTAATTAATTCATGTTTGAGAGAAGGATATGACCTGGAACCGATCTGGGTGCTTCTTTATGGCGTCTCATCGTCCAGCACAACAACTTTCGTTTCTTCCATAACTTATCCCTTTACCATTTTTTTTACTTCCCGGGGATCCAGAGTGTCAATGTGGAAAGTGGTTATGCCCTTCGTTTGTATCTCTTGTTGGTCAGCCGATGTATAATAACATTCTCTGTCTTCTTTCTGACTGCCATTTACTATACCGACTTCATAATTTATTAGAAATTTCATGCATTGGTGCACTGTAGATGGCACAACCTCTAACTGCTTAATTTCCACTCTTCCCAAGATGATATTGTAAGCTGACGGGAAATTTTTATCTAGCATAAAGAAGCGAATCCTTTCCCTCCTGCTCATTTTCCAGGTGCTAACCAACACTTCCCCATCTTGATGGTTCCTAATGGGTATACTTTCTCTCCTACAAATCCAGTAAGAGGTCTATGGTATGGTCTTATCTTGTTGCTCTTTAGCCTTAGGATTTCGAAATAACTGTAGAACATTACATCAGCTGAACTACCATTATCAACAAGGATCCTTACGACTTTACCATGATGAACTCTGCATGTGATAACTAACAGACTATCATGAGGATAAAGCACCCCACTCAAATCACTACACCAAATCTGCCGAATTGTCATGGTCATTGACCTTGACAACTTCAGCTTGTCAAGGTCAATGACCGTGACAATACTGGGCGAGATAACTTTTTTTATCATGGTCATTGACCGTGACAAGTTCGTTAGCATTGTCACGGACGTGTCACGGTCCTTGATCGCGATAAAATTTGTCACGGTCAAGGACCGTGACAAACTCGTGACATTTAATAAAAAATTATCACGGTCAATGACCGTGATAATTTTGGGCAGAATTTAAAAAAATTATGCTGGGCAGTATGGCCACTGCCACTGCCCAGCAGTATATTTTTACCTGTTATAGAAACGTTGTACCTGTTCAAACATCATATATCCAAATAAAATAGAGATAATGCAAATAAATTCAAAATAGCGAGAATATGCATCACCATATAATCCAAATATAATTCAAATGTAATAATTTAAAACAATTCAATTCAAACTTAAATCAATGTCACAAAATGTCAGGGGTATGGTTAACGCTGAGGAGGTGAGTAGGCCACACGATATACGAATTAACACATCCACTAATGTACGTCGTGCCATATTATTTGCGCAACCACAATTGGGAGTTCTCCTTCCCGGGCATCACATGTGTGACGAGCACCCTGGACTCGATGTCTTGAAGCTCACGTCCATGAAATTGTAAGGACACAAATATCCAATTGAGTCCTTTGTATTTTTGGCTCAATTCTATATAAAAACATTTGAGTCATAGGATAGTGTTCAATGTACCTATTTCAAGCCTATGACGAATTTGTTGAAGACGTAGCGGCCAAGTGTACAAAGCTTCATCAAAATGCCGAGATTAAGTGCCTCGTTTCTACATCATCAACAGTGGTTCCATGCTCCCAAAGTATGAATGCATTACATATATATATATATATATATATATGAGCTTGGAACAATATAATGGGTTTAGTTTTAATTAAAACTGTTGTTTATTTTCAGAAAGATTTAATTAAAACTTTAAATAAAGTTTATAAAGTTTCTGGGCTAAAAATGAAAATTTCCAACTTTCGGGAAGTTCGTTCGATATGTCGTTCGAACGAGTTTTTCGTTCGAACCAAATGTCGTTCGAACGAGTTTGCCAATGAGTTCCCAATTTTTCCTCTATAACTTTGTTCGAAATGTCATTCAAACGAGATGGATGTTCGAACGAGATTTCTAACAAGTTCATTTTTTAAAGACACTCGAACTTCTTTAGAATGTGTTAGAAGGCCGTTTGAACGAGATTTCATTCAAACGATAAATCACGTTCGAACGAGATTTGGCAGGAACAGTTAAATGATAGTTTTTGACAGTTTTCACCCACTTTCCCATTATCTTTCCCCACTAACTTTTGACTGAATATCTAAGTGCATGAACCAACTTTGGAAAGTTAACTTTTTCACTATCCTACAACTCCTAGAGAGAGTTTTGACAGTTCATCTTTCCTAAGAAAAAGTTCAAGTTTAAGTGTTCATTTTTCCAAGAAAAATCCTTTAAAACACTTTATTTAGACCAAATTGTTGTTTATCCAAGATTCCATATATATATATACATTTCTTGGAGTTTTGGCATCGGTTTTTCATCTCTACTGTTTGAAGAGACGTTTAGGTTTGCTTCTAAATCTCCCAAAGAAGAAGAGGTTTGCGTTGATTTACCCACTTGGAGAAAGGCTCCTAGTTCGGGTGACGGTGACCATATAAAGTCTGATCGGTGGATTCTGAGACCGCTGTGGAGCTCTGTGGTTATTCGCTAGGCGGAGGTGTATACAAGAAGGAGCATCGGGGCTTGAGAGGGATCGAGCCGAGTGTTGTATGTCTACTATCTTGTATTTGTAAAACCGTACTTAGTGGATTTGAGGCTAGGGTCGTCCGAGGTTTTTTCCCGTTGTGGGTTTTTCCTCGTACATCGCGGCGTAGTGGTTTCATTGTTTATTTTATCTCACTATACTCACCTAGAAAGCATGCTTAGGTAATTCAAGATTAAATTTGGTTTAATCATTACATGTTTAATTTGGTGCTACATTAAATATTGGGTAATGTGCAATTAATTCAAGTCATTAATTTAATGTGTTAAAATTTCGTTTGGCCTAATTTGATTAAATGAAAAATATGACTTAGGCAAATTTCTAGGACTTGGGTTAATTATAATGTTTTAAGTGAAATTTGAATTATGTGTGTGTTTCAATCTAATTTCACTTTTTTAATTTTAATTTGAAAAAGAAATTAAATTTTGTAATTTGTTTAATTGAACCATCATCTAACGCTTCTGCATATCCATTTATAAAAGTACATTACTTTTGAATTTAAAATTAGGGGCCTAGTGCTCCAACAAGTGGTATCAGAGCTGGACCGATAATTTATCGCATCAAAGATCCATTTTTTGGCTTTTACAATTTTCGTGCTCCTTGCATTTTTTTAGGTGGTTCATTTTTTACTTACTCTCATTTTTTTGTATCTCTCGATGGGACGTCTTAATGATAATTTGACCATTTCTAATGATAATAATTTTTTTTCTATTCTAGAGGAATTTAATGAGCTTAATAAGTGTAATGAAAAATTAAGATAATTAAATTTGAGATTTGCAAAAAGAATTAAATTTCTTAAAGTTGAAAATTCTTATTTTAAAGCTAAAGTTGAATTTTTGCAAACCTCCCTATTTCAAAAAGATATTTTTCGTGAAAAGCTCATGGATATAAATCACAATTATAATATTTTAGAAAAGTCCAAGAAAGAGAGTGATAATCGAGAAAAGACTCTGAGGATAAGTTTGCTCACATTAAGGGGGAGCGTGATAACCTTCTAGGTGTAATTGAAAATTTAAAGAAGGAGTCTCGTAAAATTGAGGAGTCTAATTTATTACTTTAGTTCGATATTTTAAAAATGAAAAATGACTTACAAGACTCGAGCAGTAGTTATGATGGTTCTAGCTCATCTAGTTCAAATACTTCCATTGCCAAAGCTAAAACCATTATTTGTTTTAGAGTGTCTACTTTATCCAAGGACTTTAGAAAAGGTCACACCTTAGGTAACATTTCTCGTACTTTCACATGCTTGCGTTGTGGTAGGAAAGGTCACCTTAGGTCATTTTGTTTTAATATTAAAAGAAGTCCTAGGAAGTCTATGTCTAGCATTCCATTAATTTTCAAATCACGCCATTTTAAATATACATCTATATGGATTCGGAAATCATTTTTAGACGCGCTAGATATTAGATTTGTTGATTCTCGTTTGGTTTCACATGAAACCTCCCTTGCCAAATTTAAAGGTTGAATGTGTTAGTTGTTGCATACTCTAGCTTTTTGTGCTTCATATTATATATCATTGCTAGGTGTATGCATGTTTAATCATTTTCTAGTCATTGCTTTATTTCATATCTCATGCTAGAAATTATGATTTGTTTATCTTTTGTATTTTATTCTTTCTTTTTAATTTTCATTAAATGAAAAATACAAAAATATTTATGTTTATCATTTGGGTTTTATCTCTTGGTAATTTAAGCTTAATGAAAAATTCAAATGATTTTTGTGTGTCTTTTGAGTAAATAATTCTATTTTTGGTTAAAATTTTCAAAAACTAAAAAATATTTTTTTTGTGTGTGTATTTTAGTTTGACACACTTTATGTGGCATATTCTTGTGTTTGAATCCCATATTTTATGCCCTCATGTGGCTAGAACTTTTGGTTTAGATTTTCAATCCTTATATTGTTGTTTATCATGCTTAGATGGAGTAGTAAGATTTTTTGTTGATTAAATGGATTCTATTTTTATATGCCTCTATTCACACATGCACGAGCTCTTTTGAAATTTTAACTTCATATGTATATTTGAGCTTTGTGAGTTGTTCTCCTACCAATCTTGTCATCTACATATTTGTGACCTAGGAGGACTAGTGCATGTCAAAATCCGTTGCACGTGAGATTTATGATAAATAAAAAATGATAAATATAAATTTGTACGGGGAAGGGCTACGAAAGGATTTATTATCCTTCGCGAATAGTAAGCCACCGTTTATTTGGACCTAAAAGAAATACGTGGTCCAAGGCCTAAAAGAAAATATGGCATTAAAAATAAAAATAATTTGCCAAGGCCTTATATGTTTGATTGATATATTCATTCAAAATTAATATATGTTATTGAGGGAGATTGGATGGCATATCAACGGTTTGCACAATGTCCGTTTATCCTAGTTGTGCTTTCAATGTCATGAATCTATTGGTTTGTAGAATCATCAATATGCTAGGCTTGTATGCATTGTGTATGTTTGTTCGTTGAGTTCGGTCTATTTTGTCACATAAGATTATATTCAAATGTGATGAAGTTTGAAATTGATTGAGAACTTCTTAAACATGTTTTAAGTGATTGGGTCTAAATGTACTAGTACTAGTTCACACCCCAACACTTTCGTTTCCATTTGACACATTTTTGCTATACGAGTGTGAAAAGCTTACCTTATTTTGTGTCATTTGTGGGTTTATATCTATATATGTGTACTTGAGTCTATTTCGTATATATTATGTATACATATATTTGATATTTTTTTAGTCTTTGCCTTGCTTTCTAGTCTATATATTCTTTAATTCCTAATTAGTATCCATCTTATTGCATTCTTTGTTGATATCACATGCTTAATACTTATGTATCATATTGGTATCTGTTTCTTGCATCTTAGTTGGTATCCATTCTTATTTATTGTATTAGTTATGATTTTGTTACCCATGTGCTTTAACGTTATCATCAGTTTATGCATAATTACATGTTTTAGCATGTTATCCCATTCTATTTATCCCTTGCTTTATTTAGAGGGTGTATATACTTTATTTGGGGGAGATAAGTTAATGTTTGATTCTTTAACCTTTCTCTATTCCTAAACAAAAAGGAGGAGAATGATAGGGGGAGAAATGGTATCTAATCCTATTGTTATCGTATCTTAGTTGAGAGAGATTTATCTTAGGGGGAGATGTCTTTCTAAGTACGTCATTTATTTTGATAAAGGGGATAATTAATTAAGGGGAGTCTTTATTTATCTGTATTTAATATTTTGATATTCCCTATGCGTTAAATGTGTTTGCTTAAGTGTCTAGGAATTATTTTCTAAGTGGCAACTTTCACCGGCAAAGATTTTGATCCTTTAGGTTGTTTGAGTCAAGCATTGTATTTTTATTTTGGGTAGGACATTTTTATAAGTCTAGTAGAGCTTGACGGCCCTTTAGGATTTTTCTTTGGTTTTTGTCCGGAAATAGCCAAAGGGGGAGATTTGTAAGGACACAAATTTCCAATTGAGTCCTTTGTAGTTTTGGTTCAATTCCAAGCAAAAATGTTTGAGTCATAGGATAGTGTTCAATGTACCTATTTCAAGACTATGACGAGTTTGTTGAAGATGTAGCGGCCAAGTGTATAAAGCTTCATCAAAATGCCGAGTTTAAGTGCCTAGTTTCTATGTCATCAACAGTGGTTCCATGCTTCCAAGGTATTAATGCATTACATATATATATAGGAGCTTGGAACAATATAATGGATGTAGGTTTAATTAAAACTATTGTCAATTTTCAGAAAGATTTAATTAAAACTTTAAATAAAGTTTAGAAAGGTTCTGGGCTAAAAATGAAAATTTCCAACTTTCTGGATGTTCGTTCGAACCAAATGTCGTTCGAACGAGTTTGGCAACGGGTTCCCAGTTTGGCCACTGTAACTTCGTTCGAAATGTCGTTCGAACGAGATGGATGTTCGAACGAGATTTCTAACAAGTTCATTTTTTAAATACACTGGAACTTCGTTAGAAGGATATTCTAATGATACTTCGTTCGAACGAGATTTGGCGGGAACAGTTAAATGGCAGTTTTTGACAGGTTTCACCCACTTTCCCATTATCTTTCCCCACTAACGTTTGATTGAATATCTAAGTGCAGGAACCAACTTTGGAAAGTTAACTTTTTCACTATCCTACAACTCCTAGAGAGAGTTTTGAGAGTTCAACTTTCCTAAGAAAAAGTTCAAGTTTAAGTGTTCATTTTTCCAAGAAAAATCCTTTAAAACACGTTGTTTACACCCAATTGTTGTTTATCCAAGTTTCCAAATATATATATACATTGCTTGGAGTTTTGGCACCGGTTTTTCATCTCTACTGTTTGAAGAGACGTTTGGGTTTACTTCTAAATCCCCCAAAAAAGAAGAGGTTTGCGTTGATTTGCCGACTCGGAGAAAGGCTCTTAGTTCGGGTGACAGTGACCATATAAAGGTCGATCGGTGGATTCCGAGACCGCGGTGGAGATCCGTGGTTATTCGCTAGGCGGAGGTGTATACAAGAAAGAGCGTCAGGGCTTGAGAGGGATCGAGTCAAGTGTTATAAGTCTACTGTCTTGTATTTATAAAACCGTACTTAGTGGATTTGAGGCTAGGGCCGTCTGAGGTTTTTTTCCGTTGCGGGTTTTTCCTCGTACATCGCGGAGTAGTGGTTTTATAGTTTATTTTATCTTGCTATACTCACCTATAACGCATGCTTAGGTAATTCAAGATAAAATTTGGTTTAATTAGTACATGTTTAATTTGGTGCAACATTAAATATTTGGTAATGTGTAATTAATTCAAGTCATTAATTTAATGTGTTAAAATTTAGTTTCGCCTAATTTGATTAAATGGAAAATATGACCTAGGTAAATTTCTAGGACTTGTGTTAATTATAATGGTTTAAGTGAAAATTGAATTGTGTGTGTGTTTTAATCTAATATCACTTTTTTAATTTTAATTTGAAAAAGAAATTTAAATTTGTAATTTGTTTAATTGAATCATCATCTAACGCTTCCTCATATCCATTTATAAAAGGAAATTACATTTGAATTTAAAATTGGGGGCCTAGTTCTCCAACAAGGGGTATCAGAGCAGGACCGCTAATTTATCCCGTCAAAGATCCGTTTTTCGGCTTTTACAATTTTTGTGCTCCTTGTATTTTTTTAAGGTTGTTCATTTTTTACTTACTCTCATTTTTTTGTATCTCTCGATGGGACGTCTTATTGATAATTTGATCATTTCTAATGATAATGAAATTTTTACCATTATAGAGGAATTTAATGAGCTTAATAAGTGTAATGAAAAATAAGAGAATTAAATTTGAGATTTGCAAAAAGAATTAAATTTCTTGAAGATGAAAATTCTTGTTTTAAAGCTAAAGTTGAATTTTTGCAAACCTCCCTATCTCAAAAAGATATTTTTCGTGAAAAGCTCATGGACATAAATCACAATTATAATATTTTAGAAAAGTCCAAGAAAAAGAGTGATAATCGAGAAAAGACTCTTAGGGACAAGTTTGTTCACATTGAGGGGGAGCGTGATAACCTTATAGGTTTAATTGAAAATTTAAAGAAGGAGTCCTGTAAAATTGAGGAGTCTAATTTATTACTTGAGTCCGATACTTTAAAAATGAAAAATGACTTACAAGACTCGAGTAGTAGTTATGATGGTTCTAGCTCATCTAATTCAAATACTTCTGTTTCCAAAGATAAAACCATTATTTGTTTTAGGGGGTCTACTTTATCCAAAGACTTTAGAAAAGGTCACACCTTAGGTAACATTTCTTGTGTTTTAACATGCTTGTATTGTGGTAGGAAAGGTTACCTTAGGTCATTTTGTTTTAATCTTAAAAGAAGTCCTAGGAAGACTATGTCTAGCATTCCATTAATTTCCAAATCACGTCATTTTAAATATATATCTATATCGATTCGAAAATTATTTTTAGACGCGCTATATATTAGATTTGTTGATTCTCATTTGCTTTCACATAAAACCTCCCTTGCTAAATTTAAAGGTTGAATGGGTTAGTTGTTTACATACTCTAGCTTTTTGTGCTTCATATTATATATCATTGCTAGGTGTATGCATGTTTAGTCATTTTCTAGTCATTGCTTTATTTCGTATCTCATGCTAGAAATTATGACTTGTTTATCTTTTGTATTTTATTCTTTCTTTTTAATTTGCATTAAATGAAAAATACAAAAAGATTTATGTTTATCATTTGAGTTTTATCTCTTGGTAATTTAAGCTTAATGAAAAATTCAAATGATTTTTGTGTGTCTTTTGAGTAAATATTTTTATTTTTGGTTAAAATTTTCAAAAACTCAAAAAGATTTTTTTTGTATCTATTTTAGTTTGACACACTTAATGTGACATATTCTTATGTTTGAATCCCATATTTTACGCTCTCATGTGGCTAGAACTTTTGGTTTAGATTGTCAATCCTTATATTGTTCTTTATCATGCTTACATGGAGTAGTTAGATTTTGTGTTGATTAAATGGATTATATTTTTATATGCCTCTATTCACACATGCACGAGCTCTTTTGAAATTTTAACTTCATATGTATATTTGAGCTTTGTGAGGTGTTCTCCTACCAATATTGTCATCTACATATTTGTTACCTAGGAGGACTAGTGCATGCTAAAATTCGTTTCACGTGAGATTTGTGAGAAATAAGGAATGATAAATGTAAATGTGCATGTGCATAGGGAAGGGCTCCAAATGGATTTATTATCCTTTGTGAATAGTAAGCCACCGTTTATTTGGACCTAAAAGAAATACGTGGTCCAAGGCCTAAAAGAAAATATGGCATTAAAAAGAGAAATAATTTGCCAAGGCCTTATATGTTTGATTGATATATTCATTCAAAATTAATATATGCTTATTGAGGGAGATTGGATGGTATATCAACGGTTTGCACAATGTCCGTTTATCCTAGTTGCACTTTCAATGCCATGACTCTATTGGTTTGTAGTATCATCAATATGTTAGGCTTGTATGCATTGTGTATGTTTGTTCATTGAGTTCAATCTATATTGCCACATGAGGTTATATTCAAATGTGATGAAGTTTACAATCAATTGAGAACTTCTTGAACATGTTTTAAGTGATTTGGTCTAAATTTACTTTTTACTAGTTCACACCCCAAAACTTTCGTTTGCATATAACACATTTTTGCCATACGAGTGTGAAAAAATTACCTTATTTTGTGTCCTTTGTGGGTTTATATATATATATATATATATGTGTGTGTGTGTGTGTGTGTGTGTGTGTGAGTGTGTGTGTGTGTGTGTGTGTGTGTGTGTGTGTGTGTGTGTGTGTGTGTGTGTACTTGAGTCTATTAAGTATATATTATGTATACATATATTTGATATTTTTGTTTAGTCTTTGCCTTGCTTTCTAGTCCATATATGCTTTAATTCATAATTGGTATCCATCTTATTGCATTCTTTGTTGATATCACATGCTTAATACTTATGTATCATATTGGTATCTGTTTCTTGCATCTTAGTTCGTATCCATTCTTATTTGTTGGAATAGTTATGATTTTGTTACCCATGTTCTTTAACGTTCTCATCACTTTATGCACAATTACATGTTTTAGCTTTTGATCCCATTCTATTTATCCCTTGCTTAGTTTAGAGGGTGTATATACTTTATTTGGGGGAGATAAGTTAATGTTTTATTCTTTAACCTTTGTCTATTCCTGAACAAAAAGGGGGAGAATGATAAGGGGAGAAATGGTATCTAATCATATTGTTATCGTATCTTAGTTGAGGGAGATTTATCTTAGGGGGAGACGTCTTTCTAAGTAGGTCATTAATTTTGATAAAGGGGAGAATTAATTCAGGGGAGTCTTTATTTCTCTGCATTTCATATTTTGATATTCCCTACGCATTTATTGTGTTTGCTTAAGTGCGTAGGAATTATTTTCTAAGTGGCAACTTGTAACACTCCATGATTTTTGAGACTGAGAAATTAAATTTTGGAAAATAAAAAATTTAATTGAATTGGAGAATTTTGATATTTGGGAATTGAGGTCTAAAAATAGAGGACGTTTTAAAGTATTCCAGATGATGATTTTGAGGGTACCATCGATCCCGAAAGGGTCAAGATAGTCAAAATGACTGTCATTGGGTTTTAATTTGGCTCCGAAATATTTTAAGTTAGTTCGACTCGAATTGGAGTAAACGAGTCGTTTAAAGTGTGTATTAACATTTAAAATTTAGGACTTATGTTTTAAGGCTTAAAAGGCTTACAGATGAAGCCTTCTCATTTGAGAAAAGGAGAGAAAGAGAAAAGAAGAGAGAAAGAAGAAGAAAGGAAGAGAGAGAGGAAGAAAAGCTTGGAGATTCTGGCACAAACGCGACATCGAGGATCATCCAACCTCTACAAAATCTGAGGCAATTGTTTAATCTTGCTAAATAAGTCATTTGTGTATTTGATTTCATAATTTGTGGGTTGAAGAAATGGTTTTTGGGTATTAATATCAAAACCTAGATTTTTGGGTTTAAATCTTGAAATCAATGTTTAAATATGGGTTTAAAGGTGTAGAAATGGTTGGGATCAACTTTGGGTTGATTTAATGTCTTAGAATCATGTTGTGATAAAGATTTGGGGATTAGAATAGAAATTTTACGGTTTAAAAATTCGTGGGTTCATTGAAGAAGAAGAACCCTTCAAAATCTGCAGGCCTGAATCGATTCGCCCCCTTTGCGAATCGATTCGGTTTAGGGAAATTGGCAAGTCTGCATTGACCGAATCGATTCGAACCCAAGCCGAATCGATTCGGCTTGTGGCAGAAGCCCAGGTCTTTTGACCCGAATCGATTCGCCTTGGAGGCCGA
The DNA here is from genome assembly GCA_949130495.1 of Sambucus nigra. Lineage (NCBI taxonomy): Eukaryota > Viridiplantae > Streptophyta > Magnoliopsida > Dipsacales > Adoxaceae > Sambucus > Sambucus nigra. The sequence goes on from OX422223.1 coordinate 346,338,253, forward strand.
ATCGATTCGCTAGGCCGAATCAATTCGGAATAGGGCCGAATCGATTCGGGAACAGGGCATTTTATTGTATTTTCTCCATAGTGATTTCAAATCCTTTTTGGTTGGGTTTATTGATTTGGGGTTTTCTCTTATGAAGTAATAGATATATTTTGGAGACTTATAGTGGGTCCCTCACTTAGTATGATAGTGGGGACTTCTTGGAATTATTGGAGAAGAATATATCCATGTATGTAATTGGAGCTGTGTATAGAGATTTTGGGGAAACCTTATTGGGATTGAGGATCCTAATTATAGATCAAAAGTAAGTATAGATGTGATGTGAGGCTAAGAACTCTTCGAGAGAGTTGCGAGGGTATGTTGTGAAATTCCAGGCTAACATTTATGTCGAATTCTTATAAAGATAGGATTTTATTAAGATATAATTTGGGGCCCAATGAAAGAGAGTGGTCGCATACCCTTAGCAATAATAAACTTTAAGAAATAAATTCGATAGGTCTTAGACTAGGGGATTCACAAAAGTGATTGAACCATAGTCGAAATCGAGAGCAATGGGATCATATTATCAACTAAAGTAGAGTGTGTAAATATAGTCGGGGTAGATGTTGTTTATCGGTTTGTGATTTACAACGGGTATTTTCCCTAATAAATGGGATTATTTGATGAAGGTAAGATTGAGCTTGAGGATTATAGACTATTAGTTATGTGTATACCAATAGTCGAAATTAGTATTAGAAATATGGATGTACCTTCGGATATAGATGAGATGTGTAGGGATGGTTTCCTACACAAAACTTTGGGGTGATAACCTTAATGTGGAGATATATCTATGTTGGAAGAGTATTTATATCATAGGAAAAATGGATGGGTACGCTTCAAGTGAGGGATTGTATTCACATATTGAGGTAAATTAAATGAGTTGTGGTGACGGCTTGTATATTGTGTATTTATATACATATGAACGATAACTAGTTTGTATATATAGATATATTGATATGTGAATATATGTATATATATCTGTTTCGATTTGAAAATATGTATATATTCATGTTATAAATGGTTAAACCGTATGTGATGGTTTATTTATATGATTGGATCATATGGATGTTTATATATTGTGCATGTGAATGATATATATACTTATGTGGTTAAGCCTAACCCGCTCATGCTATCATTGGGAAGTTTCTGCGCAGAGGGTGAGCATCCTGGATAGAAAAGCAGGGTGTGGATATTCCCCAGGTCATAGTCATCCCGTGTTTTAATATATGATTTATATTTTTGGGATGAGACGTGGTGGGTATATTTCGTCTCATTGCCGGTTAGGAGCTATGACCGCTTCCTGGGACGTCGTGTGCCTGAGTTTACCACGAGATGGGTGTCGTTTAGTCCCACCATGGTGGCCCCAGTATTGCTACGTGAGCCGGGCACTGGGAAGATGATGGCATGATGCAGTTTATCGGCGATATATATAGTCGGGTATTATATGTGCATGGCCATTGTACATCATATATGGTATGTATACATGGTCATGGGTATGGATGATGACATATATATGTATGGTTAGAATAAAATGCATATATATATATATATATATATATATATATATATATATATATATATATATATATATATATATATATATATATATATATATATATATATTTATATATCCTATAGATGAAAGGATATGGTATCATTGTGGAGTACATCTTGGATGATTATGGTGTACTAGATTGATGGGGGTTGATGTATCGCATTTAAGGAATATTTCGGTTACATCATCCCAAGGATATTATTGGATATTTTTAGTTGTTTTCATATTGTAGTCTAAAATTTAGTAGTAGTGGTAGTATAATATTATATGTATCGCATAATGGATTTCTAGGATCGACGTTGTCCAGGAGTAGTGTAACGGGGTGGTTCCTTATTTGGATTTCGCTTTGCGAGACACCCCACGCACAAAACATAGTACAATGTTGAGATTGGAGAGAAATTTTGTCAATAAAAATTTGTATGCATGTTAATTAGAAATTAAATTTTATGATTCAACCCAAATATAAATGGGTAACGTATTAAGAATTATAACTGAATAAATTATAAACCGGAATCCTTTAAGCCTAATATGGCATACATGTTTATAAAAATGAATTAAGTGGGTTTAAAAAGGGGTGGATTCTTGGGTTATGATAGGAAGGAAATTCTCGTGGGTATAGGCTGGACCTATGTTAAAGTTAGGTTGTCCTTATATATGGGGGTAATTTAACTAAAATTTAGGACGCGAATAGGTGCGCGCCGATAGATGAGAGGTGAGTTCGTGCGATTCCACTTTAATTATGAAATAAGTGCACCGATATTTATTATGCACGGTTAACACACTTGCTAAATACTTTTCACACTCGGGCTCTGACCCGTTTACTTTTCTCTCCTGCCTGTATATATATACACTATTACAGGTTTCCTACCGCATGGATGCAGGATGACCTCCTATCCAGCGTCTTGGGAGCCGTGACAGGTGCGGACTGTTGCAGGATGTATCTTGTAGTCGCTTCCTACTTCATTAAAAATCTAGGTAGGATTCATGTTGTATATCGGGTTTATACCCAAGGGATATTTTTAGATGTATATATTTATTTCATTTCATTCATTGTATTGGCTGTGACCCGACAGCTTATTCGGGTTTACTTCCTTGTGGTATATTCAGTTGTAGTCAATTATTTCATTTTATTCTAGCATTTTATTTATTATAGTTCTTTCATGCACCTTTCTTTCCTTTATTAGTAGTTTTATAGTGTTGGTTTGTTGTCTGTTGCATATTTTGTTTAATTTTAACATCTCTCTTATATGATATCGGGTAGTTAGTCCTATGTTATATAGTACCGACAGTTGATGTTGAGACTGGACCATCTGAAACTCCTGATTTAATGTAGTATATGGCTGGCCACCCGTTATTATTTTTAGCGGGGTGTTACAGATGGTATCAGAGCATCAGGTTCTAGAATTTTTAGGATCTGTGCGAGTTTTCTGCGTTCTTCCGTTAACTTTCTTGATATAAAGCCCTACTATTAGGATTGTTGTGTTCACTGCGCTTATATTTTCTGTGAAGTGTATTCTCTTGATCGGCGTTCTGATAACTGTTGCTTCCGTTTCAAACGTCGCCTAGATTTTATCGTCTAGGAAAGGACAAGATTGGAGAGACAATACCCATAACTGATTTTGGGTGCGCTTTGATTGGGGGTATTTGTTTTCCTACGTTCAGGCGAGAATAAGAAAGAGAACTCTAGCAGTGGTTTAGGATGACCTATCGGTGGTTGAGTAAGAAAGGGAGAATTGCTCGAATGGCGAATCTCGGACTTAGTAAGGTAAGTCTGAGGAGAGCCATGTAGTGTAGTCCTATGGAGGTTTAGATTGAGAAAGCCGTCAAACTTCGCTAGGAAACCTGATGTTGGTGACTCTTACCGAGGTGAGGTAGGTGGAGTTATCCCAATATCAGGAGTATTGCCTTCTGGGATGAGGGAGAAAGAAATTGGAGACTCAGGTTCGTTAAGTAGGACTGAGGGAGTTTTCGGTAGTTGCAATCGTGTTTTGTCCTTCAAGATGGTTAGGAAGGATTTTGAGGAAGATGTTCCTCTTGTGGAGAAATAGGTTTAGGAATAATGATTGTCCTAGAAGGAGTAGAGGACTTTAAATAAGGATCCAAAGATGAAGTAAAGCAATTGGATTATGGAAGTATAAGGTAGAATACATTTCTTTGGGTTTAAGTCACGCTTTGTGCGATATTGACAACGTCGCGCATAAGGTATGATGAGCGGTTAGCCGCTACGCCCTAGGGTGTATAGGATTTCCCTGGAGGAAGGAGTGAGTAAGTATGGTCTTTGTAGGGCATATTTCGAGAAAATAAATCGTCTCGTGAGGAGATAATCGAGAGTTATAATATTGAATTCCGGAAGGGTGAAATGTCGAGGTTTGTTGAGTAGTGATTATAAGGTTATTCGTCTCATGGATGGGTTAAGGAGTGTAATTGCGGTGCTCCAATGAGGGAAGAACTTAGTTTATGGAAAGGTGTTGATGTGATGTAGAGGGATTTTATAACTGAGAGGTTCACAGTTTGGTAGATTTATTTTGAGAGGAGAATTTAGCCCATAGTTGTGCTAGTCTTAAAAACTAGGTATTGATTAGAGTGTTGTAAATATTGAGGCCTTGTGTCCTTAACATAAGGTGTTTGTTTGGCGTGTCGTAAGACGCGGAATTTATTTATATTATGTATTGTTAAATAGGCCTTCGGGCAGTATCTAAAATATGGAAATCTTTTATAAAACCTTAACCCTGGTTCAACTAATATCAATCCCCAACCTAGCTACACAGTAGTGTATTGGGAGGATTCCTTGTTTGGATTTCGCTTGCGATACCTCCCCCGCACGAAAGTGGATAGCGTCAGGAATTGAGGAGAGTTCAACCATTGGGGATTTTTCAAACTTTTATATAATTAATAGGTTGTTATAGATTATATTGGTAATAGTATATTACGAGTTGAGGCTATTAGAGCCTGATTATAATTCTACGAGTTAAGCTCGGGTACGGAGTGTATGGGCGCCCTAGCTAGTTAGTTTGTTTTAAAATTTATATGGTTTGACGGGAGAACTGGAAAGGATCGGTATTGTGATCTTGAGGGTAGATGTAAGGACTAGATGAGATTCGAAGTACGGGGTAGACGTAATAGTATATTACGAGTTGAGGCTATTAGAGCCTGATTATAATTCTACGAGTTAAGCTCGGGTACAGGGTGTATGGGCGCCTTGGCTAGTTAGTTTGTTTTAAAATTTATATGGTTTGACAGGAGAACTAGAAAGGATCGGTATTGTGATCTTGAGGGTAGATGTAAGGACTAGATGAGATTCGAAGTCCTAGGCATAATCTAAATTTCGCGGGCAAAATTTTTGTAAGGGGGGAAGATTGTAACACCCCATGATTTTTGAGACTGAGAAATTAAATTTTGGAAAATAAAAAATTTAATTGAATTGGACAATTTTGATATTTGGGAATTGAGGTCTAAAAATAGAGGACATTTTAAAGTATTTTGGATGATGATTTTGAGGGTACCATCGATCCCGGAAGGGTCGAGATAGTCAAAATGACTGTCATTGGGTTTTAATTCGGCTCCGGAATATTTTAAGTTATTTCGACTCAAATTGGAGTAAACGAGTCGTTTAAAGTGTGTATTAACATTTAAAATTTGGGACTTACGTTTTAAGGCTTAAGAGGCTTACAGATGAAGCCTTCTCATTTGAGAAAAGGAGAGAAAGAGAAAGAAGAGAGAAAGAAGAAAAAAGGAAGAGAGAGGAAGAAAAGCTTGGAGATTCCGGCCCAAACGCGACATCGAGGATGATCCAACCTCTACAAAATCTGAGGCAAGTGTTTAATCTTGCTAAATAAGTCATTTGTGTATTTGATTTCAAAATTTTTGGGTTGAAGAAATGGTTTTTGGGTATTAATATCAAAACCTAGATTTTTGGGTTTAAATCTTGAAATCAATGTTTAAATATGGGTTTAAAGGTGTAGAAATGGTTAGGGTCAACTTTGGGTTGATTTAATGGCTTAGAATCATGTTGTGATAAATATTTGGGGGTTAGAATAGAAATTTATGATTTAAAAATTCGTGGGTTCATTGAAGAAGAAGAACCCTTCAAAATATGCAAGCCCGAATCGATTTGCCCCCTTTGCAAATCGATTCGGTTTAGGGAAATTGGCAGGTCTGCATTGACCGAATCGATTCGAACCCAAGCCGAATCGATTCGGCCTATGGCAGAAGCCCAGGTCTTTTGACCCGAATCGATTCGCCTTGGAGGCCGAATCGATTCGCTAGGCCGAATCGATTCGAAATAGGGCCGAATCGATTCGGGAACAGGGCATTTTATTGTATTTTCTCCATAGTGATTTCAAACCCTTTTTGGTTGGGTTTATTGATTTGGGGCTTTCTCTTATGAAGTAATAGATATATTTTGGAGACTTATAGGGGGTCCCTCACTTAGTATGATAGTGGGGACTTCTTGGAATTATTGGAGAAGAATATATCCATGTATGTAATTGGAGCTGTGTATAGAGATTTTGGGGAAACCTTATTGGGATTGAGGATCCTAATTATAGATCAAAAGTAAGTATAGATGTGATGTGAGGCTAAGAACTCTTCGAGAGAGTTGCGAGGGTATGTTGTGAAATTACAGGCTGACATTTATGTCGAATTCTTATAAAGATAGGATTTTATTAAGATACAATTTGGGCCCCAATGAAAGAGAGTGGTCGCATACCCTTAGTAATAATAAACTTTAAGAAATAAATCCGATAGGTCTTAGACTAGGGGATTCACAAAATTGATTGAACCATAGTCGAAATCGAGAGCAATGGGATCATATTATCAACTAAAGTAGAGTGTGTAAATATAGTCGGGGTAGATGTTGTTTATCGGTGTGTGATTTACAACGGGTATTTTCCCTAATAAATGGGATTATTTGATGAAGGTAAGATTGAGCTTGAGGATTATAGACTACTAGTTATGTGTATACCAATAGTCGAAATTAGTATTAGAAATATGGATGTACCTTCGGATATAGATGAGATGTGTAGGGATGGTTTCCTACACAAAACTTTGGGGTGATAACCTTAACGTGGAGATATATCTATGTTGGAAGAGTATTTATATCATAGGAAAAATGGATGGGTACGCTTCAAGTGAGGGATTGTATTCACATATTGAGGTAAATTAAATGAGTTGTGGTGACGGCTTGTATATTGAAGATTATGTATACTTATAGCCGAATAAATATATATACATATCTTATACATATGAACGATAGTTAGTTTGTATATATAGATATATAGATATGTGAATATATGTATATATATCTGTATGGATATGATAATATGGATATATTCATGTTATAAATGTCTAAACCATATTTGATGGTTTATTTATATGATTGGATCATATGGATGTATATATATTATGCATGTGAATGATATATATATACGTATGTGGTTAAGCATACCCCGCTCATGCTATCATTGGGATATTTCCGGGAAGAGGGTGAGCATCCTGGCTAGAAAAGCAGGGTGTGGATATTCCCCAGTTCATAGTCGTCCCGTGTGTTATTATATGATTTATATTTTTGGGATGAGACGTGGTGGATATATTTCATCTCATTACCAGTTAGGAGCTATGACCGCTTCCCGGGACGTCGTGTGCGTGAGTTTACCACGAGATGGGTGTCGTTTAATCAGACCGTGGTGGCCCCAGTATTGCTATGTGAGTCGGGCACTGGGAAGATGATGGCATGATGCAGTTTATCGGCGATATATATAGCCGGGTATTATATGTGCATGGCCATTGTACATCATATATGGTATGTATAGATAGTCATGGGTATGGATGATGACATATATATATGTATGGTTAGAATAAAATTCCTATATATATATATATATTTATATATCCTATAGATGAAAGTATATGGTATCATTGTGGAGTACATCTTGGATGATTATGGTGTACTAGATTGATGGGGGTTGATGTATCGCATTTAAGGAATATTTCGGTTACATCATCCCAAGGACATTATTGGAGATTTTTAGTTGTTTTCATATTGTAGTCTAAAATTTAGTAGTAGTGGTAGTATAATATTGTATGTATGGCATAATGGATCTCTAGGATCGACGTTGTCTAGGAGTAGTGTAACGGGGTGGTTCCTTGTTTGGATTTCGATTTGTGAGACACCCCACGCACGAAACATAGTACAATGTTGAGATTGGAGAGAAATTTTGTCAATAAAATTTGTATGCATGTTAATTAGAAATTAAATCTTATGATTCAACCCAAATATAAATGGGTAACGTATTAAGAATTATAACTGAATAAATTATAAACCGGAATCCTTTAAGCCTAATATGGCATGCATGTTTATAAAAATGAATTAAGTGGGTTTAAAAAGGGGTGGTTTCTTTGGTTATGATAGCAAGGAAATTCTCGTGCGTATAGGCTGGACCTATGTTAAGTTAGGTTGTCCTTATATATGGGGGTAATTTAACTAAAATTTAGGACACGAATAGGTGCGCGTCGTTAGATGAGAGGTGAGTTGGCATTTCACGAGAGTGCGATTCCACTTTAATTATGAAATAAGTGCACCGATATTTATTATGCACGGTTAACACACTTACTAAATATTTTTCACACTCGGGCTCTGACCCGTTTATTTTTCTCTCCTGCCTGTATATATATATATATATATATATATATATATATATATATATATATATACTATTACAGGTGTCCTACCGCATGGATGCCGGATGACCTCCTATCCAGAGTCTTGGGAGCCGTGAAAGGTGTGGATTGTTGCGAGATGTTTCTTGTAGTCGCTTCCTACTTCATTAAAAATCTAGGTAGGATTCATGTTGTATATATGGTTTATACCCAAGGGATATTTTTAGATGTATATATTAATTTCATTTCATTCATTGTATTGGCTGTGACCCGACAGCTTATTCGGGTTTACTTCCTTGTGGTATATCCAGTTGTAGTCAATTATTTCATTTTATTCTAGCATTTTATTTATTATAGTTCTTTCATGCATCTTTCTTTCCTTTATTAGTAGTTTTATAGTGTTGGTTTGTTGTCCGTTGCATATTCTGTTTAATTTTAACATCTCGCTTATATGAAATCTGGTAGTTAGTCCTATGTTATATAGTACCGACAATTGATGTTGAGACTGGACCATCTGAAACTCCTGATTTAATGTAGTATAGGGCTAGCCACCCGTTATTATTTTAAGCGGGGTGTTACAGATCACCGGTAAAGATTTTGATCCTTTGGATTGTTTCAGTCAAGCATTGTATTTTTATTTTGGGTGGGACATTTTTTTCAGTCTCGTAGAGCTTGACGGCCCTTTAGAATTTTTGTTTGGTTTTTGTCCCGAAATAGCCAAAGGGGGAGATTTGTAAGGACACAAATTTCCAATTGAGTCCTTTGTAGTTTCGGCTCAATTCTAGACAAAAATGTTTGAGTCATAGGATAGTGTTCAATGTACCTACTTCAAGCCTATGACGAGTTTGTTGAAGACGTAGCGGCCAAGTATATAAAGCTTCATCAAAATAACGAGTTTAAGTGCCTCGTTTCTACGTCATCAACAGTGGTTCCATGGTCCCAATGTATGAATTAATTACATTTATATATTGGAGCTTGGAACATTATAATGGGTGTAGGTTTAATTAAAATTGTTGTTGATTTTCAAAAAGATTTAATTAAAACTTTAAATAAAGTTTATAAAGTGTCTGGGCTAAAAATGAAAATTTCTAACTTTCTGGAAGTTCGTTCGATTTGTCGTTCGAACGAGTTTTTCGTTCGAACCAAATGTCGTTCGAACAAGTTTGGCAACGGGTTCCCTGTTTGTCCACTATAACTTCGTTCGAAATGTCGTTCGAACGAGACGGATGTTCGAACGAGATTTCTAACAAGTTCATTTTTAAAGAGACTGGAACTTCGTTAGAATATCGTTAGAAGGTTGTTCTAATGAGACTTCGTTCGAACGACAAATTTCGTTCGAACGAGATTTGGCGGGAACAATTAAATGGTAGTTTTTGACAGTTTTCGCCCACTTTCCCATTATCTTTCCCCACTAACTTTTGACTGAATATCTAAGTGCAGGAACCAACTTTAGAAAGTTAACTTTTTCACTATCCTAAAACTCCTAGAGAGAGTTTTGAGATTTCATCTTTCCTAAGAAAAAGTTCAAGTTTAAGTGTTCATTTTTCCAAGAAAAATCCTTTAAAACACTTTATTTAGACCCAATTGTTGTTTATCCAAGCTTCCATATATATATACATTGCATGGAGTTTTCGCACCGGTTTTTTATCTCTACTATTTGAAGAGACGTTTGGATTTGCTTCTAAATCCCCCAAAGAAGAAGAGGTTTGCGTTGATTTACCCACTCGGAGAAAGGCTCCTAGTTCAGGTGACGGTGACCATATAATGTCCGATCGGTGGATTTCGAGACCGCGGTGGAGCTCCATGGTTATTCGGTAGGCGAAGGTGTAGACAAGAAGGAGTGTCGGGGCTTGAGAGGGATCGAGTCCAGTGTTGTAAGTCTATTGTCTTGTATTTATAAAACCCTACTTAGTGGATTTGAGGCTAGGGTCGTCCGAGGTTTTTTCCCGTCGTGGGTTTTTCCTCGTACATCGCGGCGTAGTGGTTTCATTGTTTATTTTATCTGACTATTCTCACCTAGAACGCATGCTTAGGTAATTCAAAGCAAAATTTGGTTTAATCACTACATGTTTCATTTGGTGCTACATTAAATATTGGGTAACGTGTAATTAATTCAAGTCATTAATTTAATGTGTTAAAATTTGGTTTGGCCTAATTTGATTAAATGGAAAATCTGACTTAGGAAAATTTCTAGGACTTGGGTTGATTATAACGGTTTAAGTGAAATTTGAATTGTGTGTGTGTTTTAATCTAATTTCACTTTTTTAATTTTAATTTGAAAAAGAAATTAAAATTTGTAATTTATTTAATTGAACCATCATCTAACGCTTTCGCATATCCATTTATAAAAGGAAATTACCTTTGAATTTAAAATTAGGGGCCTAGTGCTCCAACAAGTGGTATCAGAGCAGGACCGCTAATTTATCGCGTCAAAGATTCGTTTTTCGGCTTTTACAATTTTTGTGCTCCTTGCATTTTTTTAAGGTGGTTCATTTTTTACTTACTCTCATTTTTTTGTATCTCTCGATGGGACGTCTTAATGATAATTTGATCATTTCTAATGATAATAAAATTTTTGCTATTCTAGAGGAATTTAATGAGCTTAATAAGTGTAATGAAATATTAAGAGAATTAAATTTGAGATTTGCAAAAAGAATTAAATTTCTTAAAGATTAAAATTCTTGTTTTAATGCTAAAGTTGAATTTTTGCAAACCTCCCTATCTCAAAAAGATATTTTTCGTGAAAAGCTCATGGACATAAATCACAATTATAATATTTTAGAAAAGTCTAAGAAAGAGAGTGATAATCGAGAAAAGACTCTTAGGGACAAGTTTGCTCACATTGAGGGGGAGCATGATAACCTTCTAGGTTTAATTGAAAATTTAAAGAAGGAGTCCCGTAAAATTGAGGAGTTTAATTTATTACTTGAGTCCGATATTTTAAAAATGAAAAATTACTTACAAGACTCGATTAGTAGTTATGATGGTTCTCGCTCATCTAATTCAAATACTTCCGTTACCAAAGCTAATACCATTATTTATTTTAGAGGGTCGACTTTATCCAAAGACTTTAGAAAAGGTCACACCTTAGGAAACATTTCTCATGTTTTCACATGCTTGCATTGTGGTAGGAAAGGTCACCTTAGATCATTTTGTTTTAATCTTAAAAGAAGTCCTAGGAAGTATATGTCTAGCATTCCATTAATTTTCAAATCACGTCATTTTAAATATACATCTATATGGATTTGAAAATTATTTTTAGACGCGCTAGATATTAGATTTGTTGATTCTCATTTACTTTCACATGAAACCTCCCTTGCTAAATTTAATGGTTGAATGTGTTAGTTGTTTGCATACTCTAGCTTTTTGTGCTTCATATTATATATCATTGCTAGGTGTATGCATGTTTAGTCATTTTCTAGTCATTGCTTTATTTTGTATCTCATGCTAGAAATTATGACTTGTTTATCTTTTGTATTTTATTTTTTTCTTTTTAATTTGCATTAAATGAAAAATATAAAAAGATTTATGTTTATCATTTGGGTTTTATCTCTTGGTAATTTAAGCTTAATGAAAAATTCAAATGATTTTTGTGTGTCTTTTGAGTAAATATTTTTATTTTTGGTTAAAAATTTCAAAAACTCAAAAAGATTTTTTTTGTGTGTACTTTAGTTTAGCACACTTTATGTGGCATTTTCTTGTGTTTGAATCCCATCTTTTACGCTCTCATGTGGCTAGAACTTTTGGTTTAGATTGTCAATCCTTATTATGTTCTTTATCATGCTTACATAGAGTAGTTAGATTTTGTGTTGATTAAATGGATTCTATTTTTATATGCCTCTATTCACACATGCACGAGCTCTTTTGAAATTTTAACTTCATATGAATATTTGAGCTTTGTGAGCTATTCTCCTACCAATTTTGTCATCTACATATTTATGACCTAGGAGGACTAGTGCATGTCAAAATCCGTTGCACGTGAGATTTTTGAGAAATAAAAAATGATAAATATAAATGTGCACGGGAAAGGGCTCCGAAAGGATTTATTATCCTTTGTGAATAGTAAGCCACCGTTTGTTAGGACTTAAAAGAAATACGTGGTCCAAGGCCTAATAGAAAATATGGCATTAAAAAGAAAAATAATTTGCCAAGGCCTTATATGTTTGATTGATATATTTATTCGAAATTAATATATGCTTACTGAGGGAGAGTGGATGGTATATCAACAGCTTGCACAATGTCCGTTTATCCTAGCTGCGCTTTCAATATCATGACTCTATTGGTTTGTAGAATCATTAATATGCTAGACTTCTATGCATTGTGTATGTTTGTTCATTGAGTTCAATCTATATTGACACATGAGGTTATATTCAAATGTGATGAAGTTTGCAATCGATTGAGAACTTCTTGAATATGTTTTAAGTGATTGGGTCTAAATTACTTGTTACTAGTTCACAACTCAACACTTTCGTTTCCATATGACACATTTTTTCCATACGAGTGTGAAAAGCTTACCTTATTTTGTGTCATTTGTGGGTTTATATCTATATATGTGTACTTGAGTCTATTAGGTATATATTATGTATACATATATTTGATATTTTTGTTTAGTCTTTGCCATGCTTTCTAGTCCATATATGTTTTAATTCATAATTGGTATCCATCTTATTGCATTCTTTGTTGATATCACATGCTTAATACTTATGTATCATATTGGTATCTGTTTCTTGCATCTTAGTTGGTATCCATTCTTATTTGTTGGATTAGTTATGATTTTGTTACCCGTGTGCTTTAACGCTCTCATCACTTTATGCACAATTACATGTTTTAGCTTGTTATCCCATTCTATTTATCCCTTGCTTACTTTAGAGGGTGTATATACTTTATTTGGGGGAGATAAGTTAATGTTTGATTCTTTAACCTTTGTCTATTCCTGAACAAAAAGGGGGAGAGTGATAGGGGGAGAAATGGTATCTAATCCTATTGTTATCGTATCTTAGTTGAGGGAGATTTATCGTAGGGGGAGACGTATTTCTAAGTAGGTCATTTGTTTTTTATAAAGGGGAGAATTAATTAGGGGGAGTCTTTATTTATTTGCATTTAATATTTTGATATTCCCGATGCGTTTAATGTGTTTGCTTAAGTGTGCATGAATTATTTTCTAAGTGGCAACTTTCACCGGCAATGATTTTGATCCTTTGGGTTCTTTGAGTCAAGCATTGTATTTTTATTTTTGGTGGGACATTTTTGTTAGACTATTAGTGCTTGACGGAGCTTTAGGATTTTTGTGTGGTTTTTGTCCCGGAATAGCCAAAGGGGGAGATTTGTAAGGACGCAAATTTTTAATTGAGTCCTTTGTAGTTTTAGCTCAATTCTGGACAAAACCGTTTGAATCATAGGATAGTGTTCAATGTAACTATTTCAAGCCTATGACGAGTTTGTTGAAGACGTAGCGACCAAGTGTATAAAGCTTCATCAAAATGCCGAGTTTAAGTGCCTCGTTTCTACGTCATCAACAGTGGTTCCATGCTCCCAACGTAAGAATGCATTATGTATATATATATGAGCTTGGAACAATATAATGGGTGTAGGTTTAATTAAAACTGTTGTTTATTTTCAAAAAGATTTAATTAAAACTTTAAATAAAGTTTATAAAGTTGCTGGGCTAAAAATGAAAATTTCCAACTTTCGGGAAGTTCGTTCGATATGTCGTTCGAACGAGTTTTTCGTTCGAACAAAATGTCATTCGAATGAGTTTGGCAACGAGTTCCCAGTTTGGCCTCTGTAACTTCGTTCGAAATGTCGTTCGAACGAGATTGATGTTCGAACGAGATTTCCAATGATATTTCTAACGAGTTCATTTTTTAAAGACACTAGAACTTAGTTAGAATATCGTTAGAAGGCCGTTCGAACGACTTCATTCGAACGACAAATCTCGTTCGAACGAGATTTGGCGGGAACAGTTAAATGGCAGTTTTTGACAGTTTTCACCCACTTTCCCATTATCTTTCCCCACTAACTTTTGACTGAATATCTAAGTGCAGGAACCAACTTTGGAAAGTTAACTTTTTCACTATCCTACAACTCCTAGAGAGAGTTTTGAGAGTTCATATTTCCTAAGAAAAAGTTCAAGTTTAAGTGTTCATTTTTCCAAGAAAAATCCTTTAAAACACTTTGTTTAGACCCAATTGTTGTTTATCAAAGCTTCCATATATATATATATATTGCTTGGAGTTTTGGAACCATTTTTTCATCTCTACCGTTTGAAGAGACGTTTGGGTTTGCTTCTAAATCCCCCAAAGAAGAAGTGGTTTGCGTTGATTTACCCACTTGGATAAAGGCTCCTAGTTCGGGTGAACGGTGACCATATAAAGTCCGATCGGTGGATTTTGAGACCGCGGTGGAGCTCCATGGTTATTCTCTAGGCGAAGGTGTATACAAGAATGAGCGTCGGGGTTTGAGAGGGATCGAGTCGAGTGTTATAAGTCTACTATCTTGTATTTGTAAAACCGTACTTAGTGGATTTGAGGCTAGGGTCGTCCGAGGTTTTTTCCAGTTGTGGGGTTTTCCTCATACGTCGCGGTGTAGTGGTTTCATTATTTATTTTATCTTTCTATACTCACCTAGAATGCATGCTTTGGTAATTCAAGATAAAATTTGGTTTAATCACTACATGTTTAATTTGGTGCTACATTAAATATTGGGTAATGTGTAATTAATTCAAGTCATTAATTTAATGTGTTAAAATTTAGTTTGGCCTAATTTGATTAAATGAAAAATATGACTTAGGCAAATTTTTAGGACTCTGGTTAATTATAATGGTTTAAGTGAAATTTGAATTGTGTGTGTGTTTTAATCTAATTTCACTTTGTTTAATTTTAATTTGAAAAAGAAATTAAAATTTTTAATTTGTTTAATTGAACCATCATCTAACGCTTTTGCATATCCATTAATAAAAGGAAATTACTTTTGAATTTAAAATCGAGGGCCTAGTGCTCCAACAGAACTAGTGCACCCTGGACAATATTCGGGTCCCTCAAACCCCTCCCTATCCGCTGGCCATCAAATATATCCATTATAAACATGCTCGGCCAATCAAGTGTCGACATCGGGTTGTTGAAGGGAGCCAAATAGGGAAGTAGATCATCAAAGTCCACACGTCTTGGCGATGAAGCAGTGAGGTCCACATCCTCGTCCTCCTCCTCCCGCACCTCCTCCCGCACTGCCTTCTCCTTACCTTTACCCTTACGGATTCCTCCCATGAACGCTTTACCAATGAGTACATATTTTGGACCGTCGCCTACAAACGGGACAGCTTCGTGTCATGTGAATCCACCGTTCGAGCCAACCTAGTGTCGCTCGTCTGCAATCCGATGATACTAGATTTGGCCACCCGCGAGCTCACCCCCTTGTCCTACCTTTGCGATTAGAGCCAAGCACTTGGCTGAGTGCGTCTGTGGACAAAGATGCCTTGTCATCATCAGACTACGACTCATGCACTTCCTTAAGCTTTGCCTGCAACGACAAAAAGCATATGATTAGTAAAATAAGTAAATTAAAAAATTATAACATAATTAATAAAAAGTAAACTATCTAATTACTTACAATCGTGGCCGCGATGCTTGGGGACACCTCCTTGTCCTTCCCCTTCTTCGTCCGAAGATCCACATAAGTATCGAGCCTATGTGGCCTACCCCCAGGGCCACTCCATGTCCCTCGAAATAAAATAAAGTAAAATTATTATCTTCCCCGCAAAGTAAAATAATGCAGAATAATATATTTTATGTAGTTATAGAAAAATTAAATCTTACCATCATCCTATGCTCCACCTCGGCGTAAGACGTCCGGAAGGAGTAGTGCACGTCCGTCTTTTTTCTCGATTTTCCCTTCCTAATTGGCGAGATGCCAATTTTCTCTCCCCGATCTCATTGTCAATGAACCTTTGCCATTGTGCCAATGAGATCGGCTCCTTCGATGGGACGGATTCACGCCTTTAGATAATGGACTCTCGTGTCTTCCCAAAGTACCGGGTCCACATATTTTTCTTCCACATCTTGTGTTGCTCCCTCAATTGCTCCAAGACAGAATCGCGTAGCTCTGGATCCAGGTTGAATTGTTCTTGTCCCACAAATACAATGTTAGTTGAAAATAAATATATATATATAAATATAATTATAAAATGAAATTAAAATCGAAATTGAAATTGAAACTGAAATATAAATATAAATATAAATATAAATATAAATATAAATATAATTATAAATATATTACCTGTAGTGCCACCCAAATAGCTAACTTGAGCTCATAGGGAACCTCCTTCCAACTAATGTACCCCAGGCCGATGATCATCTTTACCAGCTTGAGGGATCTCGCTAATAACCCCGACTTGTTCTCGATGGGAATCCCTAATTTGCCATATTTGGGGAGAGTAGGGGCCGAGGAGCCCTCGTCGCCTCCGCTACCACCGAGCCCAGACGACATCATCATAACCAGCATCATCATCCTCGCCTTAATACCTGAAGGAGACATTTGTTGTAAAAAAATTTATTAGTACATATCAAAATGAATTAAAAGAAGGCATGCAAATATGTACAATTACTACAAATAAAAATGAATTGTTACTGTTAAACACCTCAATTCTGAATTCCAAAACAACAGCATCTAGCTCATAATATGTACAAGAGTGAAGCATCCCCACTCCCACCCCTACTGTCCACACACACGCACACTACACAAGAGTGAAAATGATAAGGTGCAAATCAATTAAAAGCATTAAAAATGGATGTTTCGGTACAAATTGGAATATTTATTATAAATTGAAAAATTATTTAAAATTCGGGTTATCATAAAAAATGGATTGATATTCGATAGGAGCAGCCAAGTCATCCACACTACTATTTAGACGCTTTGGCGCATGTTGGGTTGTTGACCACGGCTCATTGTTGATATACTCCGAGTAAAACACTTGGTTAACCTTTTAAAATGCACAAACAAACAGTTCATCGCTCACATGGTCGTTGCTCTTTAACTTGGACAAGTCAACCATGATCAAATTGGTGACATGATCAACTTTACAAGCATTTTTATCCTCAACTCTTAGCCAGTCACATAAAATACAACCTCTTTAAAGCTTATATAATCAAATTCAAATATATTTCGGATTACACCATAGTAAGTCATTTCAGCTTCAATGAGGTTTTTATCTTTTGCGCTCTCTCGAAAGAAAGTAAGAGCCTTTATGAAATGCCCGAGTTTTGTACATTTTTACTTTCATCGTACACTTTAGCACCGAAAATGTAACCGTTCAATCGATACTTTTTTTACTCTTGTGCCATGAACAATGGTCCAGTGGCTAGACGAGCAAGCCTTGATGTCGCATCACCCGTCTTTAAGAGCTGAGAATATAGATAAATTAATTATATTAGTGGTAAAATTTGAGTGTAGTGTAACATTATATAACGGTCATTTTCATTACAATTACCTCTTGTGTCAACCATAACCTAAATTCGTTGTCTGATTGTGCCATTGTTTTTCGTCTTTTATTGTTCTCACAGGATTTATATTTTCTGCATATTACAAAATTAATCATGTATAAAATAATCTAAAATAATGTTAAACATTATAATAATCGAAACTTACTTTTTCTATTCTTTGACATCTTCATGTGTGTCAAATAGATAGCGAGCTACTTGTTCATGTTGCAAACTCGTTAATTTCACTCATTTTCCCATCACATGACCATCATCATCGATGAACTCATCAGTGTCATCAACGCTAGTCGAGTCAGGAATATATTCCCGAGTATATATTGATGACTCCACGGTGATGAATTCCTCTACAATTGATCCTGCAATGTATCGCATATTTTTGACGTAATCTTTAAAAACTTTCACCAATGTTTCAAACGGATACATCCACCGATATTTAACTGGACCACAAAGAAGTGCCTCGTCGCATAGGTGTACCAACAAATGAACACTTATGTCAAAGAATGCTGGAGGAAAGTACTTATCCAATACACAAATTGCTTCGGTCACCGCCAATTTCGCGGCCACTATGTGTTCTCGATTGACTACCTTCTCACACAAGAGTGAAAAGGTAATATTAATTTGCATAATAGCCCTCCGTAAATCCTTGTGCTTGGAGAAATAGTTCTTAAACAATAGAGGAACCAATTTCATGATCACATGCCAATCATGGGGCTTACACTTATGTAAATCATGAGTAGCATAATTCACAATCCTTTACAAGTTGGACGAAAAAGTAGATGGGCCCTTCAAATTATATAATGTGTCTAAAAGCACCTTCCTCAGATCTGAAACTATGAGACGGGGGTAAAAACCTCCTGTGGAAATGGTATACATTTTTTGAGCTAAAGGATAGACGAAGAGATTCAGTCTCCTCTCCACAAATAGGACACCCCAAATAACCATGTACTACACAATCGGATAATGTCCCATAAGCTGGAAATTCATGAATTGCCCACATCAACATAGATTTTAGCGTAAACTCTTCTTTTCTAAAAGAGTCAAATGATTGCACACCCTCTTCCCAGCACTCATTTAATTCTTCTACCAAATGAGCCAGGTAGACGTCGATGTCATCACTTGGTGCCTTTGTCTCAGGTATCAACAAATCCATCATCAAAAATTCAGGTATCATACACTATGAAGGAGGGAGGTTGAGTGGGGCTAGGATCACTGTCCATACACTCTGATTGGTGCTTAGATTTCCATATGGATTGAAACCATCTGTTGATATAGCCAAATGAATGTTACGTTGTTCTCGAGCAAAATCAGGGTACTCATAATTCATCCTCCTCCAAGCAGTAGAATCAATAGGATGACGCATGATATTATTCCTACTTCTGCCCTCGCATGCCAAGTCATTGCCTCTACTATCCATGGTACTGTGAAAAATCACTTTAATCTAGGCCCAATGGGAAAATATTTCAATACGTTTTGAGGAACTTTTGAGCTTGTGCCTTCCTTACTAGTAGATTGGACATATCTAGGTTCATCGCATACCGGACAACGATCAAGATTTTCATACTCCTTTCGGTATAGTATGCAGTCATACATACAAGCATGAATCGATTTATACTTCATTCCCAAACCTTTTAAACTATTCTTCATAACAGGATAGCTATTTGTAAATGTATTCTCCTTGGGTAATAAGTCTTTCACCCATTTCAGAATTCCTGTCATGCCATTGGCAGACAAACCGTACTACATCTTCAAACTGAGCAAACCAACCATGGCATGTAAAGTTATTTGATCTTTCTCACAGCCAGAGTATAATGGTTGGGTCGCCTTAAATTTTAAACTTTGGTAGTCATCGTCAAGTTTTATCGTGATATCTTCACGAGCACTTGAACCTTCTACATCATCAGTCTCTCCTTTGCTTCATAAACTCTGTACGCATCATCAACTAAATCCTTTAACATATTATGATCTACGTCATCCCCTTATACATCTATCCTACTTATTGATGATTGTTGTGAAGGTTGGTTGGGTACAAAAGGAACTTTCAATTCACCGTGGAAACTCCAAAATCGATAACTCTCTTGCATACCCGATCTTAACAAGTGTAGTTCAACTGTTTTACACTCAAACACCTTACCATTCTTACACCTAGCACACGGACATGGAAACTCTTCATCATTATGACATCTCTTTGCATATTTCACAAATTTATTAGCACCTCTGCGAAACACATCCCCCATTCTATTTGTCTCACCCATCCACTCTTTGTATTTCGGATATCCCATCACAACTACCACAACTAATCACCTATTTAAGGTACGAAGCCTATATTCATGGATTAGTATAAACAAAACTTAGATTTATAGTATGTTTCATTTAATTATGTCATATTTATATTAAAATTCAATTTATAATAAAAATTTATATTTCCTCCATCTCCTCTAAAGGGTGAGTGGTCCTATCCCATTCAAGACCGCATTTTTCTGTAATATACTTAACAGCTCATGCACATTGTTACAATTTGAAAAAAAAAATCGGTAGCATATCCCCGTAGTTCTCCAAGTACACGACGTAGATTGGCAAGTGTGAGTGTTATTTCAATTAATCAATTGAAATAATAGTCACACTTGTCAATCTAGTATGTACCCAAAGAACATTAGGATACAACTGCAGAACTTCCTCCAAAAGTAACAACTTTAAGCCACTAAGAATATTATACAGAAATTATGCAGTCCCAAACTGTCCAAATGGGACAATTCGAGAGATCTCATTACATGGGTAATGACTCTCGAACGGGTCTAAGGGATATTGAATACGTACGCATAAGAACTAGAAGGATAGTATCTATACCCACTATATGTAATTTTAAGTATGTTTCATTTAATTATCATACTATATATATATTGTTCGATATACAAAGTAATTTTCAAAAAAAGTTGAAAAATCCCACCCCCATATGGACAATAATCCAGTGCTCATGCCACTTTTAAAATTAACCAACCCAAGATCGATCCCCTATAATCCAACAGCAATGTCAATAACAAATGTGTATCTTGTACACCTTCTAATTCATCTACTCAATTAATTATTTTCATCAATTAAATTAATAATTAAAGTATACAATTATGAATTTACTAATTTACAATGAGGGGAAATTCATAATTAATCATATATTAATTTACTAATTTACAATGAGGGACAATCAATCAATTCGTTTACAAGGGACATTACGCACAAACACGCACACTACACACACGCTCACATACACACACACACAAACACGCAGCCCCCCACCCACCCATCCTTGCCCAACCTGCCTCCCCCCATCCCCACCCACCACATACATGCACATGCACACACACCACACACACACACACGCACAGCCCCCACCCTTCCCCACCCCCCACCCACCCATCCCTACCCACCCTGCCTCCCCCCTCCCCACCCCCACCCACCACACACACGCACATGCACACACATCACACACACACACATACATACACACACACGCACAGCCCCCACCCTTCCCCACCACCCTCCCCACCCACCACACACACACATACACACACACACGCTCACATACACACACACACACACACACACACACACACACACACATATACATATATATATATATATATATATATATATATATATATATATATATATATATATATATATATATAAATGGGAGAGAGAGAGAGAGAGAGAGCACAACGTAGAGAGAGAGAGAGAAAAGGAGGGAAGAAACGGCGGGGGAAAAAGAAGGGGAAAGGTTTTTTTTACTGCGACATTTGTCACGGTCGTGTCACGATCATTGACCGTGACAACATTATAAGTATTGTCACGGTCAATGACCGTGACAATCCTTTATCACGACCTTGTCACGATCAATGATCGTGACACAAAACGTATGTTTTTTGTCATAGTCATTGACCGTGACAAGGCTAAGTGCTGGAAGGGTGCCAATTTACCCATTTTGGTGTAGTGAATCATTTTTGGAGAATTAGTTCACCAGTCTGTTTATATTGACATTGTTTGGCCGACTATTACTAGATTCAGTCATATCAATATGTTTGACAGTTGGGTAGGACTTGATTACATTCAAGTAAGTTTTACTTTCTACTGTCGCGTCTCCTCCTCCAACATCATCTCCTGTGATGAAATGGCATCCAAAGGATATCATGCCGACCTCCACCTCTATCTCACCAGGCTTCTTCGACAAGTTTGGATGTTCTTCAAAATCATCATTTCTTACTCTTTTATTGTCATCCCTTACTCGGGCTAGAGAGTCAGACCTCTTTTGATCATTTCGATTGCCATTTCGATCAACAAACTTACTCGACTTTTCCTGCCAAATAAGATTTTCAATCTCATTGTTTAGAAAAATGTAGTTGTTGGTGTTGTGCCCATGATCCCTATGGAAATCATAGTACTTGGATTTATCCCTCTTGTTGGGGGTGTCTTCAGCTTTTCAGGTCAATTCAATTATCCATTCCCTTTGATCTCCTTCAGGATATTGTGAATATCCTTGTTGAGCAGGGTATATTCATCATACTTTTTTATTTGATCTAGTCTTTTGTCTTTCTGATCGTTCTTGAAAGAATTAGAACTTTTTTTCTACTCTTCACCCTTAATCTCAGGAGTTTCCTTGGCTGCCATAGCTTCTTCGGCATTCATTATTTTTCCATCTTTAACTATTAGTTCTGTCATAGTTTTGGGTGGATTCTTCACTAAAGCATAGTAAAGATCTTTAGCGAGCAACCCACTCATAAGTGCCGCAATGGTTATTTTTTCCTCATAATTTACCACCTCCAATTTTTCATTGTTAAAATGAGTAATATATTCTCTAGTGCTTTCTCCTGACTTTTATCGCATAGTCAAGAGATGAGTGACACTCTTAATCAGCTTACCCCAAAATAAAAGTTATCTATGAATAATTCAGCTAACTAATAAAAACTAGAGATCTTACCTCTTGGGAGATTATTATACCAAATATGGACTAGTCCTGTGATTGAACTGGAGAAAGCTCTGCATCTTATTTTGTTGGGCACTTAGTAGATGTCGACAACAACTTGATATTGCTTTATATGAAGGAATGGATTAGTTTTCTGATTAGTGCATTATTTTATATAAATTATGCCCAAATCTAAACCTTGTTAGGCCCTTTGTATTATAAATAATGAGCTTTTAGAATCATTTTCGCAAAATAAAAGAAAAATGCAAGTTTGAATAATATTTGAGTTAAAAATACAATTTTAGTAACTCTAGGGGTGAAACTATAATTTTAGAAACTTTATGGGCTTCAAAATAATTTTTAAATGTTTATCTAGGCAAAATAAATTTCTCTCTCAAATTTGGTTGAATTCTGAATTAAAACGAGCAATTAATTAATTTCGGGGGCTAAAATGCAAATAAGGGTAATTACGTAAATTTTAAATATTTGTGACCCTAATTTTGAATTAAATATTTTTATTTTACATTTTTATAGGTACCCCTAAAATTTGAACAACAAAGGAATCGATGTACAAAAATTGTCAGGATACGTCGCGACACGACACGACACGACACGACACGACACGGTTGATACAGCTATACTAAATATTTTTTATAAAATCGCTCGAGTATCCGTTGAGGGTGTGCCATAATTTTTCGGAAAGGTCTTGACAAGACTCATAACTTTGACGTTCGGACAAAAAAGAGATTTTAAAGTTTTGGAGGTCAAAAATGCGAATAAAGATGGTGCTATGAATAGTGATATGAATAGTGCCAAATATGGGGATAATTATATCCAACTCTTTCCAAGACTCTTTGAGATAATTATCAGCTCAAATACGACCAATCAGAATGCGTCCCACCCCATCCAATTAAAACGGGCAATTAATGAATTTTCGGGGGCTAAAATGCAAATAAGGGTAATTTTGTAAATTTTAAATATTTGTGACCCTAATTTTGAATTAATTATTTTTATTTTGCATTTTTATAAGTATCCCAAAAATTTGGACGACAAATGAGTCGATGTACAAAAATTGTCAGGATACGTCGCAACGCGACACGACACGATACGGTTGACACAACTGTACTAAATATTTTTTTTATAAAATCGCTCGAGTGTCTGTTGAGGCCGTGTCATAGTTTTTCATAAAGGTCTTGATAAGACTCACAACTTTGAAGTTCGGACAGAAATGAGATTTTGATGTTTTGGAGGTAAAAAATGCGAATAAAGATGGTGTTGTGAATAGTGACGTGAATAGTGCCAAATATGGGGATAATTATCTCCGACTCTTTCCAAGACTCCATGAGATAATTACTAGTTCAAATACAACCAATCAGAATGATTCCCACCCCATCCAAATACCATATCCCTAATCCTATAAATAGGACCCTTGGGTTCATTATTTTTTAGAGAGAGTTGTAGAGAGAGCTTTAGAGATAGTTGTTGGTTCTTTATTTTGGGAGTATATTTTTATTTATGGCCAATATTTATTTTGTGGGAGGAATTATGTCAAGAATATTTGTGGCACACCATTTGTAAGTTTGTTTATTTAATGAAAATTAGCATTCATTCTTGCAAATTTATTATGTCTACAATTATACTCGCTTAATTTTCTTACTAGGACTAGGTAAAATTTATCATGTATGATTAGTATTGTGTGATTTAAATTTGTAATAATTCTCGATATGTGCTAAAGGTTCTAAAAAATTTCAGTATTCATTTAAAAGGACACGAGAGTGCGTTTTAAACCTTCGGCATTGTTTCGAAAAAAAAATCCTTTTTTTATTTTAACTATGAGTACTTTTTGATGGGTTATACTCTTATTAAATTGATTGATAGTCCATGCTTAAAGACTATATTTTGAAATTTAAAAGTGAACTTTTTAAGGGAATAGAGATTTTAGGCGTCTAAATTTAGAGGCGTTAAATTTTATTTTGGACTTCTAACGTGTTATTTTTCCGAATTAAATATGACGAGAGTCGGTTTAATTTGAGTTATAAAATCAAGAATGACAAATTTAAATTATTGCACAGTGTTAGTTTAACGTGATAAATGGATCCAACGTCCTAGTTTTCACGCTCCCTGATTATATCTCTCGTAGTCTTACTTTTTTGTTTGTTTTGCTCAGTTAATATCACACCCCAATTCTAAACCCTTTCCATCTAGTTGGACAGTCACAATATTTTTTGACGATTTTTTTTTATAAATCCTCATGTGTTCGACCCGTACTTACACTACTTATTCTATAATAGCCCGTGCACTTGCGATATTTTATAAAATTGACGACATTTTCCCGTCATACTTGGAAGTGACCACTGGTGGCTTGAACTTGGAAGGTGTTGGGTATTCCACAATTGCTTAGATAAAAGGTGATCCTTTGATAAAACTCCTTTACAATGGATTCTTGGTCTTAGCCATTTCACCTACCTGGTCTTCCAACCGTTGCATGGATCCCTTCCAAGAATGTTCTTCTGGCTTAGACTTGGTCGAGGTAGATCTAGCGGATTTATTGTGTCTATGTGCTGAACTCTCTTCTTGAGAGGTCTGCTGGGCATGCACAGAACCCCTCATACTGGCTCTAGATCTTTTGAATCCTTCTCTGTATTCGCGACGACTCTTCGGATCCCTATAATGTCCTCTAGCTACTCGGGGGCCTAGGTGATCAAAATTAGACTCCCTCCTTAGCCTTTCCAAGACACTTGGTATTTCTTTAGAAAAAGATCCAACATCATAGTAATCCTGTAACCGGGATGAAGAAGTTGCACCAAGATGGTATGACCTATCATGAGAAGAACGAGAATTCTAACTCATTTCATATCTAGATGGCGGTGGTGGCATATCCCTTCTAGAATTGGAAGGCTTAGCTCGCATAGTGCAGACCAATTACTTGACAGACTCTTATATGACTTTTTATCCTCTAGCAAGGTTGGGAAGAATTCCCTGTAGGTTTGCTGCACTAGGAGGAGCAGATGGAGTGACGACATTGCCTTCATTTCTATTGCTATTTTTGGGGTCATTCGTTTCTTTTAAGGTAAAGAAACAAAACAAATGGTAGAGAATGATGACATACAAACGTTCCCACAGATGGCGCCAATCTGTTGATGTAAGAAAATGGACTAACTCCAAATTTATGGTCACAAATAAAAATAAGATAAGCAACTCAAACCTTACACATAAGAGACAAGGTTTTTAGAGTAGTTCAGCTATAAAATAGTCTACGTCCACTGTTAGTTCTTATTAAGTAGTGTTTATAATAGCTCAGTATGGTGTTCATATGAGTGATTCAAGTTGTCCCTTGAGCTAAGGGAGGAGTTTGTATTTATAATGGTGCAAAATCTTAGAGATGGAGCATCTTTATATTCCCCGGCGTTTACATCTGTGTGCAATATATGAAACTCTCGAAATTTAGTGCTGGTTGGCATCCCATCTGAGTAGTTATTGGTATGACTATTGGTTCTCCTTTTGGAGTTGGTCGACATTCCAGTCGACTAAGTGTCTCTGCAGCCGATCAAGGTAGTTGGTAGGCCACGTAGGAGGACATGTGTACATCCATCATTGGTCCATGTGGGAGTGTGATCTTTGCATACAACAATGTTGGAAATTGATTTTTTTTATGCATAAAATCAATTTTTTGTTGAAAATTATTTTTTTACTCGAAGTCATTTTTTTTATAGGAAACAAGTTTTTTTATGTTTTATTTATCCTGGAAATCAATTTTGTTTTGAGGGAAATGTTTTTTTTTTGCTTCTGGAAAATAGCTTTTTTTTCCTTGGAAACAGTTTTTTGCTGGAATTTTCTTTTTTTTTTTTTCAAGATTTTGTAAACTTTTTAAAAAAATATTACTCCTATTTTTTTTTTAAATCTACTTTCTTAAAAGCTTTTTGTTGCCCAGATTATACTCAAGATGGGGGGTGAATTGAGTTTTTACAAACTT
This sequence comes from Sambucus nigra, assembly GCA_949130495.1. Taxonomy (NCBI): domain Eukaryota; kingdom Viridiplantae; phylum Streptophyta; class Magnoliopsida; order Dipsacales; family Adoxaceae; genus Sambucus; species Sambucus nigra. The sequence continues at coordinate 346,364,916 of OX422223.1, forward strand.
TAAGTCAAATTAAGATTTTAGAAAAATAGTAAATTTAAATCACTTAAACAAATTTCAGATTAATAAAACTTTAAAGAATAAATCCAACAATATCAAATAAATGCAATCAACTAATTATGAACAACTAGAAATGCAGATTTTAACACACTAGGAATATTAATTTAATTTTCGTATTTAATATAAAGTAATATTCTGAAATTAATTATTTAGTTCAAAAATAATTATTTTAATCTTAAAATTAATTTAGACAAATTTCGGAATTAATTTATTTGCAAGATAGTGTGCTGAAAATATTAACTCAAGCAAGTATATGGAAATAAATAAATATAAGTACGGAAAATAAATGACACCGAAATTTAACGTGATTCGGCCAAATCCCGACCTACGTCCACGCGCCTACAGCCCCCGTCTCCTTTGCGCTTCACTAAACCTGATCCACTTGCGGGTAGGATCAAACCACCGCGTACAACTGTTTGCAAGCTAACTCCGAGCTTCAAACCCCGTGGCCCACTTGCGGGTAGGAACCAATCACTGGTACAATTATTTGCAAGCTAACTCCGAGCTTCAAACCTCGTGGCCCACTTGCGGGTAGGAACCAATCACCGGTACAAATCGAAGCTTCAACAAAGCTTCACAACAAATCTGAATTTTTGTTGTACAAGGTAAAATACTTAAACTCCTTAAAATACAATTTGTAATCTGAGTTTCTGAGACTTCAATAAATGATGTTGAAGTAGGCACCAGTCTTCTTCTTCAATGATTGAGCAGATGATAAAATTAATTGCTCTCTTGAATGTGTAGCTGAGTAGTAAAATAAATGCTCTCAATAATTTTTCAAGTCTTGATCATATTCTCATTCAAGTCTGTTGATCTTCAATGCAGCTCTTCAAAGCTTTAAACGTGTCTTCAGAAAACTAGCTGTTAGACACATGCATTTTGAGCATTTAATGCTCCTGATTTTGCTGAGATGGTGTAGCTTCAAAATCATTTCCAAAACTGATATGCAGATCTTCATCTTTATCTTCTCCATAAAAATATAGTTGTTGTAGCATGGAAGTGGACATCTGAAAATATATGTCATTGAAAGTAGCTAGGTAGGTGACCTATATATTTTCTGCAAAAAGATTGTTAGTCCAAGAGACACAAAACAAATCTGATGTGTAAATGTGGAACCATTGTGTAAAGAATATAACTGGTGTGTTAAGAATATTTTTCTGTCAGGAAAATAAATGAGACAAAGTAAGTAACTGACTTTGTTCAAGTGCATGTCTCGAGAAAAGCTAAAGATAATCTCATAGGAGATATGTGATATTATTTTTTAATAAGGACAAGGCACAGCTCAAAAGATGGGCTAATGAACAGTCCTGGGAAATATAACCCACATCAGTTCTGGTAGCAAGAGATCTGACATATGTACAACTCAGTCACAGATTTTCTAGGAAATATATATGTAAATTGTGACACCCTGCCTAATTAAATACCCGGCGATCACTCCTTTATTAAATTAAATCAAGGTGAACAGTTGGTCCATTCTTAGCATCACTGTCGAAAAATAATTTTTTTTCCAATTTAACACCCTAATTAATTAAGCTAAGTGTCAAAACCATGTTCATACATACTTTCCAAATTTTATTTAAAGAAAAATCATTTATTTTATTAACAACATTCAACAAGTAAGAATCACACCACATTAAATTCTGCAACATAATCCAATTAATTTAATACATTCGTCAATCGAATGTCAACATACGAAATCTAAAGTCACACGTCCAAACTGAATAAATTCCATAGTAACAATACTGGAAATAACTGAAATACAAATGTCCAATAACAACGGAATAATGGAAAGAGCTACACATGCCCAACTAGATGAAAGTACTAAGAGTGGATCCGAATGAACGAAGTCGTCTAATCAAGAGTCCTGCAACTTCCACCTAAGCTGCAGCGCGTTCCTTCCAAGAGATCCTAAGCAAGACGCCCCTGTGGCTGGGCACCGGAAATACATACATATATATACAAGAGAGAGAGAGAGAGAGAGAAAAAAACGGGTCAGAGCTCGATAGTGTATATGATTTAAAATTTGTTTAGCAAGTATTTAAATTGATACAGGCCAATGCAACAACATATTAGTGCGTCACTCTCTTGAGGAATTCTCACCTCTCTTCTAATGTGCACACCTATCGCACTAACTTTCCCAACGATTTGTCTTATCATTTATCGCACTAATCTTCCCAATGATTTAACTTATCTTAGCTTACTCGTAAGATTCAAAATTTAATGATTCAATTGTTCGAAAAGGATATTTCAATTAGAAACCAAAGTTCTCATTTTTAACTTTATAAATCAATAAAGTTTTCCAGTGTCATATTATACTTTCTCAAAACAAGTATTTACAATTTGAGTCATCAACCATGTCCTACATGTCTCATCACAGTAGGCAGTTCCAGATTTCAGAATTTCATATATATATTAACTACTCATAATATATATATATATATATATCTCAACAGCACCCCAAATAACAACTATGGTGCGGGCATACTCTACTATTCAATCCCCGTATCACTCGTACTAAGGGAATACAGATTCGGAATCACTCTCGAACTGTATCAACACATGCTCAAACAATATTGAGACAAAGTATAGATTCCAAGTCTCTCAGGACCGTCTGAACTATCACTGCGATAGCCTGTACCAAGGATACCTATACACAAAAAAAATGAGGCGAAGCATAGATTCCAAGTCTCTAAGAGGAAAGCACATACCCGCATCTCTTAGGACCGTCTGAACTATCATTCCGATAGCCTGTACCAAGGATATCTATCTTCTAGGGTACAAGTCAATATCCCCCATAAAGGTCCCATCGAGATAAGACTGTCCCAGCGCGGAAACCTCTGAGATAGCAAGTAGCGTGGGCATGATTTTCACACATAGATAGTATATGCATACACAATCATATAACTATACTAACATTACCATTTCAATAATGGGTAAATTCTCAATCCCCATAATTACGACATTTGTATTTATTTCTCATTATTTAGTTATCATGTATAACCATTCACATCTTATTTTAATTTGAGGAACTTTTCCACTTACTACATCACGCTCACGGATTCTATCCTCCCAAGTATAAAATTCAGTAGGTATACACATTTGTCCCAAAGTAACTCTCTTACGTGTCTCTCTCTCTTTAACATATACTTACATTGTCCCTCATGTAATATATCCCAAAAATATAGATTTCGCCTTACATTAAAGGATTTTGAATTTTATTTTCAAAGATGAGAATTTCAAATGGTTTCGAAATCGGAATTAAAATGGAGTTTTAATTGAATTTTTTTTTTTATTATTTAGAAGAGTCCTCAAAATATAAAACTCTCTAAGAGTCCTCAAAATATACAACTCTCTAAGAGTCCTCAAAACATAAAACTCTCTAGTAAAAATAATATTTTTAGAAATCCGACCGTTCGATCAAGCTGAATTATTGTCAGCAGTCCTGTCTCGCCGTTCGCTACAACATACTAAAATTTCAAGCGATTCCAATGGTCCGATCATCCGAAATAAAATTTTTAGTGTTTGTATCTAATTAGAACTCTTTTCTTAATCAAACTCTTAATCCTTTACATGACAAAGGGTTTCCAAAATATCATTTAAGTCATCACTACATGCAATTTCCTATCCCAAATTGGGTTTTTCTTCCATACAATTCATCCTAATCATTCCTAAACCAATATGAAAGATGCATCAATGAAATAAGCAAGATAAACACTTGCCTGGAATTTTTTTAGAAATCTGGTTTGTTGCCGAAATTGGTGTGGTTTCGTTCCCCCTCTCGCGATCTACGCGTTGGTGGTGACGGCGGTGCAATCAGAGGTGTTCTTGGCCTAGAACTCCTTGGAGAGCTTCTCCTCTTCCTCTCCAATGGCCGTCATTTGTCTTTGGTTGTTCTAACCCTAGAAGACAACCTAGATATCTTATATAAACCTTTTAAATTTCGTAGGTTTAATTACCCATAATTGCGAAATGTCCAAAACGCCCTCCCGGGGTACTAATTTGGCCTAAAAATGCCCCGAGACCCAAACTAAACTCCCGGGTACACTTTTCTGACTATCTCGACCCTTCCGGACGTGTTGGCGCACTCAAAACGACCATCCGAACAACTTATAAAATATTCACTTTTATTAATTCACATTTAGTCCTGACACGACACAGGCGCGTCCCGACTTAAATTTTCAAAATTGTCATTTTATTCACACGTGACAATATTATAAAAATAAATCTCATATATTACTATACTCATCCAGTAATATGCAACAAATAACAAATTTCCAATAATTACTAAATCTCGTCACGCTAGTAAATATTTAGGACAACATTCCGGATTAAAATTAAATTAATTTATCTCAATTAAATTTAATAAATTCCATAATTTAAAAGCTATAAAAATACGGGGTATTACATTCTTCCCCCCTAATAACTGAATTTCGTCCCGAAATTCGGAAAATAAGGCCTATCAGGTAGCACAATTCTGGATATCCTTTTCCGTACACAAACTAATTACACATTACGGCGCTCAATCACTATAGCCCTTTCTTCACAGTAACATTGTTTTGCATTCTCTTTGGAGACACTTCACATTGTGCTCCCAACCGACAACATTCGCATAGGTCACGCCTGTACGTTATATATTTCATTATCTCACTATCATTAGGAGGCCGCACCTCACTACATGACAAATACTCGGATTTATTCATATACAAAACTCCCATTCTGAGAAAATATTACGAACATTTGATCACTCTTGCTCGTCTAAAACAGTCGTAGAATTCTACCATAGTTATCGGATATTTTCTCGACCGATCCAAAAATTCTGATTATCTACTCTCCTCTAAACATACGGAAGGAGAATAGTCGAGGTTCTTCCGTAACAAGACCTTAATAAGTACCTCATACGCGACAAACAGGTACGAGTGCTTCTACAGAGCATTCTTGAAATCATCGTACCAAGATTCCAAAATCTCCTTCACGTGGCTCCACTAATCTTTAATCACCATGCGCTTATTCCCTGGCTAAGGGTGATACATCCTACTTGAAACGAAATCTTATCTCCGCTGGTTCCTGAAATCCCATATCAAAGGTGGGATTCACCAATCTCATCCTGATTCAGAAATTTATACTGCGCCGGACCATGCACTTGCGCGATCCTTCCTTTCAAAGGAAGTCTGGGGCATACTAGTTAATATTGTAAGCCAGCCCAAAGGAATATCAATCACTTCCTTCTCGGTGACTTAATTCACATGTTCGGGATAAACCCTTGATCTTGTTTTGAGGATGGCAACCCATCCAAGAACTTTACCGACTTTACCAACCTCTTCCAATTTCAGGAATTTTTTATAAACACAAAATTATTTGGTTGATTCTCCTCTTTCAACCAAACCTTACCTATGGGCAGTGCGTGTAGAGACTACTCACTACGTCTCGCTAAACATTGATTCTTCCCTTGAAATGTCTCACATTAAGTGACACGTAATACTCCCCTTCCTTCCTTGTAGTATGCCGAAAGTTCCACCCGTGCTCTTCTCTCCACGAAGCGCACTTCTGGATCTCTTATAATATACTAACATCATTACTCTTTATATGTGTGAGTCGCTCTCACACTTGACTAATAACAACTCCGCTCCGGGTGTGCTTCATAACAATTAAATTCTACTATATTCAAGGAATACCAATTCTTGAATGGCTTCCCACAGCCTTCCAATCAAGTTAGGGCGTGCTATTCTAATTGCACATTTATGTATGGATTATCGCCCCTCATGTGACGTTTAATCCACTCTATCACTTCCACTTCGTCATACTATTCCCACAAACATATATTTCACACGTCTGTTACCACGTCCCTTCGACTCGGACTATTTTAACTGTAGTTAACCAAGATGCCCACATTTTTGCAACACTCCGACCGCCCTGGGAGAGCGAACGACGTGCTACTCATCTGTAGGACCAGCTAAATTCAATGGAATAGAAGGAATAGGGCATTCAAATTCCATGACAATAAAAGAGGAATAATAATCCTCAACCTTCCTCAGATAAGTACAACAATTTTTTTTCCAAATAGGTACAACAACCAAAATAAATCACTAACGCTCTATTCATCAAAAAAAATTACAGGTCATCTCTTTTGTATAATATAAAGTTCTTTCCAGACAATCCATGCTAAAAATCATTCCAACTCTTTATTCACCTTGTGTTCTATACGCGGTTATGACATATGGGTACTCTCAATCACCCTAGAAATCAAAATTCTTAAATTCTCCTTATCATCGTTCCACCCCTCAACTCGTGGGGATAACTTTTAATGCTTTCCTACCACAAAAATCCGGCTCCAATGACCTTAAAACAAAATTCAACTTCTAACTTACATACATAATTACTTGATCCCATTTCAACCAGGGTACCGAAATCATGGAATAGTGACCAAACGTCTCCCTATTTCTAACCTTATGCTAAGTTTCATGCGTGGGATGTCTCACAAAGCAAAACCCAAACAAGGAACCCCCCCGATACACTACTACCTAGCATTGTCGATTATCGAAATCCGTTAGGTCCTCCGTCCATAGTATATACCCCTTTATTCCGTCCCTTGACAGAAAAGTTACAATTTCTTCCGTAATTATGCTTAACCAAGAACGTTTCACCAATTTCACTATCGTCCCGTATTGGTTGATGGTAATTACATTCTATAAACCTCGGATACATACGATCGGAAGTCTCGAAATTCCCTTCCCTAATAATAGGGGTATAACTATTAACTCCCACATCTCTAAAGGATAAATATAACAATGCACTCTTCTTATCACTAAGTCCAGAGTGCTAAACATAATACTGAGTCAAATCTTTTCGCTCAACGGTAAATCCCGATACATACGGAATTATACTGACAAAGTCTATACATACTTTGGCATCGAATATCTCGAGCCCACTATCTCCTCTGAAGTCTCTAGGATAGATAATATAGGTGCGAGTCCAACCTTCTTGCAGGTAAAGCCTCGCCAAAACAAACATAAAACATGTTGCACCAATGCAACTACTCCGGTAGACTTGCAATAAATGCCCACTATCACACTACCCATTTTTATAACATTTTAACAAAGATAATATCATACTCGTGTATCGCATCACTACAACGAGTAACCTCAATAAAGTATAAAACACTATTAATATACTCATTCATCCTCCGCGGATAGCACTAAAGAAAAATCCCGCTACACTAGGAAAAAATATTCACATAATGGTAACATTTATAATGATATGCATTAAACTCATCTCACATGCTAATCTAGCAATGAACAAAATATGGTGACTCGCTCATGTCACATAAACACGCCGCATCCTCTAAGGATACAACTTATACTTCCACCTTGCCAATCGTTTTGACTGCGCAAGTGGTTTCTGGACGTAACACATCTACTCAAACCAATAAAAATTACTTTAATCGTTGTCTTTTATTAGGCACCGTATTCTTGCCCCTTTTTCTCACTTTGGAACATATTATCGCGAGTAATTTCACTCCGCACAGAAATACCCCAACACTTAATTCACCTATCACCTGTCCTACTAACCAGGTTAGGATTGTCCTTCTCTCGGACATTAGTAGACTCGATTCCTGTTAGCCATCCCGGTTGTTCCATAGCTTTTTAGGCCATAAAGATCATGTTACTATCTATAATAGTACTTACTAAATTTACCATCACTTGGTAGGAATTTAACTATCTGAAGCATTTAAATGGTTTTCCTGATGTGTATCCACATCCTTTTGGGGTGCTATACCACCACCGTTGTATTCAGTCTCATTCTCGACTAAATTCTTCGATTCCTTTAACTTCCCCCACAAAGAAGCGTTATCATCTATTTTGACAACATATGACATTGTCAACCTATGAATCGGTGGTCCATCAGAATTTGCTCCTCTAGTATTATCAACTATTATTACAAGTTGGTCTCTCACTTGGAATCGTTTCCCCCACTTGTATCTACATCTTCCGATACAAAATTTCCTAACGGTTAGGATTCATATCCACAATTGGACTTCTGCCATGCCCTCCTGCGATGAGTTCAGAACCACGTTTGCTTCTAATCCTGAACAGTTAAGGAAGGAACATACGGTCATCACTGTACCTAAGGTTCTCCTATAGGCATAGCATTCATTTTCTAAAATAGGTGGTTGACCCCAACCATTATAATTTCGTCCTGAAAGCCAAGAAAATTTTCTCTAAATTTTCGCTTTCAGTTTTCCACACTCCATCCTATATTTAAGCCTTTGAATACTTTACCTCCTTTGGTAAACGCATACAATTTTCGCGTTTCTAAGATTTCCCACTGACAGTCTCTACACATTTTTGTGATACGTTGGGTAAGTTTACCCTCGCACCTCATTTGACTATAACAGCATTTGAAAAATCATTGCTACACCTTAGTCGCCTTTCTAGTCGTGGCTTCTCGTGCCATAATGGAGGTGACCTCGACTACGGTCATTATCCTCGGATATATTTTATAATATCAAATGAGCCTTGCCTCCTGATGTACGCTTAACGGTCCTCTTCTGACATCCGTCATCGCTCGGCACACGCACACATCCAAACGAAATTAGAATTCACTAGTGTATACACATTATATCAGGAGAACGAAATCTCGTCAAAGGAATCAACAATCCTAAACATAGGGCTCTATAACAAACAAAGCAACGCTGAAAGCATAATAAGCCGTACAGATCCTAAGGACACTAGAACCTGATGCTCTGATACCACCTGTGACACCCTGCCTAATTAAATACCGGGCGATCACTCCTTTATTAAATTAAATCAAGGTGAACAGTTGGTCCATTCTTAGCATCACTGTCGAAAAATAATTTTTTTCCAATTTAACACCCTAATTAATTAAGCTAAGTGTCAAAACCATGTTCATACATACTTTCTAAATTTTATTTAAAGAAAAATCATTTATTTTATTAACAACATTCAATAAGTAAGAATCACACCACATTAAATTCTGCAACATAATCCAATTAATTTAATACATTCGTCAATCGAATGTCAACATACGAAATCTAAAGTCACACGTCCAAACCGAATAAATCCCATAGTAACAATACTGGAAATAACTGAAATACAAATGTCCAATAACAACGGAATAATGGAAAGAGCTACACATGCCCAACTAGATGAAAGTACTAAGAGTGGATCCGAATGAACGAAGTCGTCTAATCAAGAGTCCTGCAACTTCAACCTAAGCTGCAGCACGTTCCTTCCAAGAGATCCTAAGCAAGACGCCCCAGTGGTTGGGCACCTGTAATACATACATATATATACAAGAGAGAGAGAGAGAGAAAAACGGGTCAGAGCCCGATAGTGTATATGATTTAAAATTTGTTTAGCAAGTATTTAAATTGATAGAGGCCAATGCAACAACATATTAGTGCGTCACTCTCTTGAGGAATTCTCACCTCTCTTCTAATGTGCACACCTATCGCACTAACCTTCCCAACGGTTTGTCTTATCATTTATCGCACTAATCTTCCCAATGATTTAACTTATCTTAGCTTACTCGTAAGATTCAAAATTTAATGATTCAATTGTTCGAAAAGGATATTTCAATTAGCAACCAAAGTTCTCATTTTTAACTTTATAAATCAATAAAGTTTTCCAGTGTCATATTATACTTTCTCAAAACAAGTATTTACAATTTGAGTCATCAACCATGTCCTACATGTCTCATCACAGTAGGCAGTTCCAGATTTCAGAATTTCATATATATATTAACTACTCATAAAATATATATATATCACAACAGCACCCCAAATAACAACTATGGTGCGGGCATACTCTACTATTCAATCCCCGTATCAATCGTACTAAGGGAATACAGATCCGAAATCACTCTCGAACTGTATCAACACATGCTCAAACAATATTGAGACAAAGTATAGATTCCAAGTCTCACAGGACCGTCTGAACTATCACTGTGATAGCCTGTACCAAGGATACCTATACACAAAAAAAATGAGGCGAAGCATAGATTCCAAGTCTCTAAGAGGAAAGCACATACCCGCATCTCTTAGGACCGTCTGAACTATCATTCCGATAGCCTGTACCAAGGATATCTATCTTCTAAGGTACAAGTCAATATCCCCCATAAAGGTCCCATCGAGATAAGATTGTACCAGCGCGGAAACCTCAGGGATAGCAAGTAGCGTGGGCATGATTTTCACACATAGATAGTATATGCATACACAATCATATAACTATACTAACATTACCATTTCAATAATGGGTAAATTCTCAATTCCCATAATTACGACATTTGTATTTATTTCTCATTATTTAGTTATCACGTATAACCATTCACATCTTATTTTAATTTGAGGAACTTTTCCACTTACTACATCACGCTCACGGATTCTATCCTCCCAAGTATAAAACTCAGTAGGTATACACATTTATCCCAAAGTAACTCTCTTACATGTCTCTCTCTCTTTAACATATACTTACATTGTCCCTCATGTAATATATCCCAAAAATATAGATTTCGCCTTACATTAAAGGATTTTGAATTTTATTTTCAAAGATGAGAATTTCAAATGGTTTCGAAATCGGAATTAAAATGGATGTTTTAATTGAATTTTTTTTTATTATTTAGAAGAGTCCTCAAAATATAAAACTCTCTAAGAGTCCTCAAAATATAAAACTCTCTAAGAGTCCTCAAAATATAAAACTCTTTAAGAGTCTCAAAACATAAAACTCTTTAGTAAAAATAATATTTTTAGAAATCCGACCGTTCGATCAAGCTGAATTTTTGTCAGCAGTCCTGTCTCGCCGTTCGCTACAACATACTAAAATTTCAAGCGATTACAATGGTCCGATCATCCGAAATAAAAATTTTAGTGTTTGTATCTAATTAGAACTCTTTTCTTAATCAAACTCTTAATCCTTTACATGACAAAGGGTTTCCAAAATATCATTTAAGTCATCACTACATGCAATTTCCTATCTCAAATTTGGTTTTTCTTCCATACAATTCATCCTAATCATTCCTAAACCAATATGAAAGATGCATCAACGAAATAAGCAAGATAAACACTTGCCTGGAATTTTTTTAGAAATCTGGTTTGGTGCCGAAATTGGTGTGGTTTCGTTCCCCCTCTCGCGATTTACGCGTTGGTGGTGACGGCGGTGCAATCGGAGGTGTTCTTGGCCTAGAACTCCTTGGAGAGCTTCTCCTCTTCCTCTCCAATGGCCGTCATTTGTCTTTGGTTGTTCTAACCCTAGAAGACAACATAGATATCTTATATAACCCTTTTAATTTTCGTAGGTTTAATTACCCATAATTGCGAAATGTCTAAAACGCCCTCCCGGGGTACTAATTTGGCCTAAAAACGCCCCGAGACCCAAACTAAACTCCCGGGTACACTTTTCTGACTATCTCGACCCTTACGGACGCGTTGGCGCATACAAAACAACCATCAGAACAACTTATAAAATATTCACTTTTATTAATTCACATTTAGTCCTGACACGACACAGGCGCATCCCGACTTAAATTTTCAAAATTGTCATTTTATTCACACGTGACAATATTATAAAAATAAATCTCATATATTACTATACTCATCCAGTAATATGCAACAAATAACAAATTTCCAATAGTTACTAACTCTCGTCACGCTAGAAAATATTTAGGACAACATTCCGGATTAAAATTAAATTAATTTATCTCAATTAAATTTAATAAATCCCATTATTTAAAAGCTATAAAAATACGGGGTATTACATAAATATATATAAGGTATATATATATATTGTACAAAGAAAAATATTTCTCGAACTGATATAAAAATAAATCTCTGACTGATATATATATAAGAGATTTTCGACAGATATTTATAAGAAATTTCGGACTGAAAAATATATATATAAAAAGGAGATTTCCGAACAGATATTCACGTTAAGAATAATTCGGACTGAAGTATATCGGGACTGTTTCGGCCTAGTGTGTGACACCCCGACTAATTAAATACCGGGTAGCTACTCCTTTATTAAATCAATACAAAATGCCAAGTTGGTTCAGTTAATAGCATCACTGTCGAAAATATTTTAATGATTACTAACCACCTAGTATTTTAAAAGTAAGTTGTCAAATTTTAAATTTAAATCTGATTAACATACAGTAAAAGAATTATGGAATAATAACATAACCATCCACCATAAAGAAGTAATAGAATAACCAACAATAATAATAAGTCTGGAGGAAAAACTCCTCACAACCATCCCAATATGGAAATAAATAAAACAAGACTGCATCCTGAATTAAGTACAAACCAAAGTCTGAATAACTGAAATATAAAATGTCTCTAAAGAAATGGGCGACATGCCCTACACTGATGAAACTGAATATGGAGTCAAGAATAGAAAAGAGGCGTCTACTGCCAAGGCCCTGTAACTTCCACAACAGCTACAGCTCGTCACCTGAATGGAAATATTATGCATGGTGTCCTTGTGGCTGGGCACCTAAAAGGTTTTTACAAAAAAATAGATTTGAAAGCAAACGGGTCAGAGCCCGAAAGTGGAGAGTATTTTAAAAACAGCAAGTGCTTTAATGACATTTAAAACAATAAATGCAAAATACATGTTAGGACGTGCTCTCACATGAAATACTCACCTGTCGTCTAGCTGTGCACTCCTAACGTTCCTGTACCCACTAATGCGTTTCTCATATCTATCTAGTTCAAAAGGGTTTCTAACCTTTCTACTAGGTTCACACTTTTATTTCCAACCTTAACAATTAAATAGAGAGTTCTACTTTAATTCTCGGATTCTCCATTATTAACAAAACCATTTATTGGTATAAGTCCCCTTTTTATCTTTTCATAATGTTACACTAACTATACTCACAATTAAACATAACAATTTCCTTTTTCCTTTAACCGTAAATTATTCACATCATAAATATACAATACAAGCACCCCGAGGCTAAGCTACGGTGCACACATACTCTGCTATCCATCCCAGTACATCACGTACATAAGGATTACAAATTCCGAATCTCTCAGGAATTGTTGGAATAAGCACCACACACAAAAATGGAGGCGAACATAATTCAACATATCCATGGTCACGTACATACCTACGCTCCATAGTCAGCTGGCTTATTAACTCACAAATAAATCATTCTCTTGAACTATGTCCTCGAGGTACCAATCTAAATCCGGGCAACACAAAGATTAGATGGCCCTAAGCGAACGTAAACCTCCCGTGATAGCAAGTATGGTAGGTATGTCATACACGTAAAATCATACACTAAGCATACACACATCTTAGATATCTCAATATTAATAAAGGTATACACTACATCCTTATGCCATGATTCCAATTTTATATATTTTACGTCTCCCGATAATATAGAATTTAAACTGTTGACACGTCACACGTCATAGTTTCTTATACTTAAAACCTATCTTAAATAGATTATTAAGTTCCTATTATTCCCACATATAACGTCATCATTCCTAAGGTCCTTACTTCTGCCCCGAACCTCATTTCATCAATCATTCAAATTTACACCTTTAACCCAAATGTTATCACACTTTCCGAATTCCATTAAATTTAGAAAAATTCCTCAAATTGAATTCTAATTAAGGTCCAAATTTCATAGCCATGCCTACTGGTCTTCCTTAAGTTTAAGGGTATTCATAAGGTCTCCAATAATATTTTCCAAGGGTTAACATCACTAAAATTTAAATAGGGAAAACTTTACTCATTCTGGGAAGGTCGGTCGATCGACCTTTACCTTCGATCGATCGATGGTGGTCGATCGATCGACTGATGAACATCGATCGATCGAATGCACCAGGTATGGCTACGGACTGCTTCGTTTTGCAGTTTTCAAATCATCCCAGAATACCATTAACATGCATGAAATTCTATTCTAACGTTATAATATCATCATACAACCATCCTACAACATTGTTAACGTTCTAAAACCAATAATTCATCAACCAAGGGCTATATTTGGATCAAATCTTCATCAAGAACCCTAGTTTCCTATTTCTTTCAAGAACATTAATAAATCTCTTCTTAAATCCATTTTTAGATCATCAAGGGTCATAATTTTTGAATTCATAGTTCGTCCAGAATGTTACTACATGCAGTCCCTAACATAATTCATAGTTTTAAACTTCCAATTCATGGGTCTATATCATCTTCCAAGATAAATTCGATAATTCCTAAACATGGAAAAGCATAGCATTGAATCAATTGTAATTAAACCACTTGCCTTAATATTTCTCTGAATTTGAGGTTGAATCTTGAAGGTTGAATCTGTCCTCTCTCTCTCTCTGCGGAATTCTCCTCTTTCTCTCTCTCTCTACAAGTTCTTCTCAAGGTGATAATGGAGGTGGGGTTGGTTTTTGCCAACTTTTGAAGTTTCCAACTTCTCCCGTAGCCCACTACCTAAATTGGGGTTGGAAATGTCTTAGTGGGTTAAGACTAAGTCAGATTTCTAACTCTAATTTTCGTGGGTTTTAATTACCCAATTTCCGAAATTATCAAACTACCCTTTTACGTTGCCGGTATGGCCTAAAAATGCCCCGGGACCCAAACTAAACCCCCGACTAGTGTTTTCTGACTATTTCTACCCTTTCGGACTCGTTGGCGCACTCAAAATGACCATACGGGTGATAAAAATAAAATTCGCTTTTTAATTCAAATAATTATATTCCTGACGCGACTGTCACGCGCGTCCCAGCAAAATTTCCCAAATTTTCGTATTTCAATCTCGCGACAATTTCAATAGTTCCAATATTCATATAATGCCATGTATACACATTATAATCAAATACTAACTCACATCTCGTTAATATTTTAATCCGGATTAATTTCCAATTAATACACATTTAATTCAATTAATCCCATAAATAAATATCACAAAAATACGGGTTATTACATACTTCACCCCTAATAACTGAATTTCGTCCCGAAATTCGGAACTAGAAAGTACCTGGTAAGAACAACTCTGGATATCATTCGCGCATCTCATCCTCGCGCTCCCATGTGGACTCCTCGAGATTATGATGTCGCCACTGAACACGCACTAACGGAACTATCTTTGACCGCAGTTTCCGCTCACTTCGGTCCAAAAATCGCAATCGGCCCCTCCTCGTAGGAGCTATCAGGCTGGAGATCGATGTCCCCCAAGGCAATGTGAGAATGAGCCAAATCGTCTATAAGATATTTCCTTAGCGAGGAAATATAAAACACATTGTGAATCCGATGTAAATGCTCCGGTAATCCAAGTCTATACGCAACCGGTCCAATCCGCTCAATAATAGGAAATGGTCCCACATATCTCGGTGCCAACTTCCCTTTCTTCCCGAAACGCATAATCCCCTTTCATAGGAGATACTCTGAGCAAAACCTGGTCCCCAACTTGGAACTCCCTGAAGAACCTCTTCGCATCAGCATAGCTCTTCTGCCGATCCTGAGCTACCCGAATGCGACTCCGAATCAATTCTATCCTTGTCGAAGTATCCTGAATTACTTTCGGCCCAAGTAGTTTGTTGTCCCCCACCTCCAACCAACATGCTGGGGAACGACAAGGTCTACCGTACAACGCCTCAAATGGAGCCATGGCAATGGTGAACTGGTAGGAGTTGTTGTAAGCAAACTCCACCAGTGGAAGATACTGCTCCCATCCACCCCCAAAATCAATGATGCTCATTCGAAACATGTCCTCCAACATTTGGTTTGTACGCTCGGTTTGCCCATCGGTCTGCGGGTGATATGTCATACTCAATCGCAATTCCGTGCCCATGGCCTCCTGAAAACTCTCTAAAAACCGTGAAGTAAATATCTTGTCTCTGTCAGACACAATATTTAGGGGCACACCGTGAAGTCTCACTATTTCTGCAATAAAGAGCTGGGCATACTGTCCCGTAGTATAGTCTGTCCTTACGGGTAGAAAATGAGCGACTTTGGTCAACCTTTCCACAATTACCCAAATGGAGTCGTGACCTCTATGTGACGTAGGCAACCCCGTGATAAAGTCCATGGATATGCTCTCCCACATCCACATCGGGACTTCCAATGGCTGTAGAAGTCCTGCCTGTCTTTGATGATCCACTTTTACCAGTTGACAAGTGGCGCATTTAGAGACAAACACGGCAATATCTCTCTTCATCCCGCTCCACCAATACTGTTGCCTCATGTCTTAGTACATTTTGTCCCCACCGGGATGTACCGCGAACCGTGAGCCATGCGACTCTGCCATCATTTCATGCCGCAATTCTTCCCCTTCCGAAACTACCAATCTCCCATTGAAGCGTAATTCCCCGTATGAGCTAACGGTATAGGATTCGGCTCCTTCTGCCAATAATCGAACTATCTGCTCCTGACAGAACGAGTCATTTGCCCGTGCCCTTACTACCTTCGTGACAATCTGCGGTGTAACGGTCATCATCGACATGAATGATCGGGCCACTGCATCCTGGTTTCCCAACTCCTTCCACTTTTCTTTCCACACATCTGCCACCTCATCTACTGGTCTACGGCTTAACGCGTCTGCTACCACGTTAGCCTTTCCCGGGTGATATTGGATATTAAACTGATAATCCTTCACAAATTCAAGCCACCTTCGCTGTCGCATATTCAACTCCTTCTGCGTGAATAGGTACTGTAGGGACTTGTGGTCGATGAATAATCGAAACTTCTCCCCCAAAAGGTAATGTTTCCAAATCCGAAGGGCAAATATCCCTGCCGCTAACTCCAAGTCATGGGTGGGGTAATTCTTCTCGTGAGGCTTAAGCTTACGGTAAGCATAAGCTATGGCCTGACTCTCCAGCTGTAATACACCTCCAAGTCCTTGTAAGGACGCATCGGTGTAAACTAGATACTCAACTCCCAGTCTCGGCAATGTTAACACAGGTGCTGAGGTCAACTTGTCCTTCAACTCATCAAATGCCAACTGACAGACATCACTCCAGATAAACGGCACACCTTTACGAGTCAGATGTGTCAAAGGACCCGCTATCTTCGAAAATCCCCGAATGAACCTCCTGTAGTATCCTGCTAGGCCCAGGAAACTACGGATCTCTGTCGGTGTCGTGGGCTGTCCCCACTCCCTCACCGCGGATACCTTCCCCGGATCAACAGATATCCCCCGGTCGGAAATGATGTGTCCCAAAAACTCAACCTCCCTCAGCCAAAACCCTCACTTCTCATACTTTGCAGACAGCTCGTTCTGACGTAGTGTCTGCAAAACTTACCTCAAATGCTCGGTGTGCTCCTCCTCTATCTAGGAGTAAACCAGAATGTCATCAATGAAAACAATGACGAACTGATCTAGGAACTCTCTGAGCACCCTATTCATCAAGTCCATAAACACGGTTGGAGCATTGGTCAAACCAAAAGGCGTAACCCGAAACTCGTAGGAATCGTATCTCGTTAAGAAAGCAGTCTTCGAGACGTCCTCCTCCTTTATACGCAACTGATGGTATCCCGATCTCAAATCAATCTTTGAGAAGAAAGAAGCTCCTCTCAGCTGGTCGAATAAGTCATCGATTCGAGGCAACGGATACTTATTCCGTATCGTGACTTTATTCAACTCCCGGTAATCTACACACAACCTCAACAATCCATCCCTCTTCTTCACGAATAATACAGGGGCACCCCACGGCGAAGTACTCCTCCACATAAACCCCTGACCCAACAACTGCTTAATCTGATCCCATAACTCTCTCATCTTAGCTGGAGCCATACGGTAAGGTGCGCGGGCAATAGGCCGAGTGCCCGGCGTCAAGTTGATAAAAAAAATCTATCTCTCTACTCGGAGGTAATCCAGGTATATCCTGAAATACATCGACAAACTCTCGAACAACCGGAATCGGATCTAGTGGTATCACCACTTCCTTAGAGGTCTCCTTCTCTATCTGTACAAGTGAGTGAACGATCCTCTCTCAAGACGAGGCATCGCCACTAAAAACATCTCCTACCCGGGAATGGCAAGGATAATACTCCTGCTAAAGCAGTCAATCATGGCTCGGTACGCAACAAGCCAATCCATACCAATAATAGCATCATACTCGGTCATTTCTAACACTAACATATCCGCAGGTAATACCAAACTACCAATCTCTACCCCCACTCCCCGGCATATAAAAATGAACCATTCTCCAGTGGTGAGTCTACCTACGTTACAGTGCTCAATACTGTGGTTAATAACCCTAAGGTTTTCGCATAATATGTAGTTATAAAACAATGCGTTGTCCCAGTAACAAACAAAATTTGACCCAAAGTCCCATGGGTAGGAAAACATACCCCAAATCGCGGGTGGTGCCTGTGGAGCGGCTGCCTGGCGGACAGTATAGATTTGACTGTACTGTAACTGCCCCTGCTGCACTGAAGCTACTGGAAAGGTTGGTAGGGCTGGTACCTGAGCTGGTGTTGGGAGAGCGACTGTAAAAAGTGGCCCCTGTGGATTATTACGGGCACCCTGCTGCTGCTGCTGTGGGGCCTTGCCCTTATCAGGACAATCCTGGCGTTTATGGCCATGCTTGCCACACACAAAACATCGGCCTCTGAAGTTACTCTCCCTCTGACCCTGCTACTGTCGGTGTCGGCCTTGCTGACTTGGGACTTTATTCCTCTTTCGAGACTCCTTCAGTTTACCACGTTGTTGACTAGAACTGACTTGGTCCTGGTTAGTTTGTTGTCGAAATTTTGGGGCCTTCGCACATTTGTCAGCTTTAGTCACATTTATTTGGCTAACCTCTCTAGGTCTTTTGCCTCCTTTAAGTTGTATGTTGCGTTCTTGGTATTGTAGAACTGCAGTGGTAACTGCTTGTGCCACGATACCTGCTAACTCAGCGGTTGATATTCTCTCTGGAGATACCGAAGGTGTGAGTCGATTTTGCTCGTTGACTCCCCTAACCATTTTAGCTAGTTCTTCTTGACGATTCATCTGAAAATTTAAGTAAATTTGGATGAGTTCATCATTCAAATAAAAAATTCGCAGAAGTATGAATACCAAAGTATAGAGATAAACACAACATTCCTAGGAACCCGTGGTGCCCGTCGTGGAGGCATTTCTGAAATAAGAGTAAAGTCTATAAGTTCGCAGTTATAAACTTAAAATAGCCGAAGAGCGAAGCATACATAAAAGAATACAACAGTCCTAAAATATAGGGCTCTACATCAAAGAAAGCTCAGCGGAAACATAATAAGCCGTACAGATCCTAAAGGACACTAGAACCTGATGCTCTGATACCACCTGTGACACCCCGACTAATTAAATACCGGGTAGCTACTCCTTTATTAGATCAATACAAAATGCCAAGTTGGTTCAGTTAATAGCATCACTGTCGAAAACATTTTAATGATTACTAACCACCTAGTATTTTAAAAGTAAGTTGTCAAATTTTAAATTTAAATCTGATTAACATACAGTAAAAGAATTATGGAATAATAACATAACCATCCACCATAAAGAAGTAATATAATAACCAACAATAATAATAAGTCTGGAGGAAAAACTCCTCACAACCATCCCAATATGGAAATAAATAAAACAAGACTGCATCCTGAATTAAGTACAAACCAAAGTCTGAATAACTGAAATATAAAATGTCTCTAAAGAAATGGGCGACATGCCCTACACTGATGAAACTGAATATGGAGTCAAGAATAGAAAAGAGGCGTCTACTGCCAAGGCCCTGTAACTTCCACAATAGCTACAGCTCGTCACCTGAATGGAAATATTATGCATGGTGTCCTTGTGGCTGGGCACCTAAAAGGTTTTTACAAAAAAATAGATTTGAAAGCAAACGGGTCAGATCCTGAAAGTGGAGAGTATTTTAAAAACAGCAAGTGCTTTAATGACATTTAAAACAATAAATGCAAAATACATGTTAGGACGTGCTCTCACATGAAATACTCACCTCTCGTCTAGCTGTGCACTCCTAACGTTCCTGTACCCACTAATGCGTTTCTCATATCTATCTAGTTCAAAAGGGTTTCTAACCTTTCTACTAGGTTCACATTTTTATTTCCAACCTTAACAATTAAATAGAGAGTTCTACTTTAATTCTCGGATTGTCCATTATTAGCAAAACCATTTATTGGTATAAGTCCCCTTTTTATCTTTTCATAATGTTACACTAACTATACTCACAATTAAACATAACAATTTCCTTTTTCCTTTAACCGTAAATTATTCACATCATAAATATACAATACAAGCACCCCGAGGCTAAGCTACGGTGCACACATACTCTGCTATCCATCCCGGTACATCACGTACATAAGGATTACAAATTCCGAATCTCTCAGGAATTGTTGGAATAAGCACCACACACAAAAATGGAGGCGAACATAATTCAACATATCCATGGTCACGTATATACCTACGCTCCATAGTCAGCTGGCTTATTAACTCACAAATAAGTCGTTCTCTTGAACTATGTCCTCGAGGTACCAATCTAAATCCGGGCAACACAAAGATTAGATGACCCTAAGCGAACGTAAACCTCCCGTGATAGCAAGTATGGTAGGTATGTCATACACGTAAAATCATATACTAAGCATAAACACATCTTAGATATCTCAATATTAATAAAGGTATACACTACATCCTTATGCCATGATTCCAATTTTATATATTTTACGTCTCCCGATAATATAGAATTTAAACTGTCGACACGTCACACGTCATAGTTTCTTATACTTAAAACCTATCTTAAATAGATTATTAAGTTCCTATTATTCCCACATATAACGTCATCATTCATAAGGTCCTTACTTCTGCCCCGAACCTCATTTCATCAATCATTTCAATTTACACTTTTAACCCAAATGTTATCTCACTTTCCGAATTCCATTAGATTTAGAAAAATTCCTCAAATTGAATTCTAATTAAGGTCCAAATTTCATAGCCATGCCTACTGGTCTTCCTTAAGTTTAAGGGTATTCATAAGGTCTCCAATAATATTTTCCAAGGGTTAACATCACTAAAATTTAAATAGGGAAAACTTTACTCATTCTGGGAAGGTCGATCGATTGACCTTTACCTTCGATCGATCGATGGTGGTCGATCGATCGACTGATGAACATCGATCGATCGAACGCACCAGGTATGGCTACGGACTGCTTCGTTTTTCAGTTTTCAAATCATCCCAGAATACCATTAACATGCATGAAATTCTATTCTAACGTTATAATATCATCATACAACCATCCTACAACATTGTTAACGTTCTAAAACCAATAATTCATCAACCAAGGGCTATGTTTGGATCAAATCTTCATCAAGAACCCTAGTTTCCTATTTCTTTCAAGAACATTAATAAATCTCTTCTTAAATCCGTTTTTAGATCATCAAGGGTCATAATTTTTGAATTCATAGTTCGTCCAGAATGTTACTACATGCAGTCCCTAACATAATTCATAGTTTTAGACTTCCAATTCATGGGTCTATATCATCTTCCAAGATAAATTCGATAATTTCTAAACATGGAAAAGCATAGCATTGAATCAATTGTAATTAAACCACTTGCCTTAATCTTTCTCTGAATTTGAGGTTGAATATTGAAGGTTGAATCTGTCCTCTCTCTCTCTCTGCAGAATTCTCCTCTTTCTCTCTCTCTCTACAAGTTCTTCTCAAGGTGATAATGGAGGTGGGGTTGGTTTTTGCCAAGTTTTGAAGTTTCCAACTTCTCCCGTAGCCCACTACCTAAATTGGGGTTGGAAATGGCTTAGTGGGTTAAGACTAAGTCAGATTTCTAACTCTAATTTTCGTGGGTTTTAATTACCCAATTTCTGAAATTACCAAACTACCCTTTTACGTTGCCGGTATGGCCTAAAAATGCCCCGGGACCCAAACTAAACCCCCGGCTAGTGTTTTCTGACTAATTCTACCCTTCCGGACTCGTTGGCGCACTCAAAATGACCATATGGATGATAAAAATAAAATTCGCTTTTTAATTCAAATAATTATATTCCTGACGCGACTGTCACGCGCGTCCCAACAAAATTTCTCAAATTGCAGTATTTCAATCTCGCGACAATTTCAATAGTTCCAATATTCATATAATCCCATATATACACATTATAATCAAATACTAACTCACATCTCGTTAATATTTTAATTCGGATTAATTTCCAATTAATACACATTTAATTCAATTAATCCCATAAATAAATATCACAAAAATACGGGGTATTACATAGTGGTACTAGCAGGTATGGTCTCTTAAATATCTAATGGTACTAGCAGGTAGCAGGTATGAAGATACAGATATAACAGGTAAGGTACAATCGCCTAAAGATGGAGAACTTTAAAAGCAAGGGTTTAAAAACTAATCAGTCAAGGCAAACACAGGTACAAGCCAAAAGCAATAAAAAATACAAAAGAACAAAAGTTAAAGCTTCTTAATAAACTAAGGAGTCTAATCGGCCAAAAAAATGAACCTAGCAGGTACAATATTTTGAAAATCGAAATCTGCTTATAATTCAAATAGGACGAGTGGCTCTTGATATAATAGGACGAAGCAGGTAATAGTGACAAGTTAAGATGCGTGTAGCAGTGGTAGAAGCCTTAGACCATAGGCGGTCAGATCTTTGCAGAAGCTTTCAAAAGCTAAGTTATACATGTAGACATAATAACATTATATATATAAACATATATATCTTAAAGGACATACATGCATACACACACACACACACACACATATATATATATATATATATATAAGTAATCGTTCAAGACAAAAAAGATTACCCAACACCTTTTGGATAGACACGCATGCAACATATAACATATATATATATATATATATATATATATATATATATATATATATATATACTCGCATGAAACATGTCATAACAAAAATAACACACATGCAAATTATCATAACAACAATATTTTTAACTTAAAAAATATTCTGCAACTTTTATACAAATTATTTAGAGTCAAAACCGTGTAGAAATAAATCTTTACGTGTGATGTTTATAAATTCCGAAAATGATTTTAAAATTAAGAAATACATTTTAAACAAAGTTGCACCAATTTTACTAAAAAATTATTTTCAGTAAAAATAATATAATTTTTCTTTTAGAAAAAGTTTAGGCTCATAATTAATTAGTCACACAACTAAAAATCATAGATCAAGAAATATGCATGTGCGCCTAACGTGTCAAGTGCAAATGTGCAATACACGTGAATAACTTTACTCGGATATGTCGTTGTGTAAAGTCGAGGTATGTTGAGCCGTGAAAACAGATGTAAACCAGTCAGAATAAATATATGTATATCATGGTATATAAACAAGATTATACAATAATAAATATCTAAAGAATAACCTAATAAAAATATGTTTGGAATCATCAAAATCAATATATTTAGTTAAACTAAAATGTACATTAATTAAACTAATATAATTAATTAGGGATAAATAACATTTTCGTTAACAATCTCCCTCTTTTTGATGATGACAAACAATGATTCACATATATTCATAAAATGAAATTTTAAGCACAAATAGTGAATCAAAAATATTTCTCCCCCTTTGACATTATCAAAAAGATATTTCATATAAATTCAGTGTCATCGAGTAAAGGTGCGAAGCTCCCCCTATCAAAAATAATTCGTACATGGGACATAACCATAAATCGCAGGGGACATATAAATGACATGAAAATTTTCAATACACACACAAGTCATCATAAATTTTTCATAGCATGTATTTGAATGTGTAGATAGACAATAATATCATCAAATAATGCATCGGTTACAAAAATCATAAATGATACCAATTGTTGTAGTCACACACAAACCGTGCATTGCACACAATGATTTCTCAAAACAATTTTTTGTTTTTTTTATGTAAAAATAGAAATCATAACTCAATGTTCTCAAGTAGTGCAAATACGAGAGATATATCAATGTGCATAATTAACTCTCTCACTAATGTAATAAAATTGCAATGTGTAAATTTTCAGTAGGCGCAATATCAATTGTTGTATAAATCATCATGATGTAAACTTTCAAGTGCACAATAAATAAACATTTCATAACTCGATGTTTTCAAATAATTTGAATTAAGCACATAACATGAGTTAGAAATAGCAAAAAAATATATAGCATTTTGCTCAAGCTTTGCCGTTTCCAAGATACGAGCTAAAATTCTCGGAATAATCAACTAAATTGAATAATCCATAACAATATATCAAAGTTATGATCAAGCATTTTTCGAACAAATAATCAAACAAATTTCAATAAACTTTTATCTCCCCCTAAAGGATACCAATTAAGGCAAATATGCATATAACAAATATGGTGCATCTATTTCATGAGATAAAATATTATTAAAAAATTGACTTCATAAAATCATTTTTGAAAAGTCACACAAGTGACATCAATTGTTGATCATGTTGTTTCTCAATTTAAACATTCATAACACAAATGTTACTATCTTCCAAAAAAATATTCATTAGGAATGTTCCGAATATTAACATGTAGCTCATATGACTAATAAATTTTAAAAGGACATTTTCGTTTCAAATTAATATCCAAAAAAAAATCATGAATTAATAAAAAAAAATCATGATGTAATTTAAAAAGATATATGAATTTTCTTATAAAATAATTATCAAAATCAAATGTGTGATATATCAAAGAATCATAAAAAATATACAAATTTACATGTGAGATCAATCAACACGCTCATGTGTTATAACAAATATTCTATGCATGGAAATATATCAATTATGAAATGAATCATTAATAAATATGTAATATTAATTTCCAGAAAGGTGCACCTTACCACCTTACCAAATACCAAAGATATATTCAAGCAACTACTTCCAAGTGTGGCTTTTTCAACATTAGGCAATGATACTTGAAATTTGTAATATGATCAAATCATATGCCTTGAAAATCCACATTCCATCTCAAAATGCAACCTACACAACTTTGAAAATTTTCTCTTTTGGAACCCAAAATGTGTTAGGTCCATAGGGGTTAGTATACATCTTGGTTCCTTTTGGAATCCATGCAAATTTTCTTTTTCTAAATTTATATGGACACAAATCAGACAAATGTGTGTGTCTACCACAATAAGAGCATAAATAATTAGGTAGACTAGATGAAGCATCAAATTTCAATAAATTGGAATAAGTCTTTTTCTCATTACCTTCATCATATCCAATACCATTATTATTAAATCGAATCCTTTGTGTCTCAACAATTTTATGAAAATATTCATTTTCTTTTGTAAAAGTATTTAATGATTTTTTTAGATATTCAATCTCCCTTTTTAACTCAATATTTTCAATTTCAAGAGGAGTATTGACAATAACAGATTTTTCCTTTTTTCAAAGACTTAATTTCATTTTTCAAAGATTCATTTTCTAATTTCAACTCATCAAAATCATTTGACATAGAATCATATTTAGTTGAAACTAATGAATGAGACTTTTTAAGTTTAATATATCTATTTTTAAGTTCTTTAAAACTTTCACATAATTCATCAAAAACGTTTTGTAAAAATTCATAATCATCAACTTCATCATTATCACAATCACTAGAGTTAGGGTTAGAATGTACCCCACTTTCCATTGCCATGAAACATAGATGAGCAACTTCATTTTCATTCGAATCTTCATCGGAAGAGCTTGTGTCGGAGTCACTCCATGTTTTGGCTTTCAATGCCTTCTTCCCTTTCTTATATTTTGGACAGTTAGGCTTAATGTGTCCAACTTCATCACAATGATAGCATCTTGGTTCAGATTTGGATTGATGATCATCATTGAACTCTTTTGAAAAATGTTTCTTTCTCCTTTCCTTGGCTTTCTTTTTAGAATTGAGATATTTTTTGAAATTTTTAGCCAATAGGGAAATATCATCATCATCATCGTCATCTTCACTTTCTATATTTTTGCTTGAAGATTTGAGAGCAATAATTTTGTTTGCTTTTGGTTTCTCATCTTCAACAAATTCCTTAAGTTCCAATTCATGGGTGATTAAGGAACCCAATAACTCATCAAGAGAGATAGGTCTTTCTCGTATAGCTTCTTTGATTGCCAGCTTCTTTGTCATATAAGCAGATGGTAGTGACCTGAGAATCTTACTCACTAATTCAGAGTCAGTATAAGATTTTTCAAGAGATTTAAGGCCATTAATAATATCAGTGAACCTAGTGAACATATCAGAAATAGATTCATCAGATATCATCTTAAATAACTCATAACTATGAACAAGCATACTAATTTTGTCTTCTTTAACTTGACTAGTTCCTTCATATGTGACTTCTAGTCTATCCCAAATTTCTTTAGCAGATTCACAACAACAAATTCTGTTATACTCATTTACATCAAGTGCACAATGCAGAATATTCATAGCTTTAGCATTTATTTGAATTTTTCTAATATCAACATCATTCCATTCATTTTATTCTTTAGGAACAGAAGCGTTATTTACCATTTTAATAGGAATATAGGGACCATTCGTGACAACTTTCCAAACATCATAATCATGTGACTGAATAAAATATTTAATTCTATTTTTCCAATAACTATAATCTTTTCCAGAAAATAGAGGAGGTTTAAAAATGGATTGGCCTTCGCCAAGGGATGTAGTAACGTATGCCATTGATCTTTAACTCTAAGATTGTTAAATCTAAAAATAAGAAGAGCACTAGCTCTGATACCAATTGTTGCCCAGATTATACTCAAGAGGGGGGGTGAATTGAGTTTTTACAAACTTTAAGTCAAATTAAGATTTTATAAAAATAGTAAATTTAAATCACTTAAACAAATTTCAGATTAATAAAACTTTAAAGAATAAATCCAACAATATCAAATAAATGCAATCAACTAATTATAAACAACTAGAAATGCAGATTTTAACACACTAGGAATATTAATTTAATTTTCGTATTTAATATAAAGTAATATTCTGAAATTAATTATTTAGTTCAAAAATAATTATTTTAATCTTAAAATTAATTTAGTCAAATTTCGGAATTAATTTATTTGCAAGATAGTGTGCTGAAAATATTAACTCAAGCAAGTATATGCAAATAAATAAATATAAGTGCGGAAAATAAATGACACCGAAATTTAACGTGGTTCGGCCAAATCCCGGCCTACGTCCACGCGCCTAGAGCTCCCGTCTCCTTTGCGCTTCACTAAACCTGATCCACTTGCGGGTAGGATCAAACCACCGCGTACAACTGTTTGCAAGCTAACTCCGAGCTTCAAACCCCGCGGCCCACTTGCGGGTAGGAACCAATCACCGGTACAATTGTTTGCAAGCTAACTCCGAGCTTCAAACCTCGTGGCCCACTTGCGGGTAGGAACCAATCACCGGTACAAACCGAAGCTTCAACAAAGCTTCACAACAAATCTGAATTTTTGTAGTACAAGGTAAAATATTGAAACTCCTTAAAATACAATTTGTAATCTGAGTTTCTGAGACTTCAATAAATGATGTTGAAGTAGGCACAAGTCTTCTTCTTCAATGATTGAGCAGATGATAAAATTAATTGCTCTCTTGAATGTGTAGCTGAGTAGTAAAATAAATGCTCTCAATAATTTTTCAAGTCTTGATCATATTGTCATTCAAGTCTGTTGATCTTCAATGCAGCTCTTCAAAGCTTTAAATGTGTCTTCAGAAAACTAGCTGTTAGACACATGCATTTTGAGCATTTAATGCTCCTGATTTTGCTGAGATGGTGTAGCTTCAAAATCATTTCCAAAACTGATATGCAGATCTTCATCTTTATCTTCTCCATAAAAATATAGTTGTTGTAGCATGGAAGTGGACATCTGAAAATATATGTCATTGAAAGTAGCTAGGTAGGTGACCCATATATTTTCTGCAAAAAGATTGTTAGTCCAAGAGACACAAAACAAATCTGATGTGTAAATGTGGAACCATTGTGTAAAGAATATAACTGGTGTGTTAAGAATATTTTTCTGTCAGGAAAATAAATGAGACAAAGTAAGTAACTGACTTTGTTCAAGTGCATGTCTCGAGAAAAGCTAAAGATAATCTCATAGGAGATATGTGATATTATTTTTTAATAAGGACAAGGCACAGCTCAAAAGATGGGCTAATGAACAGTCCTGGGAAATATAACCCACATCAGTTCTGGTAGCAAGAGATCTGACACATGTACAACTCAGTCACAGATTTGCTAGGAAATATATATGTAAATATATATAAGGTATATATATATATATATATTGTACAAAGAAAAATATTTCTCGAACTGATATAAAAACAAATCTCTGACTGATATATATATATAAGAGATTTCCGACAGATATTTATAAGAAATTTCGGACTGAAAAATATATATATAAAAAGGAGATTTCCGAACAGATATTCACGTTAAGAATAATTCGGACTGAAGTATATCAGGACTGTTTCGGCCTAGTGGTACTAGCAGGTATGGTCTCTTAAATATCTAATGGTACTAGCAGGTAGCAGGTATGAAGATACAGATATGACAGGTAAGGTACAGTCGCCTAAAGATGGAGAACTTTAAAAGCAAGGGTTTAAAAACTAATCAGTCAAGGCAAACACAGGTACAAGCCGAAAGCAATAAAAAATACAAAAGAACAAAAATTAAAGCCTCTTAATAAACTAAGGAGTCTAATCGGCCAAAAAAAATGAACCTAGCAGGTACAATATTTTGAAAACCGAAATCTGCTTATAATTCAAATAGGACGAGTGGCTCTTGATATAATTGGACGAAGCAGGTAATAGTGACAAGTTCAAATGCGTGTAGCAGTGGTAGAAGCCTTAGACCATAGGCGGTCAGATCTTTGCAGAAGCTTTCAAAAGCTAAGTTATACATGTAGACATAATAACATTATATATATAAACATATATATCTTAAAGGACATACATGCATACACACACACACATATATATATATATATATATATATATAAGTATTCGTTCAAGACAAAAAAGATTACCCAACAGCTTTTGGATAGACACGCATGCAACATATAACATATATATATATATATATATATATAAATATATATATATATATATATATATATATATATATATATATATATATATATATATATATATATATATATATATATATATATATATGTTAATATATATATATATACTCGCATGAAACATGTCATAACAAAAATAACACACATGCAAATTATTATAACAAAAATATTTTTAACTTAAAAAATATTCTGCAACTTTTATACAAATTATTTAGAGTCAAAACCGTGTACAAATAAATCTTTACGTGTGATGTTTATAAATTCCGAAAATGATTTCAAAATTAAGAAATACATTTTAAACAAAGTTGCACCAATTTTACTAAAAAATTATTTTCAGTAAAAATAATATAATTTTTCTTTTAGAAAAAGTTTAGGCTCATAATTAATTAGTCACACAACTAAAAATCATAGATCAAGAAATATGCATGTGTGCCTATTGTGTCAAGTGCAAATGTGCAATACACGTGAATAACTTTACTCGGATATGTCGTTGTGTAAAGTCGATGTATGTTGAGTCGTGAAAACAGATATAAACCAGTCAGAATAAATATATGTATATCATGGTATATAAACAAGATTATACAATAATAAATATCTAAAGAATAACCTAATAAAAATATGTTTGGAATCATCAAAATCAATATATTTAGTTAAACTAAAATGTACATTAATTAAACTAATATAATTAATTAGGGATAAATAACATTTTCGTTAACACTTTTTTTTCTATATTTTTCATATTTTTTAAATACAGTTAATTAAAACATTTTTAATAATTTTTGCATACTTTTAAAATGTTTTTCTATCATTTGCATAATTTAAAAAAATCATTTTCTTTTATTTTTACAATCTTTTTTAATATCTTTTTTTAAGTTTTACTATATTTTTAAATATTTTTTTCTATTATTTCTGGATTTAATAGAGTTTTTTTCTATATTTTCCCCACTTTTTAAATGTTTTCCCTATTATTTTTAGAGTTTTAAGTTTTTCTATTCTTTTTAGATTTTTTAGAAGTTTTTTCAATGCCCATATTTGTTCTAAGTTTTTCTATAAATTTTGATTTTTTTTTCTATTATTTTCGAATGCGATTGGGAAAAATAATATTTTTCAAATTTTCAAATGTTTTTTTGCAATATATATTTATTATTTTCTTATTTTTATAATATTCTCTAATTATCAAAAAAATTTAATTATTTTTCTATAATTTTCAAATTTGTAAATATTTTTTAAAAGTTTTATTGTTTAATTTTCATTATTTAAAATTTTTATATTGTTTTGGACAAAAATACCCTCATGCGCTTGGCACTTGATCCACTTTTCAGTCTAAAAATTAACGATGTTAACACTAGGAGGTTATTGGTTGAGGTTTCGAAACGTCAGGAAGTTGAATGCCGAAAGTTAAAGTTCAGAGGGTAAAGTAAAAAAATGGAATAAAGTTCCGAGGGAGAAAGTGTAATTAACACTATAAATTAATAGTCACAGTTTGGAAGTTAAGTTTTGACAAAAGTTTTTTAGTTTTAAATTTATGGGATTTTGGGAAAAGGTCCTCGTAATAATCAAAATGTATAAAAATAGGACACTCCATATAATTTTATAAATTTAGTCCCTGTACTAAAAATACCATGAAAATGGTGAAAAATAGTGCCGCTGGCGCGAATAAAAAAAATAAAGGTTATTGTAATCATAGGGACTAGATTTATAAATGTTATTGTACCACAGAGAGTAGATTTATAAACTTGAAAAGAATTGTCCTAAAAATCCAAATATATAAAAGAACATGACATTTACCTTAATTCTCTATTAAATTTATCCTACTGGAGAATATAAATTGCTTTGAATAAAAACCATGTCACATGTTATAATCTCAACTAATTTAGTAAGATTATTAATTTTAAATGGACTAAGAAAATGTATATTAGTTTGGGATGGAGGGAGTCTATAACATATTTATTTCTTTGGATGTATTGGATGAACAAATCATATGATATTTCGAGAATACTTGAAAACCTATCTTTCTAAAGGAATAGTGACCGCACACATTATTTGAAGAAACATAAAATCGTGCATGCTGCTAATTTAAATAGAAACTTTGTATTGACATGAGAATATTAATATCTAAATTGGTGGTTATGTCGCAATGCTATAATGTGGTTAGCTGTAGTGATACTCAAATATAACCAAAATGTGGGTAAGACAGCCAACGACACTCTTTTCTTATGGCCAGAGGCAAAAACATGCCAATTGCCAAAACCCTTACCTAGAGAAGAAAGTGAAGGAATCAGGCTTTGGTGCATATCTTGAGGCCCCCATGATATGGACATTTCATGAGAGAGTACTGTTGTGTGCCCTAGTGGTCCTTGGAGTTTACAAAGTTATGCTAATCACAAAGTAGATATTTTTTTTTTCACGAGAGAATGTTTTGCAAGTGAGAAAATTTAAAGCGATTTTTTTTTAGCATAACAAGTGAATGAGAAACTCTCTCAATTCGCTCTGAATTGACTCACTTGAAATTGTGAAATTTAGTTGAATGATGATAGAATTATCGTGTGACGTATGAAGAAATCTTTAAAGGGGAGAGAGTCTACATGGTGTATGGTTTGAATTTTAGTCCAAAAATTGTATGCATCACTGCCATTTGTTTAGATCGTGCATAGTGGATCGTGAATTTATCTCGCTGCTAAGAGGCGTGAATTTAAATGTTAACCAGTGAAAATTGTCGCTGAAAAGGCACATTTTCATATTTTGAGGCTTTCCAAGCAGTCACATTCCAATTTATAAATAGGAATCGAATCTGCAATTATTTTTTTTTTTGTTAATTTCTGTGCAAATTGTCGTTGAAAAAGCATATTTTCAAATTTCGAGGCTTGCTAAATAGACACATTCCAATTTATAAATAGGAATCGAATCCGTATTTGTTTGGTTAGTTAATTTTGTTCCGCCGGAAAAGAAAATATTTGCAATCATCCGTGTCTATCTGAAAAAGAGTGTAACCTACAGTTTCTCATCTGATTTGCATGTTTTTTCTTATTTAAAGTGCTACTACAAGTTGAAGAAAATGCTACTACGAGTTGAAGGAGATTGTTGTAGCTTGGGGGGTAGACGTCAACAATCATGAAGCACCATTGGGGGACATATCTGTCTTAAGGCCATAGTGTTAAACATTATGCCCGATCGTTACTCAAATATTTTTTATTGTACATTTTCAGAGTCACTTTAAGTTTAACTTTTACGCATAATTAATTTTTTGAATCTTGTTTAACTATTTTATTTTTCCTAAAATACATGCAGCAGGAAATTAGAGTTAACAAAAAAATTTGGATACACCCAATTCTATTCGATTTGGATAACTATCACCTAAATCCAATTGAATTGGCATTTGCTTATAGAAGAGTATTTTCTACCCATAATTCAGATTTTACTCACACACACATTAAGTATCTACAAGAATTAACTATATATCTATCTAGATGTTCTTTCTAAAAAGAATTCAGCATAACCCTTGGTTTTGTGGATGTAAATATCAAAGGGACAACACTTAGCGAATCCTGCAACTATTCATGGTGCCGAAACATACACTGAAGATATTCTTAAAGCATTTGTGGAGCAACATTCAGCTCATATCAACAAGTGGGGATTCGGTTTGTGGCTAATTTTGAAAATTGTATGTCCTAAACATGTTTATTTGATTTGTGACACTTGTGTGCATTGGTATGTGAGCTGTACTCCTTGTGTCATTCATTACTCTCTTTGAAAGAGATTTTCATGTTTATTCTTGGGTATTTTTTTAAACAACATTAATGAAGGCCTTTAAAAAATTAAATGCTGGTTTTTTCCTCAGTTTTTTTGTATTGAAATAGGTTTCTTGGGATGATACATCTAAAAAAATTTAAAAATCCGATGTGTATTTTGGGATAAAACTCAAACCCTAGTTTGAGAAACATTGTTTTAAATTTGGTTTGTTAAACGATTTAGGTTATATTTCATGCACATATTATTCTACTTTCTGTTATTTATTATTATAACATTATTGTAAGTTTTTAGAGCTTTCCAATATATTATACATGTTTTTTGGATAAGTAATGAAGGAGATGTGATGTCCCCGAGTTTTATTCAAGCAAATATGTGCGGTAGACGATGAAATGTAAATTGAAAGAAAGTATATTTTGGGCAAAAGATGGTCATGACTAGTAGTGAGAAAGTTTTCTTCCAAGTTGGTTGGAAATCATTTGAAGTCACAAAAGAATGTCAGGAAAGTAGTTACTAGTTCAAATTTTGCAAAAGAGGTAGAGGTTATTCTCGAAACGGTAAGGGGGAGGCATTTTGGCTCAGTTATTGCTTTTAGGAGGCATCAAGGAGACGAAGAAGATTTTATTGAAAAAGATGGAGTAAGAATAGGGAGATAATCACTTGTGGCATCTTTAGAAGGAAAGAGGCTTGGTTCACCATTATTGTTAAAGAGGAAAATTTTTGAGTTTCTTCAGTTGTCATAAATGTCCAAAAGAAGAAGGTAGGAGCATGTGAGAGATGCTTTCAAACGTTTGGAACTAGTGATTTCATGTTTGAAAACAACGAGGCAAGCGAGATATTTTCAATTAATAAAATAAGGTTGTCAACCGGTCATTTCTTCAAGTCGCTTCAGTATAGTCGTGGTCACTTTCAACCATAAATGTCCATGTAGACCCCTCTATGAATATTTATTTGATAATTGAAAATGAATGGTGTTGTTGGTCAAATTATTCATGCAGCGTGGACCAATGAAACTGGACACCTATTGTCATAAGTATATATCTCAGCGCTTTATTTATACTTAACCGGCTTAAGAATTACTTGGTCGGCATACTGGCCAACCAACTTAAGAAGATGAACCATCAGGAAGAGGAATGGTCATCCTCATTAAAATTATCAAGAGCCACTCCACACGTGCCTTAGAAGATCAATAGTCTCATTCATTGTGTATAGGTGTAAGTGCCCGAATATATAAAAGCCTTCCAACCCTTGGTTTTCAGGACCATTATAAGTATATAAAAGCATTTCAATGGCTTACTTCTGCATGCACTTTAGTATGTTGCTGATGTTTTTTATTATTATGAAAAGATAAGCTAAAATGAAACAAATAAAAGAGGGACTCGAAGATTGATTTTTCATAAGTAAAAGAAACTTATATATCGAAAGTTATGTACAAAAGATAAACATAAGGAATTTTCAAAAAGGAAAACTAAAGGCTGGTCTTCAAAAGAAATATTTATCTTGGAAATTATGTGTATAAAAGAGGTAAGTGAAGAATTTCCTAAAAAGGGTGTTTGTCGATCGGCATACCCCTTAGCTTACTTATCGACATAAGGGTTAAGTCTAAATCACTTCCTTAGCTTTGGTTGCACTTTTTGCATGCTTCTAGGTACTTTTGGAGTATGAAGTCTGATGGCATCTTGAATGATTTCTCCTTTGTGATTTTTTGTAATATGAAAGGAAGCATTTTAAGGTGGTTTAGTATAAAAGGAAGCCTTTGGAGGTGGTTTTCATTACTACATCCCACTTTCTCTTTTTTTGTAACTTTCTTCTTCTTTTTTGTAATGTATTTTCTAGCATCCGAAACCTTTTCGGCTTACCTTGAGGAGTTAAAGGCCATATTCCTTTATAACGTTAACTATGAAGCTTTTGGTCTACGTCAGGTCTCCTTACAGCGTAATCATCCTATAGACTGAAACCTCTTAAAAGCAGTGGTACAGTTCTGGTATCCTAAAGACCCATATCTTTTAGTTTGGCTTATATGGTTTGTTTCCCACCTATAAGGAATTCTCTATGATGCTAGGCGTCAGCACTAGTATATCGACAACCATCCCAAATTTATTTCGTTCTCCATGGGTGTCATTTGCGGAGTTACTTTGCATATCCCCTTCAGTCGTTCGACCGTTGGTGCATGGATGAAATATCATCCTCCGGACAATCATGCATTTCATATGCAGGAGGGATTTTACTGATAACTGCTTTACCGGTGTTATAAACATGGGCATGACTTCCAGACTTCTGTTGGTGATATACGATCTGATGGTTAATTGTCATGTGGCCACAATAACATTGTGGATGTCCTACCACTATAGTCCTGCTACGATGGTTCTAGGGGAGACTCTGAATGGCCTAAATGCCTAGAAAGAGGGTTGGGATGGCTTCTTGCGGGGGATCTGTCATGTTATTTATGTGGTTATCTGAGAGATTATCCCTGGTGGACCTTCCTAAGTATCCTTTATTGGGCGTTCCCAACTTCTTTTCTAGGCCCTTCTTTAACTTCGTCCCGTCGATGGAAAATTGGGATAACTGGCTTGTGGAGCACGAGGCTCAAAGCTTTTGCTCGTCTGTACGATTATGGGGGAACTTGTAGACTATTTTACATTTGGAGTATTATCGGTACGTACGATTGGTGGGTCTTCACCTAACTTTTCTTTACTTTGTATGGCAGTTTCTGCGTCAAGTAGGATGGGAGAAGATTATTCCTTCTCGTATAACTAACTTCTTTTCGATAGAGTATTTGACCGAGTCTTTGAGGATGATACTGGGACCCATATGGTAATGTCGTTGGCCATCTACTCATTTTTCATAATATATTGGGGAGTCTGGGTTCATATCAGGGGACTACTTGAAGTGGTTGTGGAAATAGGTGGTTGAGAAGATTTTAGTAGAGGGAACTGGGTAGAGATGACTCGTAATGTTCGACACCTTGGAAGAGGGTGTCGTGGTTTCATCAAAGCTCATTAAGACCTATTGTCTCATGGAGCGCATTTGGAGCTAAAACCAAGAGTGAGATTCTTGGGGGCCTGCAGGGGTAGGTAATGATGATGCGCTGGGCTTATGATGTAGTTGAAGCACTACACCAAAAACAGAAAACTGGCACGGTTTAAAACCGTGCCAGATTTTCCAAATTGGTACGCTTTTGGCACGCTTTTAAACTGTGCCAGTTTTTTAATCTGGCACGCTTTTGGCAAGTTTTTAAACCGTGCCAGATGTTAAATCTGTCACGCTTTTGGCACACGCCAAAACCGTGCCAAATTATCTATTTTCTGACACGCTTTTGGCACGGTTATAAAGCGTGCCAGATTGTTTTATAAGCATTCTCATTTTTTATGCATTGGCACGGTTTAAAACCGTGCCAGATTTTTCAGTTGATTAAAAAAAATAATAATAGGAACCAAATTTGGAAAATCTGCAAATTCCAAATTCAGTAGGAAAAATATTTATTATTTGCAAAAACAAAATCAAGAAAATTCACAAATTATGAATATCGCAGGTTGTTGATAAACTAATGTGCATACAAACTTCAAAAAATTACAAGAGAGAATACCAATATAAAGCAACACATGACCATAAAAGTCGACAATAACTTCAAAAAATTACAAGAGTTAATAGTTCCCATATCAAAAAAAAATTGGGCAGAGTTTCCTCTATTTTTTGAGCATTCCAAAACCTGCTAACATAAAATCTGCCCATATAAAGGCCCGCACGACCATAACAGTCAACAATAAAACTACTATAGTTAGCACGACCATAAAAATAAACCATAAAACTACTGAAGCCTGCTCGGCCATAACACAAAAAATAGAATCCTGAATATTAACGACACTAAATACACAATCCCCTTGTTGTAAAGCATTGACTTCTTCGTGCGTTCCAAGTGGATAAAAGCTAACGATTGAATGTCATCCTACAAAAAAAATAAGACACAAAAAAGATACAATATTAGTAACCAAGTCATTTTTAAAAAAATCATATTCAAGCAAAAAAATTGCATATACAAGAAGAAAAATTGCATATACGACTACGCGGGACTACGCGTGATTTTTACAAATTATCGTCATACTCTCAAACCGAGAGACCCGGGACGACGCGGTCAGTTCCTACAAGTTACATTGGTCCCGTGCGAGGTGTTCGTGCCTCCTACGGGGACGTTTGAGAGCTGGTTTGGGTTTTCACCCTTTAACGGTCTGTTTTCAACTCTAAGTGTTATTTTTGCAAATTATCGTCATACTCTCAAACCGGGAGCCCCAGGACGATGCGGTCAGTTCCTACAAGTTACATTGGTCCCGTGCGAGGTGTTCGTACCTCCTACGGGGTCGTTTGGGGGCTGGTTTGGGTTTTCACCCTTTAACGGGCTGATTTCAAGAAAGTGTTATTTTTGCAAATTATCGTCATACTCTCAAACCGAGAGACCCGGGACTACGCGGTCAGTTCCTACAAGTTACATTGGTCCCGTGCGAGGTGTTCATACCTCCTACGGGGTCGTTTGGGGGATGCTTCGGGTTTTCACCCTTTAACGGCCTGTTTTCAAGTCTAAGTCTGATTTTTGCAAATTATCGTCATACTCTCAAACCGGGAGACCCGGGACTACGCGGTCAGTTCCTACAAGTTATAATGGTCCCGTGCGAGGTGTTTGTGCCTCCTACGGGGTCGTTTGGGTCCTGGTTGGGTTTTCACCCATTAACGGCCTGTTTTTAAGTCTAAGTGTGATTTTGGCAAATTATCGTCATACTCTCTAACCGGGAGACCCGGGACGACGCAGTTATTTACTACAAGTTACATTGGTCCCGTGCGAGGTGTTCGTGCCTCCTACGGGGTCGTTTGGGTGCTGGTTTGGGTTTTCACCCTTTAACGGCCTGTTTTCAAGTCTAAGTATGATTTTTGCAAATTATCATCATACTCTCTAACCGGTAGACTCGGGACTACGCGGTCAGTTCCTACAAGTTACAATGGTCCCGTGCGAGCTGTTCGTGCCTCCTACGGGGTCGTTTGAGGGCTGGTTTGGGGTTTCACCCTTTAACGGCCTGTTTTCAAGTTTAAGTGTTATTTTTACAAATTATCGTCATACTCTCAAACCGGAAGACCCGGGACTACGCGGTCAGTTCCTACAAGTTACATTGGTCCCGTGCGAGGTGTTCGTGCCTCCTACGGGATCGTTTGGGGGCTGGTTTGGGTTTTCACCCATTAACGGCCTGTTTTCAAGTCTAAGTGTGATTTTCGCAAATTATCGTCATACTCTAAAATCGGGAGACCCGGGACGATGCGGTCAGTTCCTATAAGTTACATTGGTCCCGTACGAGGTGTTCGTACCTCCTACGGGATCGTTTGGGGGCTGGTTTGGGATTTCACCGTTTAACGGGCTGATTTTAAGAAAGTGTTATTTTGGCAAATTATCGTCATACTCTCAAACCAAGAGACCCGGGACTACGCGGTCAGTTCCTATAAGTTACATTGGTCCCATTTGAGGTGTTCGTGCCTCCTACGGGGTCGTTTGGGGGCTGGTTTGGGTTTTCACCCTTTAACGGCCTATTTTCAAGTCTAAGTGTGATTTTTACAAATTATCGTCATACTCTCAAATCAGGAGACCCGGGACGACGCGATCAGTTCCTACAAGTTACATTGGTCCCGTGCGAGGTGTTCGTGCCTCCTACGGGGACGTTTGGGGACTGGTTTGGGTTTACACCCTTTAATGGCATGTTTTCAAGTCTAAGTGTGATTTTTGCAAATTATCGTCATACTCTCTAATCGGGAGACCCGGGATTACGCGGCCAGTTCCTACAAGTTACAATGGTCCCGTGCGAGGCGTTTGTGCCTCCCACGGGGATGTTTCGGGCCTGGTTTGCGTTTTCACCCTTTAACGGCCCGTTTTCAAGTCTAAGTGTGATTTTTGCAAATCATAGTCATACTCTCAAACCGAGAGACCCGGGACTACGCGGTAAGTTCCTACAAGTTACATTGGTCCCGTGCGAGGTGTTCGTGCCTCCTACGGGGACGTTTGAGGGCTGGTTTGGGTTTTCACCCTTTAACGGTCTGTTTTCAACTCTAAGTGTTATTTTTGCAAATTATCGTCATACTCTCAAACCGGGATCCCCGGGACTATGCGGTCAGTTCCTACAAGTTACATTGGTCCCGTGCGATGTGTTCGTACCTCCTACGGGGTCGTTTGGGGGCTGGTTGGGGTTTTCACCCTTTAACGGGCTGATTTCAAGAAAGTGTGATTTTTGCAAATTATCATCATACTCTCAAATCAAGAGACCCGGGACTACGCGGTCAGTTCTTATAAGTTACATTGGTCCCATGCGAGGTGTTCGCGCCTCCTACGGGGTCGTTTGGGGGCTGGTTTGGGTTTTCACCCTTTAACGGCCTATTTTCAAGTCTAAGTCTGATTTTTGCAAATTATCGTCATACTCTCAAACCGGGAGACCCGAGACTACGCGGTCAGTTCCTACAAGTTACAATGGTCCCGTGCGAGGTGTTCGTGCCTCCTACGAGGTCGTTTGGGGGCTGGTTTGGGTTTTCACCCATTAACGGTCTGTTTTTAAGTCTAAGTGTGATTTTGGCAAATTATCGTCATACTCTCTAACCGGGAGATCGGGGACGACGCAGTTATTTCCTACAAGTTACATTGGTCCCGTGCGAGGTGTTCGTGCCTCCTACGGGGTCGTTTGGGTGTTGGTTTGGGTTTTCACCCTTTAACGGCCTGTTTTCAAGTCTAAGTCTGATTTTTGCAAATTATCGTCATACTCTCTAACCGGGAGACCCGGGACTACGCGGTCAGCTCCTACAAGTTACAATGGTCCCGTGCGAGGTGTTCGTACCTCCTACGGGGTCGTTTGAGGGCTGGTTTGGGTTTTCACCCTTTAACGGCCTGTTTTCAAGTCTAAGTGTTATTTTTACAAATTATCGTCATACTCTCAAACCGAAAGACCCGGGACTACGTGGTCAGTTCCTATAAGTTACATTGGTCCCGTGCGAGGTGTTCGTGCCTCCTACGGGATCGTTTGGGGGCTGGTTTGGGTTTTCACCCATTAATGGCCTGTTTTCAAGTCTAAGTGTGATTTTCGCAAATTATCGTCATACTCTAAAACCGGGAGACCCGGGACGACGCGGTCAGTTCCTATAAGTTACATTGGTCCCGTGCGAGGTGTTGGTGCCTCCTACGGGATCGTTTGGGGGCTGGTTTGGATTTTCACCCTTTAACGGCCTGTTTTCAAGTCTAAGTGTTATTTTTACAAATTATCATCATACTCTCAAATCGGAAGACCCGGGACTACGCGGTCAGTTTATACAAGTTACATTCGTCCCGTGCGAGGTATTCGTGCCTCCTACGGGGTTGTTTGGGGGCTGGTTTGGGTTTTCACCCTTTAACGGGCTGATTTCAAGAAAGTGTGATTTTGGCAAATTATCGTCATACTCTCAGACCAAGAGACCCGGGACTATGCGGTCAGTTCCTACAAGTTACATTGGTCCCATGAGAGGTGTTCGTGCCTCCTACGGGGTCGTTTGGGGGCTGGTTTGGGTTTTCACCCTTTAACGGCCTGTTGTCAAGTCTAAGTGTGATTTTTACAAATTATCATCATACTCTCAAACCGGGAGACCCGGGACGACGCGATCAGTTCCTACAAGTTACATTGGTCCCGTGCGAGGTGTTCGTGCCTCCTACGGGGACGTTTGGCGGCTGGTTTGGGTTTACACCCTTTAATGGCCTGTTTTCAAGTCTAAGTGTGATTTTTATAAATTATCGTCCTACTCTCTAACCGGGAGACCCGAGATTACGCGGTCAGTTCCTACAAGTTACAATGGTCCCGTGCGAGGCGTTCGTACCTCCCATGGGGATGTTTTGGGCCTGGTTTTCGTTTTCACCCTTTAACGGCCCGTTCTCAAGTCTAAGTGTGATTTTTGGAAATTATCGTCATACTCTCAAACCGAGAGACCCGGGACTACGCGGTCAGTTCCTATAAGTTACATTGGTCCCGTGCGAGGTGTTCGTCCCTCCTACGGGGACGTTTGAGGGCTGGTTTGGGTTTTCACCCTTTAACGGTCTGTTTTCAACTCTAGGGGTTATTTTTGCAAATTATCGTCATACTCTCAAACCAGGATCCCGCGGACGATGCGGTCAGTTCCTACAAGTTACATTCGTCCCGTGCTAGGTATTCGTGCCTCCTACGGGATCGTTTGGGGGCTGGTTTGGGTTTTCACCCATTAACGGCCTGTTTTCAAGTCTAAGTGTGATTTTGGCTAATTATCGTCATACTCTCTAACTGGGAGACCCGGGACGACGCAGTTATTTCCTACAAGTTACATTAGTCCCGTGCGAGGTGTTCGTGCCTCCTACGGGGTCGTTTGGGTGCTGGTTTGGGTTTTCACCCTTTAACGACCTGTGTTCAAGTCTAAGTATGATTTTTGCAAATTATCGTCATACTCTCCAACGGGAGACCCGGGACTACGCGGTCAGTTCCTACAAGTTACAATGGTCCCGTGCGAGGTGTTCGTGCCTCCTATGGGGTCGTTTGAGGGCTGGTTTGGATTTTCACCCTTTAACGACCTGTTTTCAAGTCTAAGTGTTATTTTTACAAATTATCGTCATACTCTCAAACCGGAAGACCCGGGACTACGCGATCAGTTCCTATAAGTTACATTTGTCCCGTGCGAGGTATTCGTGCCACCTACGGGGTCGTTTGGGAGCTGGTTTTAGTTTTCACCCTTTAACGGCCTGTTTTCAAGTCTAAGTGTGATTTTTGCAAATTATCGTCATACTCTCAAACCGAGAGACCCGGGACGACGCGGTCAGTTCCTACAAGTTACATTGGTCCCGTACGAGGTGTTTGTGCCTCCTACGGGGACGTTTGGGGGCTGGTTTGGGATTACACCCTTTAATGGCCTGTTTTCAAGTCTAAGTGTGATTTTCGCAAATTATCGTCATACTCTCTAACCGGGAGACCCGGGACGACGCAGTTATTTCCTATAAGTTACATTGGTCCCGTACGAGGTGTTCGTGCCTCCTACGGGGTCGTTTGGGGGCTGATTTGGGTTTTCACCCATTAACGGCCTGTTTTCAAGTCTAAGTGTGATTTTCGCAAATTATCGTCATACTCTCTAACCGGGAGACCCGGGACGACACAGTTATTTACTACAAGTTACATTGGTCCCGTGCGAGGGGTTCGTGCCTCCTACGGGGTCGTTTGGGTGCTGGTTTGGGTTTTCACCCTTTAATGGCCTGTTTTCAAGTCTAAGTCTGATTTTTGCAAATTATCGTCATACTCTCTAACCGGGAGACCCGGGACTACGCGGTCAGTTCCTACAAGTTACAATGGTCCCATGCGAGGTGTTCGTGCCTCCTACGGGGTCGTTTGAGGGCTGGTTTGGGTTTTCACCCTTTACGGCCTGTTTTTAAGTCTAAGTGTTATTTTTACAAGTTATCGTCATACTCTCAAATCGAAAGACCCGGGACTACGCGGTCAGTTCCAATAAGTTACATTGGTCCCGTGCGAAGTGTTCGTGCCTCCTACGGGATCGTTTGGGGGATGGTTTGGGTTTTCACCCATTAATGGCCTGTTTTCAAGTCTAAGTGTGATTTTCGCAAATTATCGTCATACTCTAAAACCGGGAGACCCGGGACGACGCGGTCAGTTCCTATAAGTTACAATGGTCCCGTGTGAGGTGTTGGTGCCTCCTACGGGATCATTTGGGGGCTGGTTTGGATTTTCACCCTTTAACGGCCTGTTTTCAAGTCTAAGTGTTATTTTTACAAATTATGGTCATACTGTCAAATCGAAAGACCCGGGACTACGCGGTCAGTTTCTACAAGTTACATTCGTCCCGTGCGAGGTATTCGTGCCTCTTACGGGGTCGTTTGGGGGCTGGTTTGGGTTTTCACCCTTTAACAGGTTGATTTCAAGAAAGTGTGATTTTGGCAAATTATCGTCATACTCTCAAACCAAGAGACCCGGGACTATGCGGTCAGTTCCTACAAGTTACATTGGTCCCATGCGAGGTGTTCGTGCCTCCTACGGGGTCGTTTGGGGGATGGTTTGGGTTTTCACCCTTTAACGGCCTGTTGTCAAGTCTAAGTGTGATTTTTACAAATTATCGTCATAATCTCAAACCGGGAGACCCGGGACGACGCGATCAGTTCCTACAAGTTACATTATTCCCGTGCGAGGTGTTCGTGCCTCCTACGGGGACATTTGGCGGCTGGTTTGGGTTTACACCCTTTAATGGCCTGTTTTCAAGTCTAAGTGTGATTTTTATAAATTATCATCATACTCTCTAACCGGGAGACCCGGGATTACGCGGTCAGTTCCTACAAGTTACAATGGTCCCGTGCGAGGCGTTCGTACCTCCCACGGGGATGTTTTGGGCCTGGTTTTCTTTTTCACCCTTTAACGGCCCGTTCTCAAGTCTAAGTGTGATTTTTGCAAATTATCGTCATACTCTCAAACCGAGAGACCCGGGACTACGCGGTCAGTTCCTACAAGTTATATTGGTCCCGTACGAGGTGTTCGTCCCTCCTACGGGGACGTTTGAGGGCTGGTTTGGGTTTTCACCCTTTAACGGTCTGTTTTCAACACTAAGTGTTATTTTTGTAAATTATCGTCATACTCTCAAACCAGGATCCCGGGGACGATGCGGTCAGTTCCTACAAGTTACATTCGTCCCTTGCGAGGTATTCGTGCCTCCTACGGGATCGTTTGGGGGCTGGTTTGGGTTTTCACCCATTAACGGCCTGTTTTCAAGTCTAAGTGTGATTTTGGCTAATTATCGTCATACTCTCTAACCGGGAGACCCAGGATGATGCAGTTATTTCCTACAAGTTACATTGGTCCCGTGCGAGGTGTTCGTGCCTCCTACGGGGTCGTTTGGGTGCTAGTTTGGGTTTTCACCCTTTAACGGCCTGTGTTCAATTCTAAGTCTGATTTTTGCAAATTATCGTCATACTCTCCAACGGGAGACCCGGGACTACGCGGTCAGTTCCTACAAGTTAGAATGGTCCCGTGCGAGGTGTTCGTGCCTCCTATGGGGTCGTTTGAGGGCTGGTTTGGATTTTCACCCTTTAACGACCTGTTTTCAAGTCTAAGTGTTATTTTTACAAATTATCGTCATACTCTCAAACTGAAAGACCCGGGACTACGCTATCAGTTCCTATAAGTTACATTCGTCCCGTGCGAGGT
Organism: Sambucus nigra; assembly: GCA_949130495.1. Taxonomy (NCBI): domain Eukaryota; kingdom Viridiplantae; phylum Streptophyta; class Magnoliopsida; order Dipsacales; family Adoxaceae; genus Sambucus; species Sambucus nigra. Next base: position 346,408,963 of record OX422223.1, read on the forward strand.
ATTCGTGCCACCTACGGGGTCGTTTGGGAGCTGGTTTTAGTTTTCACCCTTTAACTGCCTGTTTTCAAGTCTAAGTGTGATTTTTGCAAATTATCGTCATACTCTCAAACCGAGATACCCGGGACGACGCAGTTAGTTCCTACAAGTTACATTGGTCCCGTACGAGGTGTTTGTGCCTCCTACGGGGACGTTTGGGGGCTGGTTTGGGATTACACCCTTTAATGGCCTGTTTTCAAGTCTAAGTGTGATTTTCGCAAATTATCGTCATACTCTCTAACCGGGAGACCCGGGACGACGCACTTATTTCCTACACGTTACATTGGTCCCGTACGAGGTGTTCGTGCCTCCTACGGGGTCGTTTGGGGGCTGATTTGGGGTTTCACCCATTAACGGCCTGTTTTCAAGTCTAAGTATGATTTTCGGAAATTATCGTCATACTCTCTAACCGGGAGACCCGGGACGACGCAGTTATTTACTACAAGTTACATTGGTCCCGTGCGAGGGGTTCGTGCCTCCTACGGGGTCGTTTGGGTGCTGGTTTGGGTTTTCACCCTTTAACGGCCTGTTTTCAAGTCTAAGTCTGATTTTTGCAAATTATTGTCATACTCTCTAACCGGGAGACCCGGGACTATGCGGTCAGTTCCTACAAGTTACAATGGTCCCGTGCGAGGTGTTTGTGCCTCCTACGGGGTCGTTTGAGGGCTGGTTTGGGTTTTCACCCTTTAACGGCCTATTTTCAAGTCTAAGTGTTATTTTTACAAATTATCGTCATACTCTCAAACCGGAAGACCCGGGACTACGCGGTCAGTTCCTATAAGTTACATTCGTCCCGTACGAGGTATTCGTGCCACCTACGGGGTCGTTTGGGAGCTGGTTTTAGTTTTCACCCTTTAACGGCCTATTTTCAAGTCTAAGTGTGATTTTGGCAAATTATCATCATACTCTCAAACCGAGAGACCCGGGACGACGCGGTCAGTTCCTACAAGTTACATTAGTCTCGTGCGAGGTGTTCGTGCCTCCTACGGGGACGTTTGGGGGTTGGTTTGGGATTACACCCTTTAATGGCCTGTTTTCAAGTCTAAGTGCAATTTTTGCAAATTATCATCATACACTCTAACCGGGAGACCCGGGACGATGCAGTTATTTCCTACAAGTTACATTGGTCCCGTGCGAGGTGTTCGTGCCTTCTACGGGGTCGTTTGGGGGCTGATTTGGGTTTTCACCCATTAACGGCCTGTTTTTAAGTCTAAGTGTGATTTTCGCAAATTATCGTCATACTCTCTAACCGGGAGCCCCGGGACGACGCAGTTATTTACTACAAGTTACATTGGTCCCGTGCGAGGTGTTCGTGCCTCCTACGGGGTCGTTTGGGTGCTGGTTTGGGTTTTCACCCTTTAACGGCCTGTTTTCAAGTCTAAGTCTGATTTTTGCAAATTATCGTCATACTCTCTAACCGAAAGACCCGGGACTACGCGGTTAGTTCCTATAAGTTACATTCGTCCCGTGCGATGTATTCGTGCCACCTACAGGGTCGTTTGGGAGCTGGTTTTAGTTTTCACCCTTTAACGGCCTGTTTTCAAGTCTAAGTGTGATTTTTGTAAATTATCGTCATACTCTCTAACCGGGACACCCGGGACGATGCAGTCAGTTCCTACAAGTTACATTGGTCCCGTGCGAGGTGTTCGTGCCTCCTACGGGGACGTTTGGGGGGTTGTTTGGGATTACACCCTTTAATGGCCTGTTTTCAAGTCTAAGTGTGATTTTCGCAAATTATCGTCATACTCTCTAACCGGGAGACCCGGGATGACGCAGTTATTTCCTACAAGTTACATTGGTCCCGTGCGAGGTGTTCGTACCTCCTACGGGGTCGTTTGGGGACTGATTTGGGTTTTCACCCATTAACGGCCTATTTTCAAGTCTAAGTGTGACTTTTGCAAATTATCGTCATACTCTCTAAACGGGAGACCCGGGACTATGCGGTCTGTTCCTACAAGTTACATTGGTCACGTGCGAGGTGTTCGTGCCTCCTACGGGGTCGTTTGGGAGCTGGTTTGGGTTTTCACCATTTAACGGCTAGTTTTCAAGTCTAAGTGTGATTTTTGTAAATTATCGTCAGACTCTCAAACCGAAAGACCCGGGATGACGCGGTTAGTTCCTACAAGTTACATTGGTCCCGTGCGAGGTGCTTGTGCCTCCTACGGGGTCGTTTGGGGGCTGGTTCGGGTTTTCACCCATTGACGGCCTTTTTTCAGGTCTAAGTGGTGATTTTTTCAAATTATCCTCATACCCTCTAACTGGGAGACCCGGGATGACGCGGTCAGTTCCTACAAGTTACATTAGTCCCGTGCGAGGTGTTTATGCCTCCTACGGGGTCGTTTGGGGGCTGGTTCGGGTTTTCACCCATTAACGGCATGTTTTCAAGTCTAAGTGTTATTTTTACAAATTATCATCATACTCTCAAACTGGGAGACCCGGGATGACGCGGTTAGTTCCTACAAGTTACATTGGTCCCGTGCGAGGTGCTCGTGCCTCCTACGGGGTCGTTTGGGGCCTGGTTCGGGTTTTCACCCATTGACGGCCTTTTTTCAGGTCTAAGTGGTGATTTTTGCAAATTATCCTCATACTCTCTAACCGGGAGACCCGGGACGACGCGGTTAGTTCCTACAAGTTACATTAGTCCCATGCGAGGTGTTTGTGCCTCCTACGGGGTCGTCTGGGTGCTGGTTTGGATTTTCACCCTTTAACGGCCTGTTTTCAAGTCTAATTGTGATTTTTGCAAATTATCGTCATACTCTCATACCGGGAGAACCGGGATTATGCGGTCAGTTCCTACAAGTTACATTAGTCCCGTGCGAGGTGTTCGTGCCTCCTACGGGGTCGTTTGGGGGCTGGTTTGGGTTTTCACCCATTAACGACCTGTTTTCAAGTCTAAGTATGATTTTCGCAAATTATCGTCATACTCTCTAACCGGGAGACCCGGGACTACGCGGTCAGTTCCTACATGTTACAATGGTCTCGTGCGAGGTGTTCGGGCCTCCTACGGGGTCTTTTGGGGGCTGGTTTGGGTTTTCACCCTTTAACGGCCTGTTTTCAAGTCTAAGTGTGATTTTGGCAAATTATCATCATACTCTCAAACCGATAGACCTGAGACTACGCGGTCAGTTCCTATAAGTTACATTGGTCCCATGCGAGGTGTTCGTGCCTCCTATAGGGTCGTTTGGGGGCTGGTTCGGGCTTTCACCCTATACAGCCTATTTTTAGGTCTAAGTGGTGATTTTTACAAATTATCGTCATACTCTCAAACCGGGAAACTCGGGACTACGCGGTCAGTTTCTACAAGTTACATTGGTCCCGTGCAAGGTGTTCGTGCCACCTATGGGGTCGTTTGGGGGCTGGTTTGAGTTTTCACCCTTTAACGGCCTGTTTTCAAGTCTAAGAGTTATTTTTGCAAATTATCGTCATACTCTAAACAGGGAGACCCGGGACTATGCGGTCAGTTCCTACAAGTTACATTGCTCCCGTGCGAGGTGTTCGTGCCTCTTACGAGGTCGTTTGAAGGCTGGTTTGGGTTTTCATCACCTATAGCAGTCCAATAGCTATACACCTCATGACCGCATGAGTAAAAAACTCATGTCCATAATAAGCTATTCTCCTATGTCAATATGGACTTCAATTGTTTGTACTAAATCTCAATAGTGTAAGGCATAATTACTATCAAGAGGCATAATTTTGAAAAACTAACAGATGTTATTCAAACTCCATTCATTAGAACTCCTATCATTGGAAGAGGTTTGATGATGTGGGAATGCTCACACAACTAAAATTTTTTGTTTTGTGACTTCAAGTAATAAGTAAATATTCTTATAGAGTTTCTCATAATTGAGCCAATTACGTCTCGATTAATAGCATAAGATCACGTAACTTTAATTTTACTTCCATAACAAAACTTCAAATATGAAAACACGTAATTTAAAAAAAAAAAAGTGTTAAACCCCATAACCATATATACAGTAAAGGACACGCATATATAAAGTACTGCACATATATAAAACTATATATCTTATTAGAAGTAAAATATAATAC